>CAKLNU010000126.1:507500-1035209 GCA_922788865.1 Poeciliopsis turneri
ATCGTAGGTCTTAAATGGCAGGGCTATTTAATCTCATGTCGTTTTTATTCTCATTTGACAACTCCGCTGCTGAGATGCTTGAGCTTCAACCGCGGTTAGCTAGCTGCTAATACACCCTCGCTAGCGGGCTAGCTGTTTTGTGTTCGTCACGGCTAAGTGGAAATTTAGTCGTCTGGACAAAGTTCGACTTCTCCGCCGAATCGTTTGTTTCCAACACATGAGAGGTGGAAAAGAACAACGACGAACTTTTAAGCTTGCCACTGTGGGGTCAAGGCTTCACTCACCTCGGCATGTTGGATTATTGAAGCGTAACGGTGAAACTGACTGCATAGTTTGCTTTTTGATCATTTGACTCAAATAATATTTTGTGAAAAAAATATAAAAAATAGTAATAGTAGCGATAGTAACACGTTGTCAATGTGAAAACATTTCAATTGGATTTTCACTTGTTAACAATTTAAGCGTTTTATAAAGAGGAAGGAATTTTGCATTTGTAGTTTATAACAAATAATTTTACTCAACCTTCAAACAAACAAACAAACAAACAAAAAAAGGCTTTAAAATTGCAAAACCGTTCATTTCTCTTGTCTATGTCTGTAGAGGTGAGGAGTCACCATTGTGAGACTCCACTAGGACTTTGAAATGTCAGCCTTGTACCGTGTTCCCATTGAAGTATTTTACTTTATTTTTTTGAATTTTCTTTTGATCAAATGAGATTATCTGAAACCTCATCTTGTTCTCGCAGGCTGGGACGACAGATCAGTAAAGGTTTTGTGCAGCTTCCCTCTAAGAAAGAAGTACCGGAGTATTACGAGCTAATCCGAAAGCCTGTGGATTTCAGGAGGATCAGAGTACGTGTCGCAGAGCCCCGGGGACCCACACACAGATCTCATTGTCACCTTGACTGCTAATATATATTTCACTGTCGGGACATGTGGAGAAGTTGGTTTTTCCGTGCTCTTCTGCATTGCTGTTTCAAAAGATCTGAACTTCCTGAACATTGTGAAAGTCATGTTTTCTTGGGTCGACAGACGCTAAGTTGTGAGCCATTGTGCTGGCACACTAAAAACACGGAAAAAGGGAGCAATTTGGAAATTGTTTTGTTTATGCAGAAGGCAAAACGCTGACTCAGAGATAGTACTGTGTGTTTCAATGCAAAATGCTGAGAACCCATAACTAGAAATGTATGCGTTGTACTGTGTTGTTGGTATCCTGCAACATTTGCAATCATACGTTTCTTTGCAGCCAAATTATTAGATTTGTTAATGACACTAAGGCTGTTATTATATTTGATTTGGTGGTTACAGCATAGATTAAAAAGGATAGAAATTCAAAACTGTTGTAAATGATATTCTCCAGTTTGGTTTCTTAGTGTGTATAAACGTTCGACTCTCGAAATTGCTTCTCGAGAAATTCTCTCTTGTACGATGAATCAAATTATGTCTGAGCCATTAACTTTTTTTCACCCCCCCTGCTTCACAGGAGCGTGTCCGTAACCACAAGTACAGAAGCGTTGGGGATTTGGAAAAGGACGTCTTCCTTCTATGTCACAACGCACAGACTTACAACCTGGAGGGATCCCAGGTGAAACCTCGGAAGCTCCCTCGCCGGTCGGCGGACCGTCCTCCGTTTCCGTTCCTCTGTCATCGTCGCAAACGTCGTTTTTCCATCTCGACCGGATTGAGTGACAACTCCGGCTCCGGTTAACTCTGTTTCCTGTCCACTCCAGATCTACGAGGATTCAATCGTCATCAAGTCGGTGTTCGAGAGCGCCAGGCAGAGAATCGTTGCGGACGAAGAGCGGAAGGAGAGCGTCGGCGGCGCCGCTCACGGCAACCACGGCGGAGGAGCTGAAGACCAGTTCGTCCAATCGGGTGAGAGCTTTGCGTTTTTGTTCAAAATGATTCGGAACAAGCTTTTTATTTTTGAGCGCCATGATCAGGATTTCCCCCAGTGTGTTAAACGCCGACACAAAGGCCCCACCAGGCTCAGCATTGCTTATTTATTTAGATCAGGGGTCACCAACCTTTTTGAGACTGGGAGCAACTTCATGGGTACAGAGCAACACGAAGAGCACTTATTTGATACAGTCTTTATAAATAAATATATATATATATATATATATATATATATATATATATATATATATAGATATATATATATGATAATACTGCCTGATCATATTAATGTCAGGACCACTCACAATAGTTATCAGTTATCAGTAATAATTTACCATGGCAGCTATGGTTAATTGCTATTATGTGATCAGAAGTTTTTAGCTCACAGAGTTTTAACTTTGATTCCCTTTTGGAGTTTTTCTCTGTGATTCTAAACTGGCCACAAGTGACTGAAATAAACAAAAGCAAACTGATGGATTGTTGCAGTAAATTTTCCTTTAAATAAAAAAAGAAAAGAAGAGTTATAGTTTTATTATCTAACCATCTGTTCTATTAGCAAAATTGTGGAAAATAAAATATCTTTTTGTGTCAAAAGACATTATACACACACAGCGGTGTCAGTCTGATGCGGGGAACCCCAAAGCCCAAGTCTTATTGGTCAGTTTGCTTTTTGTTTATTTCACGGCTTTGCGTTTTTTCTGCAAGCTAAAAATGAACGAGTTGGGTTTGAACCTCCCGCTGTTCTACGATCAGCCTGAGCTTCTGACAGTCTGCGCGGTTCTGGCGGGTCGCCGGTTTATTCGCTTTTTCGTGGTTTCGCGAACCGAACAGCTGACGGGTCACCCGCTGGCTGACCCCCAGCAGATGTGGAAAAATAAAGGTCTGACACCTGACCTGCAAGAGCACAAGCACCTCTCCAATGCGCAAAAATCAGCACAAGCCTAAACAAGAGCAGCTGACTTTTTTTTTTCCAGACGATGCTAAATAATAAAGACATGAAGTGAAGCCTCTCCAGAAGGACGGTGCTGGTTCCCAGGTTCAGGTGAACATCTTATGCGCGCTACGAATAAGATGTTTGGCACAATTTATTTATTTTTTCTTCACAGTTTTGTGAATAGAGTTAAATAATAAAAACTCCAGAAGTTATTCTTTTCTTTGTTTACTTAAAGGAAAATGTGACGGTACGCAGAGTGCAGCTGCAGGCGCTGCTGCGCTCCGACAGTTTCCTGCAGGCGCCTGCGCGCAGTTCTCAACTTTAACAGCAGGAAAGAATTTTATGCATAAAGCAATTTATTTTAAACGTTTTTGTCATTTCCCTCGTTTGTACTCTAAATATAAACGTCAAACGTTATTACTTCAATGAAAAAACGTTTAATTAAATTATTTTTTGGTAGTGCTCCCTAATAATAATGGCTATTTTTAGGAGTAGCTCCGCGGGCGACTGAAAAGGTCCCTGCGGGCGACCAGGTGCCCGCGGGCTCCGTGTTGGTGACCCCTGATATAGAGGGTTTTCTTTATGCTTGCATTTTTCAAGACTTTGCAGTTGGCGTTCAGATATTCACCTACCAATAACACATAATTATCAAGTGACCTTTTCGAATTTACTCTCAACTTTAAACAGTCTTCTAGCTCAAAACGCACAGGGCTTAGCGAGCTTTCTGCTGGGGAAACCTTGACGATGATGACAGTGATTTGTCTGTTTTGGCGAAAGCATCCTGAACGAAATGACCATTTAACAAGTTCTGTTTTTGTCTCCTTTTCACAACCAGTGACTCCGTTACCGGTTCAACTAAAGAAGGAGGACAGAGACATAACCACTATAGCCAAGAGCCTCCACAGCGACTTCGACAGCGAAGAGGATCCAGACGACAACAACACAAAAGATCAGGGTTGAAAGGAAAGGCCCTCCCGTGTTTTTTTTTTTTATGCATATTCTTGTCCATGCCTTTCCTCTTTTTTTATTATTGTCATTCAAAGAATGGTCCTAAAAAAAAAAAACCCAGAAAGAAATGAAAAGTGGAGAAACCACTCAAAGACTAGCACTCACGAAGCTACGCTTTGTTTTTCCTTTTTGTTCTTCCCCCTCCGTTTCGGATGACTCACACGTTGCTGCACAGACTGCTGCCTCTGCCCCTCTTCGCTCTTCTCTTCCAAATAATCACTCACATTTCATCTGGCCCCCGCGATTGCTTTCGCGGCTCGTGTGTCAAAGACAGATTTCGACGACTGTTTCTAATCGGGATGTTTGATTGTATGAAGTGTCTTCGTTGTGTGTTGGGAGCATGATATTGGGGTTTGCAGGACTGAAGACTTTGTAAAGAAACTGTAACAAAGTGAACATAATACGTTTGTGTAAAATACATGGGGATTTTTAAAATAACGTATCTTTAATAATAACAATGATAATAATAAAAAAAAATATAAAAAAAAAATAGAGGCAAAGCATAAAAATGTGAGCCAGGAGATGCACCGATTAAAATTGTCCTGCAAAGTTTCTTCACCTACCAGTGTCGATTTCTCTTTAAGTATTGATTTTACTAGCCCCCCCTCAGCCATAAGTGATCATTAGTGACTCAAAACATAGAGACAATGTCAAGCCTCATGTGTGGGAAAAAGAGGATTTGCAAAAGAAACAAACCCAGACTAAATACAACATTTGCAATTTTGCCTAGCATTAGCATCTTACATTAGCCTTTAGCCTGGATAGTATTAAACCTTAACTCCCCAGATGATGTAGATCCCTTTTTGTTTTGTTTTTTCACAACAAGGTTTCCAAAAGGCTGCAAGTATTTGCAAATTACAGACACAAGCTGAGGTCCAAAAGGGATAAAACGGAGCAACGTTGTCGTACTGCCTTCATGGACTCAAACCTCAATGGCTTTAATTTCAACATGTCAATAAAAAAAACAAACAAACACACATTTATATTTCAAATAGCTTATTATATCGCCGTGCTTCCTGTGAATCTTAAACACTTCACTGATGGGAAACTGAGTTCACTTATAATCTCTGCTCAGTGTTGCCTGTCAAGACTGTCTTCAGGTGTGGTGTGTTCAATGATCAAAAATCACGTGGGATTTTTACGTTTCCAACCAGCTCGGTTGATGAAACTGGAAATCGGTGGGTTCGGGTCAGCAGGAGATTTCTCGGTGCATCTCTGGTTAAAAAAAGAAAACAACAACAACAAAAAAACACTTTTCAACTAGTAACGATGGTTTGAACTTTGAACTTTGTCACTGACGCTTGGTGGAGTCAGTTTTAGTCTATCAAAGGGTCTCCGTGTGGAACCCTTGTGCTACAATATATTCACATAGTGTACAGTTTGTGTGAAAAGTAATTCAGTTTCTTTCATGTACTCTGCTGGTTGTGGGGCAATTGGACAGATTCATTGTCAAGACAATCTCTTTAAACATGTATCGCCCTACGAAATAAATTTTAACAAAAAAAAAATTACTAAATAAGTGTTTGTAGTTTGAGTTTGTAGAAATCAGCTTCAAAGATGGTATGAATTTAAATAAAATTGACTCTGTGGAGTTGCTAAAGCAAAAGCGAAGGCCTGAATACGCAGTGGCAAATTATTTAGAGACGCTTATTAAGACATTTCTTTAAGTGTGCTACCAACTTTTTATTTAAAAAAACAAGAAAGATATCAACCATAATAAACATAACTGTCAATCTGTTGCCTGATAACAGCTTCAAGTATTTCAAGGCTGCAATATAAAAGCAAATTGTTGCCCAGTTTGATGAATTTGTGTCTGATAGCTGCGTTTTCACAAGTTCTCCAATAGGTGGGGCCAGAGAGCTGTTAGAGGACAGAAAACATTTAGATGGAATGTTGTCTATCTAAATGACAATGTGAGAAATTATTACATTGATAATAATGTGAGAAATTACATGGCTGAATATGTAAAGTATAAACACACCAAATACTGTTTTCTCAAAGAGAGAATGTCTAAACCATGAGATCTGCTCTGCCACACTAACACAGTCTTAACCGATGCTTAAGTTGTACCATTTTATTTTATTTTTTTGCAACCGCGTCTCAAAAATATCCGTGTGACTTTGTGCTGCAGCCTCTCTGCTGCCGTCCCCCAACACCACCGCCTTCACCATCACCAGCGCGTCGCCTGAAGACTCTCAATTTCTCAATTCGTGATGCAAAATGGATCCAATCACAAGCGATGAGTGGTTGCCGCGGGAGCGCTCTACTGACTCGTGTGCAAGTTGGATAGAAAACTGGTCTCTGCAATCAAAATAAGTCCTTCCTGCTCATCACGTCTCCATCGCGTTTACTATCATTGCATCAAAAATGTGACTAATTTAAAACACAAACTGACAGTTTAACAAATCAGCACAATAAGGTTGTAGTAAAACATCTTTTTTTTTTTGCTCTGAATTCAATTAGATGTCAGCTAATCCTTCCTGAGAATGAAGATCATCAAAAATGTCATCTAATATATTATCTAAATGCGAAATTTAAATTTACTCTACGTCAGACACTGTTAAATCCTAAAGCTGAGGTCGTGCTGAAAATAATTATACCAAGCAAAGCAGGTAAATGGTTTTTAAGGTGAAAATACAAAGGGTGCGTTCAAAATTGGTCAAAAACGGCTATTTAGAGGGTTCAAAAGTGAGTTTGTCAACCATCTCTAACCTTCCAGCACAAGAACAAATGGTATGAAGACAACACCATTCACTATCAGTTTGGTAACGGGGGAAAAAAAATCACTCTTTTCTATTTTATTCCAATAAATGTCTCTGTTTCCTTATTGAATGTACATGTCACGACCAAAAGCTCAGCTTCAGGTCACTTACTTAAAGCAACTGGTTTTAGATTGGGACCATTTTTGTTTTTAATTCATCATAGTTTTGTTGTCATCCTTTCACACCTGGGACATTTACAGAAACGGTAGTTTCCCGGCCAAAAAGGGAGACTCGCCAGGCATTTCATTTTTACCTTAATTACTGCTAATTTATTCTGCAAAAAAAAATAAATAAATAAATCAAATTCTGTCAGCTGAGACTAAAAATGAATCCTTTTTGGATTGGAATGAGAGTAAAATGTCAACAAATCCATTCAAGGCGCCATCTAAGATGTGATTCTTTCATTTAATGTATAAATCATTGTTAGAAGTAAATAAAAAAAAAAAACTCTTCCAGAGAACTTCAGAGATTAATTGTGTCCAAGTCGCAGAGGAGCTAAAAGGCCATTTGGCTGCACAGCTAACAGCTCTGGGGAACATAATGGCTCATACGTGTCTTTAATGAACGCCACACGTGAAATGACACGTTCAGGCTAATGGAACAACACAGAGGAAGGTTCTGCTGGAGGTAGGAAGCACAAAATGGTTTCTGTAGCTTAGCAGGTCCTTAAGGTGACTTTAATCTGCTGTGGGGACAATCCATTTCCTCTCTCCCCCCCCCCCCCACTGGAAACCCACCGCAAAGAAACCCACTCTTCATTCACAGGGGAATTCTGCAATCACCTGTAAGATGACTTGATTGTATTTCTGCCCCTTGTCGGTGTTGATGCGAGACATTTTGATGAGAGCCACTGTTAAATCCCCGACATGGCACTCTGTGATTGCTTTAGATTATCTTTTATTCCATGCCATGTCGGTGTCCTTTGTGAGAACCTGTCAGTTGTTCCTGAAAAACTCTCTCGATTTGTCAGACGTGTTTGTCTCTGTCACGGCCGCGTCGAGTTTTCATGGCAGGGCGCCGACGATTCCCGCACAATGTGCAAAGCGTGAAAAAGCAACGTGGCTCGTCTCCTGCTGCTGGTTTGACAGAACCAAATAAAGTTTCAGCCCTTGCAAGAACACTTCCAGGAATAACCATCAGAATGTAAAAGTTGTATATAGAGATGTTCTCATGACAACTCAGATGACGTTGGAAGATGCCGAGCACAGGCAAAAGATGCCCTTTTAGAGAACAAATATAGACGCCTGATGTGCTTTTCTCTATAAAGAAACGTTGTTTACCTTTGATACCGATCTGAGGTATATGAGGAAAATGTCACGAGGTTAAAAACAATAGCAAATCCTTCAGGGTGCGGCTTGAGGCATCACCTCAGTGAGGCTTCATAGCTCTCAGCAGGCCGTCTGGCCCTGAGCACACGACCGAATTCATTCGGCTGTTGTCCACAGTACTTGGACAAGGCGGCCAGAACTGCCCAGAAAACTGTTGCAGATCGTCCAGGTCCTCTCTTCTTTCTCGCCGTTGTGTTTTTGACACGTTTTCATCCCATTATTATTTGTAGCTCCCACGGAGCATTTCATCATCACGCTGCATTGTTAGAAATTTTTTGGCAGATTTTTATGTGTGATTTGAAAAACAGCAAAGGTTCAGCAAATGGATTCTTCTCTTTAACACATATATATATATATATATATATGTGTGTGCGTGAGTGAGCTTTAATTTTCCTATATGTTGTGGGAAGTGCTTCTTTCAGTGACTTTTCATTCTTTTAAAGTTTTTACAACATTTTAGGTGCCACTAACAACAAAGAAGAACAAAAAGATTCTCGCATTTCGAGACATATTGCGCTAAATCTGTCATTGAGCCTCCAGTTACTTGCTGTCAAAACTGATTTTGATGTAATAAATTAACTACATCAAAATGCATGTCAATTTAATTCTCTGAGGGGAAAAATGAACTGATTTATTTATTCGTTTATTTATTTTTATCTCTCCAAGCTATTGTATGAGTTTGGTCTCACCAGACTTTCCCTGAAACTGACACAAAATGAAGTTTATTGTTTAAAGTCCACTATTGGTTTGAGTTCATATAAAGCGAGAAAAAAGAAAACGCCCTGGAGTATCTGACTGAAACAGCAGAGGCATTAAATATGGATTTAAAATTATTTCTAAGCTTCAAACTTGAAAAATTAACGTTTTCTGTTGCTTTTGCTCCCGGATTGAGTCTCTTCAGGGACCTCAACCATGTGGTTTCACTATGTTTCACTGTGGTTTAGAAACACCGTAAGAAGCAAAAGAAATCTCTAATTTAGCGTAAAATACCGACAGAAAATTACGGTAAATCCGAATAAAGATGGTCAAATTTGTATACAGTATAAGTGTCAGAATTTTACAGTATTTATACATGTTTATATGTAGCTGCTGGTATTATCATTTTTTTTTATTTTTTTTTTGCAGTGTAGATGGAGAAACGACGATGTATTTTCTTCATCACGCCTCTTGAGATGATGCACTTGAGAACAAAACATGACAGAACATAGAAACAGATCTGAGAGTGAAATATTCTGCATGTCATATTAAAAAAAATGCATACACACACACACACGCACACACACACACACACACACACACACACACACGTACAGTGCAATCAGTATCCAATGCGATTTGTGCACTCATCCTTTTGCACACCCACAAATTGCTCCGGAAGAGCAGAAACAGCCCACAGCGATGACCGGAGCGTTTTGACAAAAAGTTTTATACAGCAGAAAAAAGATCGTCAAACGATATGCACTATAATTATTTTAAAAAAAGAAAAAACATTTCCCTCCCATTTCACTTTTTCCTCTCTATGTTGCCTCAAAAACTTCAAAAATAACAGCAGACGCGCATCTTGTGATTGGCAGATGTTTGTCTTTATTTTTTTAAGATAACAAATTGAAATTTAAACTAAAAGGTGCTGAGCAAGCAGAGACCACCAGCAAGGCAGATTTTACAAACACTGATGGACCAAAACAACAAATAGAACCAATATATATCTTAAAAATAAGAACGAAGATGTCAGGACTGCAGAGGTCACGCTGTAGGATTTACAGTCTAGAAAAATGGAAAGATTTAAGGCGGTCTGTGCAAAGATGTGAGAAGCATTAACCTTTAAATGAATCATTTCTATGCATGTGGCACATAAACGACTCACTGTTTACGCTGTGCTCCATCACGCCCAGTGTCTTCTTTCTTTCTGCAACATAAACGACGCAAATAATAAATTGCACAATCGTACTGTAGATTCAAATTGAAAAGCATGAGCCAAAATCAAGTGATTGTCCGCTAATGGTAAATTAACACAAAGTTGGGTTCTGCCAATTAAAATTTTTCTTCACATTCTTATTAAAGTGAAACCCAAACTGAAAACATTTTATTTACATTTATATGAAAAGATACATTTGACCTTTTTGATGGCACTGCGGGAAAGTAGGAAAACACTGAAATAAACGTGGCGGGTGCAGTAAAAAAAACCCAAAAAAAATAAAACATAAGTCTAAATAATATTACTTTTTCTTTGGAAATCATTTGAGCTCTACATTTTTATGGATTAAGACAATATAGTAATCTCTTGTATTTCAGTCCATTGGTTATCCACAGCTAGTACTTGTTTCCTACCCTGATTCATATAAACTGTTCGTTTGATGCAAATATTCCTAAGTTGAATAAAAATCTGCGACTCATGCCATCACATCATTTGCAGGTTAAAATTTGAAGCTCTTATTCGTGTTCTGGCACTAAGGATCATCTGCTTTGTCCTTTATGTGAAATGCACCCTTGAACTTAACTCCAGTAGTTTCGACAAATAACGCAACTGTAAATATTCAAAATTATACCCAAATCACACATTTAGTTTCATTGGATTTTGCTTCTCCAGGACGTTAACTTGCACTTCGCCTCCACCGATCGAGTCTTTGACCGTTGAAGACAATTGAACCGATTGTTTTGAAACGAAGGTGCAAAACGTCTCCCTCTCCGAGCACAGATTTGGTTGTCATGGGCGACCGAACAATGAGAACAGAGGAAAATGTGTCAATGGCATCTGTTTCATCAGAAATGAAGTCACTTGAACAAAACATCTGTTTCTGAACTCAGAACATCAAGAGTTTGAAAGCCAGACGGCTTTAGGCAGAGATGCTCCTGACGGCATCACTATGGCAACTGACTAAAATAGGTTTAGATGAGTATTGAGAGAACAAAAACCTGGAATTGTTCACCAAGGCGTTTTTTTTCCCGCCCCAGTGGTAAAATTGTTGTTGTGCCACTTCAACAGCTCTTTATGCATTGCTTTATTGGAAACCTCCTAAATCCTGACGGATTACACAGAAACTCAAAAATACCTGACTCTTGTTTTGTAGACTAAAAACATCACTGTTTATTTTTTTTTTTTTTCTTACATATTTATGAGATTGGTTTGTTTAGTGCAATTTGGGAGGCTGTTATGAAACCTAATCCTCCCGGGTCTGGCTGTTCACCAAACTGGTCGAGGTTCCGATGCTCAACTGGACCAGTTGACTTTTATGAAGTTTTAGAGTCTCAAACCATCAAATAACCACATTTCCAAACAGAAGAGAAAGAATACTTTGTACACAAATCATTTTAACAGCTCGCTTTTGAAGCAGGTGAAATACGAGGTGCCGTTTCTAAAGTTACACAGTGAAAAATGAAAAGTAGCAACTTGGTTCATTTGGCCCGTCATAGAGAACGAAATGAGGGTTTTCATTTTTCAAAGTCACGTTTTCACCACGTTGTTCCGGCATTTATAAATATTAGATACAAACTTAATATTTGACTCACAAGCTAAATATTCGACTTAGCCTGACACCGACACCAATACTTTTGATTTCGCAAATTTATTGTTTTGTTTTCAATTGCTTTGCCAATTTAGTTTTGGCAAAACTAAATTTAGGTTACATTCAGCAGACATGAGAGGAGCTTAATTTGGGTTTATGGATCTTTAGGTTGCAGATCTTTATGAAGCATGCTCAGGCCATGCAGCACCCCAGTCTCTCTAAATCTGTGAAACTTTTTCCAAGTCCTCCATGACCAGGTCCTGCTCTCTGACGTCGTTTTCCTCCTGACACGTCCCGTTGCCCACAAACAGCGACCCGGCTCCGGTCGCCGGTCTGCTCGGGACCGTCGGGTGGACCGGGAGCACGGCGTTCCCTCTGATCCGGTGGGAGAGGGTCCTTTGGCGCAGGACGTCGTCGGAGCACAGCTGGAACTTGAACGCTGCCTGGAAGCCTTTGCGGAAGTTCTCGTTGAAGAAGCCGTAGATGATGGGGTTGATGCTGCTGTTGAAGAAGGCCAGCCAGTGAGCGAACGGGTACACGTAGATGTTGATGACGCGGTACTGGTGCTCCGTCAAGCTGGCGTAGTCGCTCAGCATCATGAGGGTCCAGAGGGGCAGCCAGGATACGATGAAAAGCAAAGCCACCACCAGGAGCATCATTATCACCCGCTTCTTCTTCCGCGTGATCGTCTGGCGCCCGTCCACGCTCAGTTTGTTGCTGCCGCTGCCCTCCAGCGGGGCGCTCCCGCTGCCCCTCGCTGGAGGTAGGGTGGTCTTAAAGAGGGTGAAGCCGATGCGCGCGTACATGACGACAATCAGACTTAGCGGGGCGAGGTAGATGTTGGCGAAGAGAACCGTGGTGTAGACCTTCCTCATCTCCTGACTGGGCCAGTTCTCCCGGCACCAGTAGAACGGGCGAGTGTCTCTGTTGGGACCGAGGACTATCCGTACCGTCTGCTCCTTCGTGACCTGGAGCATGACCCCCGACGGGCACATGATGAACACAGCCAGGACCCAAATGACGACGATGATTAGCTTTGAGGTGGCGATGGTCAGCTTCTGCTTGAAAGGGTAGACGATGCAGCGGAACCTGACGAAAGAGGACATTCAAAACAAAACAAAACAAAAAAGCCTCAGACAAGAATCTTCCAGATGTTGAGGTGAAATACAAACCCGCACCTGTCAACGGCGATGGCAACGAGGGTGAATACAGACGCCGACACAGATATCCCTTGAACCGTCCCACTCAGTTTGCACACGATGCTGCCGAAAGGCCATCCTGCAGAAACGGAAACATCCGTCATAAGCAGTGCGCCTCAAAAAGACGTTTTAACATTTAGCTCTCGTTTTCATTTAGCTGCCAGCGTTTTTGGGGGATATCTCTCGCCAAAAACGAGAGATTTTGATTTTTTTTTTTTGGTATCGATCCGGGTAAATAAAGCGAATACGGGGTCAGGTATTGCCGATGTCGATACTGATACAAATACCTTTCGATGTCAAACTTCTGACTTTCAGGTGTTTTTAGTCGATTTTCCTTTGAACTGTTTTGTTCAAACTTACGGTAGAATTTAGACAAAGTTTTTAGGTGTCTAAAAAGTACTTTGAAACAAAAACATAATTGGAGCACAGTTTTTCCTAAATAAATTCCCCCAAAAATTATGATTTAAGAGCAAATCAAAACAAAAACTGTTCTGAGGTGGAGCCGAGAAACCACAATACAAAAATAAAATCGCATTTCAAAAGAGTATCTGAAACTAAAGCGTCTATCTTACAATGCTAGTATCAACCTGATATTGATACGGTATCGATATTATCAATATTTTGAGTCGATCCGGCCATCTCTGTCTCTAATAAGTGTGCTTGTCTAGACACTGAAGTATTTTTGCTAAATCTTTAAAAACAGGTTAAGCACATAAACAGCCAATTTCAAGCTTTCCCACAAATTCTCAACTTGTGTTAGGTCTGCACTTTGACTAGGCTGTTCTAAACATTCATTCTAAACATGTTTTTCTCAACAATAACTGTTTTCTTTCCCATCCACCCCGTGAAAACGGCGAGAAGAGTTTTGGAAAGAACCATAAATCGCTTTCGAGTAGATTCCCGCTAGCAAAGCTGAATGTAACTCGATTACCTGTTATGATGTTGTCCAGAAGTGTGGTCGGCATGCAGAAGATGCCCACCAGCAGGTCACTGATGGCCAGGTTGAGGATAAACAGATTGGTGACGGTGCGCATGTTCCTGCTGCGCAGCACGATGAAGCACACCACCCCGTTGCCAACCATGCACACCGCAAAGATGAGCAGGTAGGAGACGGTGAAGACGGCGGCCACGCCCGGTTTGTGGAGGTAGAAATCCACATAGGTGATGTTCTGCTGAGGCCAAGGCTTGCTCTGCAACACCCGGGCACTGGACAGGATCGGGTCCTCCAAGGTGGCGTTATAGGCCGGGTTCTCTGTCATTGCAGAACCTGAGAAGAGACACAGAAACTGAATGAAATTGAATGAAATCGATTGTCGGGTGAGAAACGATGGAGCCTCCTGAAAGTTCAATAACGGCTTCGTTGCGTCCTTAGACTGATTCGTACGTGTTGATGAAGTTGTTTTATTCTACCTCAGACATAAGTGAACCTAAAACTATAGCTTTTACCCAAGACAATCACTCCCACTCGTGCGTCCTACAGAGACGGGCCCTTACAAAATGTCTCCACCGCTCCTGATCTTGCAGTCTGATCTGTCTCTCTGCTGGATTTACTGCCATTTATTGCAACGCAACGTCTTTGTGCAACGTTGTGGGTTGTTTTTGAGTTCTTGCGTGTAAAAATAACTACATTTCAGCCACGTGCCCCCAATTTATAACAGAATCAGTTATTATTTCTTGCCTGAATCTTATCTTTCGAAGAAGAAAGTGCAATGATGTCCCCTTTCCCAGTGTTCTTAAGAGGCGATGGCTAAGACGTAATCATCTTGTTCGTCTGTGTCCGGACTTTTCATGAATTCGTTTTTTCAGCTCTGCCTCTGAGGTGGCAGGTTTTTGTTAAGACACTTCCTGAGTGAACGGTGCTGCTTTGTGCTAACAGAACAAATGGCAGGTTTGTTCGGCTCTGAATGATTTCTCACTGAATACATTAGTCACAGAGTTTTAATTAGGGATCATGTTTTTAATGCCTGACAACAGGACATTGGCTAAAACAAACCTCAGATCTCAGTCATGAAGAGCAAGAAGACGACCTCTGACCTGCTCAATAGACCTGAGGTGTTAGAAGCTGCGTTTTCGTTGGAATCGCAGGTAGAAATTTTGCGTCACGCTACCAGCAAAACGCTGTTGCTTAAAACGGCAGTTTCAGGAAAAAAGAAAAGTTTTTCAATTAGAAGTTTCTTGTGCTGGAATAAAGAGTATTTTTGACTGTATTACAGTCTGTATCTTTGACTGTATTGCAATGCAAAAAGGAGAATACTTGTTTCACACCGGATGTCATGTGATCAACAATCAGATCTTACGACTAAGGAGGGAAAAAAATTACGAAGACGACAGGAAGTGGATGGAGGACGACTGGCACGCGAACAAGCGTCCCAACTTAGGTTTTAACAGCGCTCGTTATTTAACTTAAACTTGACATTGTGAAATTGTGTGTGTTCGCCGATTCAACATTAGTGGAATTTTGACAAAGTTTTCCAATACACTTGTGTTGGAGACACAGCTAGATTCTGGACTTGAACACCATCAAGAAGTTGACCAGACAAAAACTGTTCCATGAGACTGAATTGAACCAATTACTCAAAGAAAAAGAACTTGATGATAGTTGTTGTTGCCAAGGCTGCGGCTATTATAGGGAGCAATTTGGTCTGGATGGTCTGGATTGCTTTCAATGAGATCATTTGAACATCACGCGTTTCCTCATGTTGCGTTCAGGCGACGGTGAAACGCGTTTGATCAGCTGAGACATTTCCGTGCGATCAAAGGTACAAACAGAAGAAATCTGTGAGGAAAAAAAAAAAAAAATCAAATCAGATTTTACTGCGTGATTCAAATTCTGCACTGATGAATTTGTAATGCATGTCAGTCATGCATTGCTTGTCTGGTTTGTTTTTGAAGCAAAGACATTACATTCTTTAAAAAAAAAAAAAAAATGTAATTAAATGAATTCAAAGAGGGTGAAAAAAAAAATGTGCTGCCCATTTTGCCTGTAAATATCTTTGAAAATTTCTGGAACAAACTACACGCGCCTGCACACAAAAGTTTCAAAAAAAGAAAGAAAAAAAAATCCAACAGTCTCACCTTAAAGGAAGCAGTGTTTTATTGTGTTTTCTCTCTCTCTTCCCTTCTGTCCTCACAGATGGTTTAAATCCATTTCACAGGCTCGTTCAGAGCTGGAAAGCTGCGGCGCTTTCATCCCCTGGTGAGATCCTGTGCGTCTGCTCAGCGCTGCTGACAGACAGACGCTGCTGCTGCTGCAGCACTTATAAACGACAGAGAGGAGACGGGATGCGTTGGTGGCGGCGGTGGGCAGCAGGGGAAGAGACGCGTTGGGTGGCGTAAGTAAGGGCTTGGAGAATCAGATCTTCATGCGAGCTCAGAAACTAACCTGACCGCCTCAGATATCTGCGTCTCTGGCGTCGAGTTAGTTGGCAAACCGGCGATGGGGGAAATCTGACGGGTGTCTTGCTTTTGGATCAGTTCCTTCCCTCTCCGGTCTGCGCTCGTCCATCCGCCAGAACAGATGGGTGCAACAAAAAAGACAGTCCTGGAAGAGACAGAGCAGACGACTGGCTGTGCTCTGAGAACGCAGCTAGAATCAGAAAGAGGAGGCTTTGACAAAAACGTGAGCTTCTGCAGGACAATTCCTGCCTCCCTTTGCTCGAGGGACCAGGTTTATTAAACAGAGTTGAACTGGAAAACAGATGAAAACAGGTAAAGCATGAGGAGCTGCAGGGGTGACGCCTGCTCAGCCTGCTTCAAGCTCAGGTTTGCGTTTGTGGGGATGCTGAGCATTCAGGTCGGAGTGAGGTTGACGACAGGCCCACTAATGAAAAATACAACGATTAATAAACATGTGAAAAGGCCTTATGCACTGGTTCAGCAGGAACCGCCTGGAGAGGAGACTGACAGCTGATCTGCACGAAGTGTGGAAATTTTCATGAACGCCAACAGTTTAGAAAAAAAGAAAAGAAAAAAAAAAAAAACGTTGTCATAGCAGCGTTAGCAGAAGTTGTGATTTTATGGTAACATGAAAGGGAAATTACTATTAAATTGTGATTAAAGTTTTTATAAGCTATTTAATCCACAAGAGAGACGCAGCCTGAACAAATGACAAATGACCTCCAGTATCTATTCTCCTTCTTGCTGTTTGTCATTCTTGAGTTTAAAACACAACCATAGTCAAAATGTATGGCTTAAGTTTTATTCAATACATTAGAAATTAATGGAGAGGGCTAACGTCTCTCAAATTTTGAATTTTAAAACCTTACTGGATAGAAATGTGGAATGGAAAGACAACAAACATGTTTTTTAAGGGTTTTTACATTAGACAGACGTACATTTTGAGGGTTGCACAGAACTTTCCCGATGGTTTGCCGAACGTCAGCAAACCATCAGCTCCGGCTGTCAGGCCTGAAAATCCAACCCAATGATGCAAACTGACGAAACTCGTTTCTAAGGTTGATGTTACGATTGTGTGTCATGCAATGTTTAGAATTGCATGACTTTTTTTTTTTTTTTTTTCAGAAATACAAAACTATTATAGTTTTGTATTTCGCTGGTTGTAAAAGTGATTGGCAACTTTAAAGAGTATGATCAATAATCACTTAGGCAGCCGTTACAAAACATTTGGTTTTGAGGAAAAAAAGATTTAATTTTGTTAAAAGTAAGAATATACCGTCATTTAAAGAGAGGTGCCCATGTTATTACTGGAGGATATTTCTGCATAACCTACAAAACCCAGGTAATGTAGCAATGGAAGTCTCAAACAGGATCTGATGTAAATCCATAGTAAGAACATTTACACAGTAGCTGTTACGAATACCATAAGTGGGAGGATAAACAGGTTATCTTCAGGAATTTTCCTGTGTGAATGAAATGAAATTTTCAGTTATACATTCACTAACTGTCTGCCTGATTTTGCACACAGCAACGGAGGAAAAACCGGCAAAACGCAGCTTCACGTCAACTGTCACACAAAAGCGCTTTAACAAAGCCGTGCACGGCGGCTCATTGTGCCAGGAAGTGATGCGAGTCGACTCCCTGTAATTTCCAGCAATGCATTTTGCATGTAAATTCATTACAGTAAAGCATCTCAGTCGGCTCAAACGTGTTTTCCTGTGAACACGGGAAGCTTTGATGTTGATTAAAATTTTATTTTTTTTTCTCTCTATAGTTGGACACAAAATGATTCACATCCCTGCTAAATTGAGAAGCGTTGTAATTTATTCAACCAAGGTTTTTTTTTTTTTTCTGATAGAAAATCTCTCAAAAGATAATTAAGCACTGCAGAAGAGGTAGAAATAAAAATCTGATATATATATATATATATATATATATATATATATATATATATATTTTTTTTAACCTGAGTACAGATCAAATACACACCATGTATTTAACTTTTCTCATCTTGGGAAGAAAAACTTTCACATTCCAGTGAGAACATGTGTAAAAAGGGTACTTTTTGTGTGTGTGTGTTATTTCATCTCCTCATAATAACACCCTTTCTCATTTTGTGACAAGTTTTTCTTCATACTCTGTGAGGACAGTGTGTAACACTTCAGCTGTCATTACATCGCTCTGTGTGAAAGAGCACAAAGTCCAATCACTGGCCCTCATCTTCACACTTTTCTGCTGCACGACTTTCGACGGTTATGCTCACGTGAAAGACGCGGTTTCCATCAAGCGGACTTTTAACGGACGTCTGTTTAGCGTCTCGACGGACTAATGAAACCCGTTTCCGTAAAGGCAAGAGTCTGCTTGGGGAGAAGGCGAGAGCCCTCCAGTGTGGTCTGCTTTAATGCCCTGAGGGAAACTACACTAATGGCCTCTCTTGACAGAGGCATGACACAAGGAGCACTGTTTATAAAAAAACAACAAAAAAATCACTGGTGTGCTGTTGTGATCCTCAGAGGCCACGGCGTGGGACATGTGCGTTATTACAAATCTTAAATGAAAGGCTATGAAACATACAGCTCCAGTTGATTGTTCTTAACAGTACCATGTTAGTATCTATGTCACCTTCACTCGTTAAAAGTGCTGTGTATATAAAACGTGACTTAAAATCAACTTGGCTTTTCAACTTTGCGACTTGGAATTGGGCCTCTGTCTCTTTAAGAAGCTTCTGTTCTTTTCTGACCTTTCTGCTTGCAGCATGTAATTAGAACCATGTTTCTCCTAAAGTTTCAGGAGTGTTGCACTGAGAAGTGGTTCCCTTCATGAGCTCAGCAGATGTGCAGTTCCACCAGGTGGCTGCTAATTGCTGCTGCCGCTAGTCTGGAGGGGCTGAGTGGAGGAGTTCTCAAAAAAAAAAAAACTCTTTAGTAAAAATTGTTTTTGTTGAATTTAGCAATAAGTGGTAAAAATCTTTTACTATTGGTCAGATACAATTTCAATGAGTACAAACTCCTATTCAAATGAGATTGAGTTCAATTTTTTTTTCTGACTTAAGAAAAGTTTTAAGTCATTTTTAGGGAAAACAGCCAAACTTTTTTTTTTTTTTTTTTTTAATTAAATCCTATCAAGGGGTTTGAAAGAATATTCAAATATTTTAAAAACAAATTCAGAATGAATTGACTTTATGCAGACAATATTTCCTCACCTGTAGAGAGGACAGTTCTTCAGCAACAGGAAAAAAATCACCTGACTTTGAACATGAAACAAAACAAATGGACAAATACATTCTCTATCTGATTGCTAGTCGTGTACTTTAAAGCCTTCGTCTGCCTCTCGTCTTCTCCGTGAGTTTTATTTTATTTTTTTTAAGTTATACACGCTGCTAAACCTTTTCTTATTTGGCTGTCAGTAGCAGCTTTAATGCAGATCCAATGTCTTTAGATGAACCTCTGACAAGACTCATCACTGCCCCCTGGAGGCAAAACGTGACCACGACTGAGCAGCAAATGTTTTTGACGACCCAAAAACATGCAAAATTGTAGATTAAATAAAATGACCAGTTTTTATTTTTTATATATATAGAAATAAAAATAATTAAATGAATCAATAAAACTTTGTTGATAGACTGGGACCCAGCAGGGTTGAGACTGCAGCTGAAGACAAGATGTGGATCGAAATGAGAGAGAGAAAGAGAGAGAGAGATAGAGAAAACGCTCATTATCTGGAATCAGCAAAGCAGCATGTGAAGCCACAGTGGACCGACAACATGAAAAAGAAAAATACCTCACTCCTCCAAGGGATTAAAAGAAAAAAGAAAAAAGATCAACCTTTCTGGTTCCTGAGCGAGAACTTCTCTTCGAAGCGACACTAAACAGACAGCTGTCACAAACAGAAAAGAAGCGCATCTTTCCTGTCATCAGAAAAATTTTAATCCAAATTATTTCTGATATATATATATAAATATATACATATATATATATATATTAAAGAAAAAGACGACAACAACACGTTTAAGAATCATTCCGATTGTTTTATTGCTCTCATTTAAATCACTGCTTCATTGAAAAACACTTCAATTCCTTAGGAGTAGCCTGACAGTTTTGCACACACGATGCGTGGCATAAAACTGGTTTCAGTGTCACAGCATGATAAATATCATAACAGTTATGGAAGCAGAAGATGTACAGATTACGGAAACAAAGAGGAAGACCCGGACTGGTTTATCGGGAGGGGGTAAAAAAAAAAATGCTACGTTAACAGTCATTAGCTTCACATTTATATATAAAAAAAAAAATAAACGTACTGTGAGAGATGAATCAGAGCCATTTAGCAAGACACATGACAGACAAAACAAGAGTGCATGAGAATATTGTAAAGTTGGAAGTAATAAATATGCTGACACAGCTCAAATGATTTGGATGCACGAATACACAGATATAAATTAATCAACCTTGCATGAATCAGTTCGGTTGTGAGCATAATTGAGCCGGACCGTTGTAAATGTGTTTGCTAAATGAAAATCAGAATACAGTGCTGATTGTTTCTTTTGTTTTTGGCTTTTCAGTCACATGTTTCAGATCATTGATCCAGTTCTAAGAGGATCCAACCCCATGAGAAAGGGGGGGATTTAGCTGCGACTGACCACATTTTTTATTTCTGCTGTCAAATGCGACTTCAAGACCTGAAGAGCGTGTAGTAATTCACAGAACCAGATAAATTTGGGTTATGCAGCAGGACAGTGAACAACTGAAACACTCACATTTTTATGTGGCCAAAAAGCAAAAAAAAAAAAACACATTTTGCAGCACTGTATACATCTTGTCTGACTTTTTACTCCAAAAGACAATGAAGCAGTAACCGGTCTGAATTTGGATTTGCATTATTTAAAAAAAAAAAAAAAAAAGACTACAACCTAAAAAGTATTTAAAGATTAAATATTAATCAAATCATCTGTATAAGATCACATTGTAAAATAAAAGCTACCTAATCAAAGAATCGATTGTCCCGCGCGCCAACGTTACACTGAACTCATCAGACGAGCCGCAATGATCATTTCCTCCTCGACTTCAGTGTTTGAAATATCATCGAGTTGCCATATATTAATATTAATGCCATGTTCAGTTGTTCGAATGCAAACATCAAAGTATTATCTTGGTTTTTTTTTTTGTTGTTTTTTTTTAAATCAGGTGGATTTGCCCTTTCACACATTTGCTATTTCACTTTTTACAATGATAGAAAAAAACCCAAAACAATTATAATAGTAATAATATAAATCACAAAATGATTCTGACATTTATACAGTGCCAAATTAATGGGATACGGAATACATCAGATTAGTGTTTGATCAGAAACCATTGCACAACATTTCAATCATAAAAAAAAACAAAAAAAAAAAAAAATGTCTGGCACCTAAAGAGAAGAAGAGGTAGAGCTACATGAGGGTTTCAAACATCTAGGACTCCATAAACGGGGAAACGACAGATGAGTGGACAAACACCACTGAGAAGACAAAGTGAAAAAAACTATTGCATAAAGTCCAACCAGTAAGCGATTTTACTGTGAGTTTAAATATAACAATAAATATATAGAAAAAGGAAACAGACTGGAAAAAAAAATAATGAAGATGAAACCTGTGTTACCTGTGTGAAACCTGCTGAGATGAAGCTGCTACTATATTTATTGATTGTTTTATTTCTGGATTTGTTGGAACAAATCTGTTAAAACGTTTATAAGTCGGCTTGTGACTTTTGCATAGGTGACTTTGTTTTGTTCGCAACACGTGAACGGAAGACGTGGATCTCAGTGACGTTCAGGTGAAGATTTCTGTCTAAGAAAAGAAACTTGTATGCAAGTCTTTCATAATAATAATAATAAATAAAAACTTTCGGTATTGGTATGTGCAGCGTAACTGACTTTAGCAAATCATATAATTACTATTGCTTTCAGGACCTCTGTTCATGTCAACAAACGTTACGTTTAATAAATTAATTAGTAAGACATACTTTCAAAAGTTTAGTTCTGTTTGTTTTTCAGCCGACGACGCTGAAAACTCAGTACCACCAAAGTGTTGAGACAAAATACTTCCAGCTATTCGGATTCAAATCCTCGTGTGAATTGTCGTAGAAATAACCGCCACGGATCGGCACTGTGGTAATAAAATACAAGTTAAAATGAGATAAAATAAAATAAGAGGACGTTTGCAGTGTTGTGTTGTTTGTGTACACATTTCTTTCACAGTTCGGTTTCAGAGCTCTTTCTGTCCAGGAAGCCATTCTCGTCCCGGTCGATCCGAATCTGAGGTGAGCCGCAGCCGAAACTGGGAGAAAGACACAAAAACAAAGTGACATGAAGCGTCTCGCCGTCTTCACGTCCCTCAGATTTCTTCGCATTTCGTCACTTTGCAACCGCTGACCTCAGTGCGTTTCATTTAAAAAAAAAATAAAATCTACAAAAATGTCTCGCTAGCCACTGTTACTCTGTCACATCTCAATAAACTCTTGTGCAATTTTTGAGTCCAGTCCAAGTCCAGAGCTGAGATAAATCGGGAGTCTGTGGTGATACTTTTGCAAAGTTTTGCTTAGGGCTGAAATGATTAATTGGATTAATCGCGATTAATCAATTGTTGAAATAATCGTCAACTTAGTCAATAATCGATTAATTGGGAGTATAGACATTAAAAATGTACATTTGCTAAAAGAACAACACTCAGAGTAAATTAAGCAAAAATTGTAGGAAAAAAAAGTTAAGATCAAAATAATTTTAAATATGTTCTGCTCAGAACTCCTATAATAGTTTCACTTCACAAGTTTCAAATTCTGTAAAAAAAAAAATTAAATCTCCTATCAAGCATATTTTAATATCAATTATTAATCAATGAAAAAATAAAATAAAATAAAATGTAACAGATTAGCATTAATGTCTGAGCTATTCAATGTATTTTGAATGTATTTTTTATATTGCATAAAAAAAATCTTAAATAAAAAATCTGCAGAATTGGCCGTTTTACTTATCCGATTAATCGATTAATCGTCAGAATATTTGATAGATCAATCAATAACTAAAGAAAACACTAGCTGCGGCCCTACTTTTGCTAACTCAAAGGTTATAATTACAAGTGAGTCTTTTTTTAAATGTAAAAACAAGACAGCTGTGCTACAGGAGGATGGTACTCACTTACACAGAGGGGGAGCCAAAGTAGTGTTCAGCACGGTGAATGGGGGTTAAGGACAGTTTGCGGCGAATCTCCTGAGGAGGGGGGGAAAAAAACAGCAAAAATGTTTTGGCAAAATCCTGAATTTCAAGTTAGACTTGCAGAAGCAAAAACTGGAGAAGGAAAAAGAGGAAGCAAGCAGTGCAAAGCTTTATTTTTCTTTATTTTTTTCAACACGAACTCATCCGCTAACAGTTTGAGCTGGGCAGGAAGTCAGAGTCAGAGCTAAAGGGTGAGCGCGACAGGAGAAGCTTCGAGAAGCAAAGTCTGAGCAGCTCTCTTAGCGGGAGCGAAGCAAACCCGGGCCAGTGGTACTCACTATCCAAAGATTTATCCCCCAACATGGGCTCCTGCTCCATCATCTCCATAGAGATTTTTATAGAGGGGATATTTTCATGGTAGGGGTAGTCAGACTGTGGGAGGACGGAGGGACAACATTAACTGCTGGAGAGCTACTTTCTGACACGTCACATCAACAGTGGAGTCGAGAGAAAGTGCCATTTTTCTCCCATTTGTACTGCCGACTGTTACTTACATAGTCAATTTCACTGTCGATGCTTCCCTTCTTCTTGTTTTTCTTCTTCTTCTCGTCCTCCTTCTTTTTCTTGTCCTTCTCCGGGATCACGTCGTCCAGGTAGCTGAGGTCGTGCTGGGAGAACACGTAGTCCATGGCCTTCCGTACGGCGACTAACGCCAAAATCTACCAACGGAAGCGCAGGGAAATCAGGCTGGAGAATTTATCAATCCGTGACAATACGTGTCGCGATAAACGCATTGTCAGTATCGGTCGATAATACAATGTATAGGATATTTACTGAAGTCCTACTCAAAACAGCGCAGCATTTCTGAAGATGTAGGCAGAGGAAAAGCTTTGGCGGCTTTACTTCTCATGATTAGATTAGTGGCATCAACTCACTCTTTGGTTACCTAGCAACAACCCACCGAGTAATGTGCACAGCAACAATTTCAGTTTTCGCCACCGTGCCTCGTAACGGCTTAAAATATACAACGCCGTGGAAAACTGTGGCTAAAACAGGAAAGGTGACAGTACTTCAGATATTTAAAACAAAAAAATACCTAGTAAACAATTACTGACATTGACATTTAATCGATACAGTACGCTTTTCTCGTGGTACGTTTTTCAGACATACGGTCCTTTGTGCTTCAGTTTTCACTCGGCTGCATGTCAGGTAATCCTCACCATGACGGGGAAAATGATGGCGGCAACGGTGGACTTGAGGATCCAGAGCAGAGCCAAGCACAGGACCTGGATGAAGGTGAAGAGGTGGATGCGTCTCTGGGGGACGTGGCGCAAGTAGATGAGGTCCGGCTGGTGCTTGGCTGGCATGAGGAGCAGCTGCAGACGGTCCATGAACTGTTGGTTTGTTGGAGATGAAGAGAAGTGAAATAAAAAGAAGTCAATACTCCTGTTGTGGGGTTTTTTTTTTCTCCCACAAAAGCATTCAGAGAAAGGCTGGCGGCTGAGAACTGGTTCATAACTGGTTGTAATGGAAGTCAAAAGCAACAGCGAACAAAGTTTGTCGTTTTACAAAAGGAGGGCCAGCCCGTCACAAATCTCCGTTCGGCTGTTTGGTTTCAATTCTGACAAGACTTTTGATCCATTAAACACCAATGGACCAGAATCTACACTAGAACAGGTGATGCTAAAGATGCAACAGTATTTACATGCCAAGAATATGAGACATTTTCACAATTGAGTGCTGAACATCGATGCTAGTTAGAGTGAAGCAACTGACCTGGACACCATTGAGAGACGCCACACCCATATAGAGGAACACGCCATAGAGGACAGGCATCGGGATGAACTGCAGGCAACAAGACAAAAACCATATCCACTTTATACATGCAGATGAGTGTAGAATCAGAAGCTAAAGCTAAATTATAAATAAGAAAATAGAATAGTTTTGTGTGTTAGTTTAGGCATGAATACTTTAAAGTAGCTCAAACTGATTAGATAACAGTTTGAGGAAAAACTACTTTTCCATGCCTGGAAAACAAAATGGCCACTAGGGGGAGCAGCAGCTCCAACAACAGCCTCCGCTCAGGTTCTTTCCCAGCTTAATGAGGGAATGGAAACTCTACACTCTTCTCCAACTGGAGCTTAAAGTCCTGATGAATGTGCCTTTTTCCACATCGAATTAGTTCAGGTACGAGGGCTTCTAATCGGATGAGAGGGAGGTTCTAAATTATTTTTTAAAAATAAAGACAAGTGACGAGAGCTCGTCCTAAAAGGGACGGACTGTAATCCGCGTTTCCATGAAGGAATTAGGAGCTGGACGGAATACCTTCAGGATAGGAGCCATGAAGACGGAGAGTCCCGTCAGGAGGAACACAAAGATGCCAGTGACTCTTTGTTCCCTGGATGAGGATTGAAATAGGAAAATCAGCGTCATTTGTAAAGCCTAAAAGTTTTCACATGCAAGGACTCTGACTTCGGAAGCTTTATGATGGGTTCTGAGCACGTAAAAGGGGGTAAAAGTTCACAAAAACAATGTTACGGAAATTTCTGTCATCAGCTATAGAGACCAACAACGATGTCATGGAAACTGATCAGAACTTTTTTTTTATTATAATTTATTTATTTATTTTAGGACAAATGTTTTTCTGACCTGAGCAATGCAGCAATTAGTTTGATTTATATGCCACAAATGTATTTAAAAAAAAAAATCTGAATATGACATTTTTAATAGAAGCGCTTGGTGAGATCCTTCTCACAAACACGTCAAAAATGGCCGTAAGTATGATAGAGTAAAGAGATAAAAATGAAACAACAACTCACCTGACGCCAAGGAACTTGGGCTGCTCTCCGGGGGCGGAGGTCTGGGTCTCCATTTTCAGAGAGTCGATGTGAGCGATGGAGATGACGGTAGCAGCTACGTACCATGGCAACCCCATGAAGGAGCAGACTATAATCAGGATGGCCACCCAGAACAGGTCCAGGTGATAACCAGCCCCTTTCTGAGCACCGAGACAGAGAAGACAAAGTAGATGTTACTTCTTAATTTAAAAATACATTTTTAATTTTACTTGAATAATCCTATGATGAAGCATTGCTACTCTTACTATAAAAGATTTCTTGATAGTCGACCCACAACGAGTGACTTTTTTTGTTCATCTGCTTCTCTTGGTTGTTTTGTACTTATTTATAGGAATTATTTTCATTTTGGTCTTTAAAATACCAACATTTCCACATAACTTTAGGTTTTGGTTTATCAAACGATGTGATTTTTTAAAAAAATATTAAGCGATCAAAGTTTTGATCAGTTACTCTGTTCTGGAGTTGCCTTTTAACCAAATACATTTTTAATCCGTTTTACTTTTACTAGAGTGAAAATATGTTGAAGTAGTGCCACTCTTATCTGAGAAAAAAAATTTTGGCTACTCCACCTACTTCTGTTCACAGAGGCGGTTGGTGTTAATGGATGTTGATGGCGTTGATTTGCATTAGAGCGTTGCAGTGTAAAAGTTTTCAAAAGTACATTTTGAGAGGACTTTATGAAATAGACTAATGCAAATTAAGGCACAATGAGGAACTGGAAGGAGCATATCTTAGAAGAAGTGAAATAAAATGTCTGGCACTACTTACTAAAAGTGTTGGCTTTTCTCATAACGTGGAAAAAAATAGCTGTGAATATTTTTGTATCGAATTGTATCGACCCGCCTTTGTGAATGAATGAAAACCAGCTTAAATAAAAAAACGGAGTCATTTCTCCCCCATGTATTTTAATGCCTCAGTTTATTATCAAGCTTTTTGTCTTCACTGTCTTTTTTTCCAATGTAACTATGACACACAGCTCCAGAATATTTCTTAAATAAGTGGTTAAAAAAAAAAAAAAGCTTTTGTCACTTCACAAAGTCAAAATGTTCAATTTTCCTTAAAATAAAACATGCGATTACCAACATAAAGATCTTCTTTGCACATTTAACGACATTCAGGTGAACTGCCTACCTTTAGCTTGTGTTCTTTCCGGTTCACAATCACCGCAGTGATCTGTTGATCCATGAAGATCAGAATCGTGACCAAGAGGGCAGGAAGTGCAGCTGCCAGGTACACCCACCAGGGGTTTCCTCCAAATGGAGGAATAAACCAGCCCCGTGCTGGATTTGTGGGCTGAAGAAAGAAAAAAAGAAAAGAAAAGAAGCATTAGTTGTAATGGTGAATCCACATGCAAACATCCGAAGCATAAAATTAAGAAAGCAGGTACTCAAACACTCTTTAGGTTTCGATTACTTGTGCATTATTATGTGCAAAGAAAGGCGCCTCTGTGCTCGCAACCAGAAGAGCGTCGGTTCTCACATCACCTGTAATCACCTTTTGCCCACTCCTCCACCAAAAGGGAGGGCTACGGGGCCTGCCAGCCGTCCAGCACTTGAGCTCAGAAATCTCCAAGCATGCCTGTGACTTAGTTTCAAGGTAATATGTGTCCAACTGAGCAAACTACAAAGAGCGCATTGAGCAGGGGACTTTAAAGAATTAGGGAGGCTTTCTTGCAGAAACATCATCATTAATCATTAACGGTGTAATCTAAGGAAACAGCACTCTGCTCACCACAGCATCGGCCTTTTTCTAAGGTGGAGGAGCCGTCCAGCGTGCGTCTTGAGGGGGCCCCAGGTGAGGCCCCCCGGGACCGATTTCAGTTCAAGAACGGCATGTTTGGCCAACCCAGCACATGGTTTCTGATGTAAATGGAGACTATTCTAGTTTTTGTTGGGGCAAAATTATCACAGACAAAGTCAGATTTTCTCACAGTAACAAACGTTGGCAAGAAAACAATCAGAGATCTTTAAATGACCACGCTCTTTGCAAGCAAGTTGATAAAAGACAAATTTTTGGGCCTTTTTAGACCTTTTGACGATTTTGGCCCATGTGTCAAAACGTTTGGACAACCCTGGTCTAAAGCATATCCAGCACCAAGACGTCACATTGAAAACCACGCATACATATCTACATGAAATGTGCAGTGATTACCTTAAATTCACGAGGCACTATGAGCTTTGGAGTGTCCACACTGACCAAGGCGTCAATGCCACAGAAGAGAAGAATGGTCAAGATGATGGCAAAGTCACTGATAAGCTTCCTCACCTACACAGGGGGCAACATCATTGCAGATTAGAGAGTTTATTCTAAGAGCACATTTACAGCAAGTATGTTGATCAATGTTCCACCTATAATCAAAGGTAACTCTAAACCGCTGGGTTTTCGGTCTCGAATTAAAAAAGAATTCAGTGTTTTGGCATCTTTGCAGTTTTCTGGAAGTTTGTTCGTAAAAGCTGAAAGCTGCTTCTCCATGTTTGCTTCTGGGGATGGAGTGAAGACAAAAGACAAACACATAGATGAGTTTCTAAATCTTGCTTGGACATTCGCCCGTTAATCCTAGAAATGTTCTCCAGGTGATAGAAGGCTGACTTAGTAACTAATTGTCTTTATGTGTCTCTAGAGGTTCAGAAACACCCTGATTTTGGACCTGGTGTTGTACAAACAAAATGTCAGAAGTACAGCCCCCTATCGTCAATAGTCTGCAGAACCTTTAGCTGCCAACACACCTGAAATTCTTCTGTTTCTATCAGTTTGCAGAATTACAGACTGAAAGCTTTGCCCATTCTTCTTTGAAAAAGAGTTTCAGCTCAGTCAAAGATGAGACATTGTTCATCACTCACTGTTGTGGGGAAGAATCTACTCGTCTTGAACTTCTTCAGAGCCATGGAGCAGGTGTAGGTCCCAAAGAACAGGATGAAGGACATCAGGGTGATGTCAGGCACATAGTCACAGGCCTTTCCGACCAGCAGCCCTCCGAACTCCTTACACTGATCCTGGGTCAGAGACGCCCAGGTGGCGTTCTCCGGCTGGAGGAGCCAGGAGTGAACAATGAGTTGGGTGAGAACATGTTTGAAAACCCGACCCCTGAATCCGGGCTGTTCACACCATTCAGTTTTGTGTTTTTAGAGAACAAGGACAACACATACCAGATCAGTACTGCTTGTCCAGCCAGAAGTATCAAGGAGTGTTGATGAATTACCTAGAAAGAAAGAAAAAAGGGACAATGATATCTAATCAGGGAAGCGGGAATGCTTTTGATGTCAGCTGAGTCGCTCTTTGCCAGTTTAAATCCGATATGGAGGATGGGAAAGTAAGCAGGGGTGCCATTTGTCATTTCCAATGCAGACATGTAAATAAAGTCCGACACCGTGACAAATTCAGCAACATCAATCAGTACCACGGTGACCAGGGCAGCCGAGAGGTTTGGACTGTCAAGCTGCGGGATACGCACCCGGTACGCAGCGGCAGTCGTACTGAGTGATGAGGTTGTGATCGAACTCCGAGTTGATGGGGTTGTGGTGGGCCAGCTTTATCATCTTCTTGAATGCGTCATAGATGAAGATGAAGCTGATAAGCGCAGAGAAGCCTTCCTCTGTGAAGCGTGTGAAGTACTGCACCAGGAAGCTCGCATCCGTGGCGACCAGCACCAAGCAGAAAAAACCAGACCACAGGCCGATCCACAGCCGAAACTCGAGGTAGTCGAAACCGTTGTCTCTGAGTGGGGAGAAAGCAAGTAGTTTCAGTCAAAGTGGCAACTTCAAAGGACCGCTACCCCTCTGAGAATTCAATTTTTTTGACACAAACTCAACAGACAAAAGCTCTTGTGACACAATATTCTTTTTAAAACGCTGTTGGCAAACTCCACACAGCATTAGCTGCACTAGACAAGCTAGTGCTAGCTGACTAACAAGATAGAATTTTGTGTTACAATTTTAGACGTTTTCAAAAAATTTCTGACCTTCTTCAATGCCCTGATTTTGACAGATACTATTCTATCAATAACGTCTATTTCCAAGTCAAAGACAACATTTTAGTTCCACCTGTTACAGCTCATGTCATATGTAAGCAGCAGTAGGAATAACTGCTACTTTCCTGCTTTAAATAAAAGTAATTAACATTTTTGTTAAATGTTTTTGTGCAAATACCTTCACAGTGAAGTATCATGTTATTATGATAATGTCATGTCAGCGCTACAATAGTGACAGCAAAAGCCTAAATTAAAGGTCTCCACATGCAACTGCACCACACGCTTTTATCTGTTTAGCATCTGTGGCGCACGGCATGAAATTCTTGCGCGCAGCCTAGCAGCTGTTACCAACGCCGGAACCGCTTGCAGGGCACAGACACCCACAACATTCTTCACTCACAGCGTAAAAATAAATGAGAGTGAATTATTGATAACGGAATAGAGTCTGTCTGGTAATGCTAGAAGACCGACTGAGGGGCTTAGAAAAGAGCCAAGAGAGAGACGTCGTCGGCATTGGATAGCATTTAGTGATTGTAAAATGATTCTGTATGTACAATTTTCATCATGGCATGAGGAAAGATCACTCATCTGAATGCTGCTGTGAATTTTTGTTCAGCTCTATCACAGGAACCAGTGTTTTTTGGGTTGTTGCCCAACGTCGTGTTCTAAATAAGAAGGTCTGACGCTGTTCTTGTCTAATCCCTCAGAACAGGAAGCTAACAGTCAAACCGTTCTGCGAACAATCTGTAAGTGCCAAGAAATTTACAGCAGGAACAATCAGCCCACTTGCTGCAATCTTAAAAAAAAAAAAAAAAAAAAAAGAAACATCCGACCCAAAGCTTAAACTGTGCTCTAAGTGTTGATAGTTTCATATACCATAGAGGAGAATTTCTTGAAAGCTGCAGCTCTGGATTCTCAATCAAATTTCCCTCTTGTCTTTATTCTTGACATTATGTTTGCATGATGATTATCCAGACACATGAGAAATCCTGTGACTGACTAGGGCTCATTGGGAGGCACTCACTTGCTGAAACTGAAGAGAAGTCTTTCAAACACAAGCACCGGGCCTGTGCTACTGAGGATCGTCAGCGGCTGACCAGCTAGCAGGCAGAACACCACTCCTGACAGCGCCGTACCGAGGAAACTTTCCAACACTCCCTGCGGCGCACATCAAAAACAAAGTAAGATCATTTTCACCGAGGTGATAGAGTGAAGAACTGAAGCAAAGTATGACTATAAATCTACCAGAAACACATTTTATCACAAGTATTGTACAGCTTTACCGTCACAAGTCAATGCTAAATTTGTTCTTATGCAGATGACACGTTGGTTTTTTTTCTTGTAGACAGCATAAATTGGGGTGGGCTCACTAAATATTTATTAGTTTACAGCATGATGTTGAGAAGAACAATGAACAGAAGAGTTCTACCTCTAAAGCAATGACTAAGAAAGGCTATTCCAGGGCAGGGATTCCCTCTTTACCCAAATTAGAAAACAGGATTGCGGAACAGGGAGGAAGTTCAGAATTGAAGGGGGTTATGGTGGGTGGGGTTCATTTAACACCCATGCTGAGGCTACAATGGCTGAGTAATCTGGATCTGTGGTTATTTACAGCTCTGGCAAATCCCCGGCACACGGCTGATGCTCTCTGCAGGTGTCCGTAACAGCAGAGGCCAACGCAAGTACGGCTTCCACTGGACATGCTGTCACCTAACGGGTGCATGTGGGTGATGGCAGCCAACACTGCATGCCATAATAGATAAGTTAGAAATTCCTGAAAGTTATCAGCAGCGTGGTTCAGCAGATGGATTCACTATGAGCTTCAAGCCTTAAATTAGCATGGCTTAGCAGCTGAAGAGACGAAATTGGTTTAACACGAGGAGTGATGACGGAGCGATGAGCTCAGCTGATTGTCGATGCCAACTCAGCGTCCACTGACTCCACATCAAAACTTGGGATTGTTTAAATGACTTAAAGTTGACAGGTGACATATTCGGCATATTCCATCGTCCTTATTTCCTCATCGCTTCCTTGTCTCACCGCACTCGACGTCAAGCGCCACGACACCCAAACAAAGGCATTTTACTGAGTAAGCCTACCTGCATGTTCTCTGTAGCGTCTCCAAGCAAGCCTCCAAACGTGATTGCGTTGGTGACCGTGCCCAGGTAGATGAACAGGATGGCAGACAGAGACTGAATGTGGAGGGCGTCGTAGAAGTCGCTGGCAAAAAACGGCAGCTTTCGCTTCACATCCAGGATAAGACCGCCGCAAAACCTTAAAAAGACAGAGCCGTTGGGAGTTCGTCAGCTTCACATCACAGCTTGGTTTGATCTCTTCAAAGAAATTGGAGGTGCACAAGGTGTGATAGAGATCGGTCTGGATACGTTTCTGTCATAGTGTCATAAGAGGGGGAATGCTCTGAACAAAAGAAACAATAAGGTTATTCAGCTGTGAAGTGCGTCCATTGTTCTGTAGTTCTTTGTGGAGTTTTTCCTCACTGAAAAGTTTACTGGAGAACAAAGGCTAAGACTTTCATTTGACACCAGACATGTGTCCTGACAGCAATTGGAGGCAATCAGGATTATAAAAAATGATTATAATACACTCATCTGTCAGAAACCTTCCCCCGAAAAAAGCAAAAACATACCAAGCTTCTTCTTTTTTTTTTAAGCTGTCAGATCCTGTCATTTTCATTTGAACATGTTTAGCACTTATAATAATTTCACAATGGTATGAAAAATTCGAATTACTTTCTTGTGCACTGAAGCTCCTCTCCCACTTGGTGCCCACCTCCTCCGCCTCCGTGTCCCGTATCGTGGGGGGTGTCTCCGTTTATCTGAGGAGCCTCTCCTCCAGCATACATGTTCTTTCTATGAAAGCAAAGACATTCGGGCTTAGAAAAACACGACCACATCATTTAACAGGAGGAAAAAAAATAAATAAAAGAAACTCTCTTCTTCACTTCTGGCAGACATCTTCTTTACTTTGAAGTGATGTAAACATGACAGATTATATGATTATTCAAGATCCTCAAGATATTTCATTAAATGTTCTCCTCTCAACAGACTTATGTGAACAGAATAAGACCATTTTATTATTCTGTAAATAGTCTTATTTACAAAAGACCATTTTGGTTTTGTTAGATATGACGGCAACGCATGCATTACGCAACATGTCAAACAGCAGAGTCGGTTTGTTTACGTTAAAGGCTTGGTCCATATATTTCCATTTGCTAATGTAACACCTAAAAAGACAAAGTTAGGCAACCAAAAGCAAAACAAAAAGTGTCCCGTGGCGGCTTATCAAATGAATGGCAGCTTCTTTCATTTGGAATATAAAGCGAATGAGGTCGGACCTTTTGTCTGAGGAGGGAAGGGACTTGGGCGGCTCTATCCTGATGTCAGGGTCCCACTCGCCAGGAGGAAGGACGATCACTTCGTCCAGGAACTCGTCGATTCCAGCCAGCAGGTCCTTCCTGCATTTCGCTTTGTAGGCGATGTCATGAAACACCTTCAATTGAAATAAAACCCACCAATTACCATTTAAGAAATGAACGTGTGCTTTTTTATTTTTTTTTTTTACAATCTAGTGCCTGGAAACAGAGACAAACAGGAAAAATAAAATAGTCTGCAACTCCAACAAGTGAGTGGAATTTTTTTTTTTTCCTAATAGCTTTGTTTACCAGAGCGAAGAGTTCAGCACGTCACTGACTGAGATTTATGGCACCTAAAAATCACCGCTATGCAGATGTTTCTCAATGCGCGCACACATACGGGTTTACGCCAGCATCAGGCCTCCCAGCGTGAATAGTACTGTCAATAAACACGTGAGTCAGTGAGTCAAAAATACTTCAAACATCTGATAGACCTGTGACACGACCGTTACGGGAGAGCTGAGAGGGCAAAGTTTAACTCGAGGAAATCCAGAGAAAACAGTTCCTAAAACTACTATATCAACAGAGAGCATGTGACCAGGAGAGGTGAAAAATGCAGGCCACGTGCTCTCAGTACCAAAACTGCTGAAAATGTCGACCTTTCTGAGAAATACTGTGGCAGGTGTACAAAAGACACCAGGCAGGAAGATTGAAGAAATGCTTTCTCCAATCTTTTTGCTTATAATTTCAGCCAACAGCTTGACTTATTGGTAGAAAACAAGCTACGTGGCCAATTTTATAAAATTACAACCAGTTTTTTCCTGTGCATTGCTGGCCAGGGTGCCAGATAGTCTAACCGCATTATTTTACTGATCCAACAAATCTGGGTTTTCCAAAACAAACCAAACGTTCGGCCTTTACAATGACGTTAACAAACAGGGAGAGAGATACTTTACTGGCTGCTGTGGCTTCCTGTCTTTCCGTGGTTTGTCATGTGCTCTGTGTTCAGAAAGCAGCGGAAACTCTGGTCGTTAAAGTTTAAGACGTACAAAGGAAAAATAAGGTAAACTTTACAAAGCAAGAAACCAACTTTTTAAACCGTTTTCCGCAAATGATCCCCTGGAACTGCTTTAAAATACGAGACAATGATTAAAGAGATGCACTGTAAAACAAAGAAACATGTAACCGTTAGCCTAGCATGAAAACATCTTCAGCAGGTGCAAGAGGGAAATGTATTAATGACAGCAGACTATAAAGATTATGAATACAAACCAGGTGGTGAAATGGAGCATGTAGCAAACACCGATTTTTATTTTATCTTTAGCGTATTACTACACTGGTTCTCGATATTTACCAAATGTTTAGTCATCTAAGAATTACTAATTGAGTCATTGTTAAATGACTCAATTGTTAAATGACTCATTTAACAATTGAGTCATTGTTAAATGACTCAATTAGTATTGACAGACAAGAAATATCTTGATCCTGAGATCTCTTCTATAAGTTTGAAGAAAAAAACATATTCTCAATATTGACTTACCTCGTCGGACATCAGGGTAGCGATTGCTCTCCCGATCTCTCGGTAAGACTTGGACTTTCCTTTAGGTCCCAGCAGTACAAACATAAATCTAGGTACGACATGAAAGCATTAATTACTGATTTATTTCGTTTTGCTTTGTTTAGTGCGCGTTTCCGTGCGACATCAGCAGGTCACAGGAGGGTTTTTACAGCAGAGTACCTCGTGGGCACGGGGACTTCAGTCAGCGCTCCCAGCATAACGGCCTGCTGCAGACGGACGAAAGAAACAAACGGGGTTTCCAGGAAGTCCACCTCTCCGACCAGCACGTTTGATGCCTCGGCATCGGGGGGCAACTTTTTCATGAACTTATTCTTCAGCTGCGGACCAAATTGGAGAGAGAGAATGTGAGGGTGAATGTGCAGGTTGGTGAAACAACATAGAGTATCATCAGGATCAATACTGAACTTGGAAGATGATTTATGAAGCATGTATGATTTATCCCAAAATCTTCCATTTTAAGATTATGAGAACATGCCCACGACAAGACAAAGAAAGTAGTGTTGCTTTTATTGTCTTTAAGCATGTAGAACAGCAGCAGTGTTTGCCCTTTGCTTGAGTTATGTGGCAAAACGCATCTTGGCTTTATGCCATGCAATAAACAAACCTTACAAGCGCATATATCCAAAGTCTACACCGGTCTTGCTTTGTGGTTGACAAAGGGGACAAAAGCACACGGTAACCGATTTGTCGCAATCCTAAAAACACCCATAAATTGCAGCACATTAAAGACATGGTGCAAAGTCTTGTCTTGCCTCAGACTCATAGTTGAACGCATTCATTCCGACTTTTACCCGCTTGAAAAGTACTGCCAAAGCCTCCCAGGGGTTACACCGGTTCATCGAGGCAGGGCAATGCTCTCCAGGACAACAACCCCTACTGCCTCTCCAGTGAGAAAACTGTGAAATGAGCGAATTGTGGTGCAATTGTGTTGTAAGGGAAAACGCTTGGAATCATTAATCAGCAATGGAGTTGTTCTGTAAAACAAATATTGTGTTTCAGCACACTAAGGGTTTAACGTTTTAAAGGTGTTTGACTTTGCTTTCAAGTGTAAAAAATAAAATAAGAGCATAAAAAAAATCTGTATGTGTGTGTGCATTAGCATCAGAAGGTTGAGAGGTTTTGGTTAATTAAGCAATGTTGTGATAGAGACGCTTTGGCGCTCTCCACATCCCACTACCAAGGAGTCATGTGCCTGCTCTTTATTTGGGTCAAATTCTTTTAAACTGAGGATATTAAAATGATTATTAAGAAGTAAACAGAGTATTATGTGTAATTGGCGTATGAATTAGATGACGGTTAAAGAGCCAAAATAAGAATCAATAGAAAAGGAAGCAGTTAAGATCAATCTAGTTGAGCACATCCAGTTATTAAAAGTTATTACATTTTAACCGGATCTGCCCTGCTTATATCTCCTGCCGTGGATCTGTCATTATGACAACAACAACTGCATCTGAAACCGTGGCGATGGCAGAAACAGATAGGAAATACCTTATAGAGGCCAACAACTGTATTATGACTGCTGTTTTTCCAACAAATGTATGACATAAATACAAATGCCCCGCCACAATAATTGGAACTCTTGCAAAGATGTGTGAAAACGCCTGGAAATTTTTTTTGTTTGTTTTTGCAACAACAGCGTACTTTAAAAATAAACAATTTCTTGATTTGAGAACAAATACTCAAAGGGAAAAAAAAAATCTCTCCTGAAAAAAATAATTTTACATTTACTGTGGCCATCATTTCAAGGTAGCTTGAGTATTTTTACTTTTTTAGTTGATCTGAATCTTCAAATTGGGAAACACTAGAAAACATAGCACTCATGCACTTCATTCACATGTTTATGGACACGGCAACACGCAAAGAAGAGTCACTCGACTCAATTTACCCATATATTTACAGCCAGAGCAATTTTTAAAAATAGGAAAACACCAAGAACTGTGACAGTCGGGGTTTGTATTTCAACTATTCACCCTGAGGAGGACGGAAATAAATGTTGTTACAGCTGTCTGGTTATGGTGAAAATCTATGTGGCTTTAAAGCGACACTTTACCTGATCCTTTTCTGGTTTATCAGAGAAATCGCTCAGGCTGTTGGAGGTGAGGTTCCGGTGGGTAGTGGTAGGGCTACCTGCAGACACACCATATAATCTATATATGCATTGTTTCAATAAAAAAGACAGGACTACGCAGTAAATTAGACATGTTCTGCCTTACAGGAGGTGAGCAAGAGTAAAGAGAAGCATGAATCGGGCAAACAGAAAGAGCTAGAAATATCAGCTAAATGTGGCAAGGCTTAAGCTTAACAAGTAATGCCAGATGGCCGTTCATTCAGTCCCTCACAGAGAGGAGAGCTGGGCTGTGTGGTCATCTCAGGGCTGCTGCTTATAGGCGTCAGCAGACACATGCTGCTTAAGCAAATATGGGCAAAAGAGAGAGAGTGTAAACTTTGGAGTTTTACTCCTTCGCTGTTATTGACAGAAAACAGAGACGATAATCTCTGTAGCCAAACAAATATTCTAATAGGGTCTAGTAAGAGAGCTTCCCCATTAGAGTCAGTCCCCACGTCTACATGTAAATGTCAGTGAGGCTCTGCTCTGTCCCGTGTTTTCACTTATGCGCTTCTTCCCAGCTGGAGAGCCGTGACCTCACTTACAGAGGCGTCCCATGCTGGAGCTCCTCATGACCTCATATGAATCCGCCGGGTCTTGTGGAATTAAACAAGGCACAGAGTGATCGAAGGACGAGCGCGGTGCTGCCCCACACCGGATGCAGGAAGACAGCACAGACCGGGAAGAAAGGCAGGAAAAAAGGGACAGAAAAAAAAGAGTTTGGAAAGGCAGGGAAGAAGAAAAGAAGGAAAAGAGATTGGATCAGAAAAATATTAGTGTAGAAAAGTTGGTAAGTCTTAGAAGAAACTTAGCTATAAACGGTAGAAATGCTGGAATTGACAGCGACTAAAATCCAAGAAAATCAGAATTACCATTTTCCTGATTTGAAAATAGCCGGCTTGCACTGGAAACACTCTTGCCGATGTCGGCAAGAGAACGCAAGTTGGACTTCTTGGTCTGGTGGCGATGCTTTCGTAACAGAGTGTACACCACCTTCTCCTTTAGGTCTGCCTTCAGCTGACCAGTCTCAATCTGATTATCAGTGATCATTTCTGTAAAATAGAGACAGGAAAGACTAGGACAGTGTCGTCTGCAAAACATCGGATATTTTTTGTGTGTCAACTCCACCGACCGACAACTTGTGGCAGTGTGGACGCCTCCATGTCTAGCAGAACTGTCCCCTTCTCGATGTACGTTTTGAGCTCCATCAAGCTGTGTAAGGACAGCGTGGCGACGTGAGGCTTGCTCCAACGCTCTCCACCTTTCTCCACCTTCTCCTCAAACTTAATCCACCTTGACGCAGCACGATGAAGATAGAGAGGCAAGGAACAATGTCAAGAGTTGCTTGGACAACAGGCGAAAAAAAGGCACAGAGCGTGATTGTCTTTGCAATAAGTCCTATTTTTGAATTGGTCACACTCTAAACGGTAAACACAAGGTACGCATGAAAGCCTGCAGATAAAAACTTAAATCAGTGGTTGTAAAAAAAAAAAAAAAAAGAACAAGGTACCACTGGGATGAAGCCGGTGTTCAGTGGTGCTCAGACCACACACACGGATCATTTGGTGAAACAAGAGTTTGTTGGCACCCTGGCTAAACTTGTCCTCACGGTACAACCCAGGGACAAGGATTCTTTTTTTTTTTTTTTTTTAATAATAACGCATCACATGTCATTGGTACAAAGAACTATTCACAGGAGGCCAGAGGATGGAGTTTCCTCTCGGGATAGAGTATCCCTTTGGCCGTGGTCCACATGCTTGCGACCTGCCGTCTTGCCTAAAGAGGAGACACCGTTGATTTGTAGGAGTTCATTTGCAGACACTCCCTTTTGACTCTTGCTTCCTTAAATAGGAATGAATTTTAACTTGTAAGGAGTATCTGTTATCACCTTGGACATTTCTGCAGCCTTGTAACATTGACCACGTGCGTCAATGTTACGGAAATACACTTTTCTTCAGAAATAGCTCGAGCTGACGCCTGTATCTCATTGAAAAACAAACTGTGGAAAAGCAGTTACAGAGTTTAAATATTGGGCGTGTGCCAAAGTAAATCCTGTTGCGATCATGTGGGAGTTTGAGCTCTTTCCTGGTCTCACAGGGCAGGTAGCACAAAACCCGATCAGATAAGAACATACTGGGAGTTCACTGGAGTGCAACCTATTTCCTTACACAATCATAAAACATGTTGGGATTGTGTTCCACGTTCAGGAGTGTGAAGCAGAAAATGTCTCCCAACTCTGCCCATTGCTCTTGATGTGAAAGAGCAGTGAGGAGTTGGGTTGAGGGCCCGATGCATGCCAGGCTTCTGAGATATCCAGCCGAGCAACTCACCTGGCCGTCTCCTTCCACTCCATCTCCTGCCCGTCCACAGACAGGAGCTCGTCCAGCTCTGTGAAGAGCTGCGGGGGTGGCGGGCCGTCATCCTCCTCTCCCAGAATGAACCGAATCCTCTCAGCCGGAGAAACTGCGCAGGGAAAAGTTGCGAGGTTAAGACTCTCAAAATCAAATAAAACATATTTCGTAATTGCGTTGTCTTGCAAAACAAAGCTTGAATCGAGGAACGTCGTCACACAAGTGTTGACTGTTTTAAGAAAAAATATTTTGAAAAGTCAGGTTTTTTTAATTGCTGTGATCAGGGACAATTTTATCTGAAGTTGGCAAAACAAAAACAACATATTTGTCCTGAATGTCTGCATTCAAAGAGTAAAGGACCATGATCAGATATAAAGATGGTACAATGCTATGTGTGCCACTGGGTTAGTGAGCTATAAACAGTAAGAAGTGAAAATAAAGAGTTAATTTGTGGAGCTTTCAAAACATTTTACATGTGTATATTAAATCCGAATGCAAAGGCATCATTACATTTGGAGATTGGTTATTTTATAGCAGCCAATTTGTCCTTCTTTACTTTCGTGGTGAAAAATCCAAAAAGAAAATGTATATATATATTTTTTTGCAAAAGAGTTATTAAAATCTAATTGTCTGTTATGTCACAAAACCCAAGTGAAAATACTTAGATATCTTCTTCCATACATAGAAATGCTTGAAATACTAACATATTTGATGACAACATGTGTCAGAGGGGAAACATTTACTCATTCTGTGGAATAACAGAGTTTTTATAGCCTTTTATAAAAAAAATAAATAAATAAAATAAAAATAAAAAAAACATTATGCCATCTTAAAACCTTGGTAAAAGAAACAAAGATTTAGTCAAGAACTGAATGGGTTGGCGTATCCATACAGCAAAAGTTTAAAAGAAAAAGAGAATGCAAGTACTACAAATTTCAAAAAAAGTATAAGCAAGTCGCCACACACTTGAATATTATGTTTAAGTGTTTATAAAACATATAGAAAAAAAACTGGATCTGCATAGCTTTGTATGGGAAAAGACATTTAAGGTGAAAAAATACTTTCATCAAACAAACCAAACTGATCAATTCATCTTCTGATCAATTCTGTTGATCCGAAGATGATCATCTTCGGATCTGTTGAACCACAGCAGTGGAAACATTACAATTTGGGGACTGTTCAGCGAAAAGCGTTTGGACACCTGGTATCAGGAGCTGCACTGGAAGTGAAGCATTGATTCATATACTTCTCCCAAAGCACAATTGCAAATCCAACAAGGAATGTCTTGAAAGGAAGAAATGGCGAACCATGGAATGCTAAAGTCAAAGGGCAGGTTTGAATCTGGCCTTTACTTGGGCGGTGGGGGTGGGGTGTTCATACAGCTGTAGGGTTTCTGCACGAGTTAAGTGTTCAGAAATTTCAACAGGGTGATGTCATAGCTCCTTCAAACCAAACACTGGAGGCCTTAAGGGGGACCAGTAAGGAACACCCTGTGAAACGCAATGATGCTGGTTGAGTATTTTTGGAAAAGGGAACCCCGTCTCACTCTCATCGTTACGATGTAATGTTCTGGTTATCTACAAAAGAGGCCAGATACACACTCTGTATCCGGAGTTTGGTCTAAATAGAGCCATTGATGCTTGATGGGAAACATCAAGCATCATCAACATCAAGTTTCCCTTCCCTTCTGAGAAAAGTGAGATCTTACTCAGGAAATCATAGTTTGCTGGCATGCTTCAGCATTTATTTATCTTCTTGCTCTTCCTTGAATTAAGCTAAGGCATCCTCTAAAACCAATAATTCCCTTTGTTTTGTATCCTACATCCAGTGGTTTTTTCCATTGTATAATAGAAAATAACTGTTCATGTTAACACTACCAGGAAAGTTGTGCAACCGTGTTAAGAAGCGAGGCACAAGAGTCTATTTTTAAAGCTCCTTTTGTACACAGTACTAGTCAGCAGTCTACCTTGACGACATAACATGGCTTGTTACCTTCTAATCCTGAAATAGCGCTTCGTCACCTTAATTTAGGGCAGTCGTTTTTAAACTCGTACAATCTAAAATTAAGCTACAGTCAGGTCATGATGAGTGCAAGGTGGATCGACTTATAGGGTATTAGCCCTGTGTGAAACATCTCGATCTGTCCATGCATACAAGACGTCCCCGGCACATCTCCGGGCTCGGGACTGCTCGCCACCTCATGGCGTACCTAATCACCAAGCACGTCTCAGGTCTCCCACAACCGGTGTTCAGTGAAAACCAGACCTTTTGTTGTGGTTAGAAACAGCTTACAAGTGGTGGGATGAATCAACGGGATTATAGGGATTTACATAAAGGTCAAAACAGCAGGAAATCTACGAAGTGGAAGGCGGCTGTGTATGCACTGTCTACAAGTGTTTGTGTTTTCAGTCAGGACTGCGCGAACGGCACGAAATGCTACCCACATATCTAATCCGATTGCGCCTCACTCTAACACATCCCGCAGAGAAATGCTCCCATCTGCATTTATTACAGCGAGTTTCTGACTGTTTCTCCGGAGAAAGCACCAGAGGTGTAGCTTACGTACGGCCTGACAGGACAGGGCAAAACAGCCAAAGCCAACATCAAATATTTTCCATGGGGTCAAAAAGGTTGCTCACAGCTCCACAGTGGAAAAATGTTTAATACGGCAGTGGCTCTTCATACATGAGACTGTTTACGCTTCAGATTTCCTACCGAGATACGCTCCGATAAGAAGGTGGGAGTCTGTGTGTGGATGAGTGTGTTTGGGAGGCATTTAATGTTCCGTTTCAGTCGCTCTTCGCTGCTTAAGTTTGATTACACTTGTGTCTCGATGCCTGCTGTTTTACAGCCCAACACCGAGTCAATGGATGAACAACCAGCGGTGGTCTCGGCTTTCTGTCGTTGTGTTGCAACTACAAACGTAGAAAAAGCAGCAGGGTTCATCGAGTTTTTGTTTTGTTTTGTATTTTATCCATGTATTATCTGATAACTACATAATTAACTCGGCCTCTATAAGTGGACTGAACTGATTTTGAAGTAACACAATTAACCATTTAGATTCAAAGTATTACTTACCAGTTGCACAGAATAGCTGTAAAGGTTTTATAAGTTTAATTGCTAAATCAAATAGCCTCCCATAGACTTGCGTTTTTGTCCATGACCAAGCTTAATTTTAAAGATTTAAAGTAGATACAGATATTACACACTCAGACATAGAGCCTTTTTGACAACACCAGTAAAGATGTTCAAAATAAATAAATAACGCCTTAAAATAAAATCTTTCTTGTTGCCCTACCAAAACTGCTATGATATTACATTCAATGATATGAAAGGACTATAAGAATCTACATCCATATTTGGTAATTCAGAAAATATATTCTGATTATGCTTGTCTATCAGAACAAATAGGGTTTTATTTTAAATAACAACCTTTAAGCCGTTATTAAACACACTTTCTCATTAAGAGGAAGTAATATTCCAATTTGAAATGTCATAATTTCACTGACTATAAGAGGAAAATCATTCTTATTGACAGAAAAAAAAGGTTAAAACAACAAAACAAGTTAATTGATTACAGTTAGTTACTGCAATAAATTAACTTTTTAATAATGTTCTAATTTATCAAATGGTTCAAGCGTCACAAATGTGCACAGTTTACTCAACACTACCGAGACTTTAACGGCAGCCGTGTGTTTTAGTTTGATCAGCAGAAGATTAAATGTTTTTTGGAAAGAAAAAAAGAAACTCTAAAGCAGTGGTGTTCACACTCTTTGTCTAGCAGTCCAAAATCAGCAAAAAAATATATACGTTTTATTAAACATCTGCAGCATCGAGGCTGAGAGACGACGGCTTCATGTCGCAAATGCACAAAATGGAAAACTTGGGGAAAACTTTCAGACATCTTCCCTCTCCTCCCACCAGTTTTAAAGTAACATATTCTTCTCTGTAGGAATATGTCAAAAAAAGAAAAGGAACACAGTGTGAATATTTGTTCTTCTGGCCAAATAAGCCCAACAAATTTCAGATGCATCCTTATTTGCAATCCAAACATTGCACACAATATGCAATAGATCCCTTGATCTGAAACAATCATTTGGCCGCAACAGCTGACATTGATAAGAAACAACTGTCAGAAGGCAGAACAGCTGTACATTCCTGCAGACCTTCTGCCCTGATGCTTCACTTCGTACTCCCACACAGTGCAGAAAAAAAATTTCTGAGTGTAAATTCTGGACCTTTTTTTTTTTTTTTAATTTTCAGATAGCTTGTTATATAGACATAGTTAAGACATAACTTAAACTATGTGTTTTAGGTTAGTCTTAACAGACATAGTGGGCAAATTGCCTTGTTTGACATCAACTGGTATGAGAAGTTGTTTCTACCATTCATGAGGGGGAATTTAGCTCATCCATCCGTTCACAAACATTTGGAAAGTCACCATCAACTATTACTGGAACGAATGCTAGTTGTACATTTGGGACAATAGTTTGGATTTTTTCTATACGGGTTCTGTGGTTAGGCTATGAGTAAACATGGGCTGGTTACTCGTATCAAAGTTTTCCATGGATTTAAAGTTTCAGCCCACTACAGTTTGCCAGAGAAAGTGTCAGATGTATGAACAATGTTACCAGGTCTATTGTTGTGCAGCTGGCTGCAGGCTACAACAATTCTCCCTTGCATACAAAAGGGACATTCAGCTGTTTAAACATGGTAATAAATCAGCACCGCCCATCAGCTTTACTAAGATAACTGCTTAAAAGAGAGGTAAAATCTTATTTGAATGTTTATACACTTTAATCTCTTTTATCTTCATGTGAGAATAAGAGCTAGCTTCACTCAGTCTCTGTTTTTCTTTAAAGCACATAGCATGTACTAGTAGCCTGGTCTATGCAATTCTCATCAATTCTCTGTACTCCATCAGAGTTTTCTCCCATCGAGTTGGATTTCTCCAGCAGAACTTGTCGGCCCAATCAGCACACAGAAGGAGAAGTTGTGAAGGATGAAGTGGATTTTCTGCGCTGTTTTAAAATTGCAGTCTCCCTGTAGTTTTAGCAACAGCAGTGGAGAAATTGAGCCAGGCTGTTCAGTCCGTTTGGGCCACACATCCAAATGTTGAATTATCATTAACAGCTGCCTTGTTTTACCAACGTCTCTCATTGCAGTGGAGGATGGTTGTTTACAGTCCAGGCCATTTGCAGTAAGCATCATAGCATCGAACGGGCATACTGCATACGTCACAGACAAATATTAGCAATTGGGTAACGTTTGCAAATGTTTCTCAATATCCAAGAGCCAAGACCCTCTTTACAAAGCAAAGCATGAAATAAGGGGCAGGTTTTGTCTGCTAATTCTTCAGTTTGAGTCTGTACGTAAACCAAGTCTCTTTATTTTGCCGTTGCACTCTCATTTGACTCTACATTGTTTCATCCTTAGTTTCAGCTTTTCTGATACCCTTTAATTTGTTTGTTATTTCATCACAAAGATCATCCAAACCCATCTGAACTTAAATCATCATTCTAATCACCAGTTCACTTCCCTGCATACTTTCAAGTATCCTGACATTTTTTCCTACATGCCCTGTTCAGTTGGGACGTTTACCTTTTCTCCAGCTCTTCATTCATTTTAATACCTTAACGATTACCTCAAACAGATTCGTACAAGATATTTTAGGTAAATTCCAGTACTGTGAGTGATAATTATACGGCTTGCAATTGAAATGTTTTGGGGCAAACCTCTTGGGGTTAAACTAATCCCCCTATACAATTACAGTAAGTGGATCTCTTAGTCTGCACTGATGCCAAATTATAATGTTGATTCAAAGGTTGCTGGATTGTTCCCACCAGCGAAGCGCATTAAAGTTTTATTTTGTTGTATAGCAGGTTATATACATCACAAACAAAAACTAGTTTTTTTTTCCTTCCTTATAGATATATCCTGTTTTTGGTAATTTTTTGTTGCACTTAGATGTTTCAGATCAAACTAATCTTAAAGTCAGAACATTTTAATCTGAGTGAATACACCAGGCTGCTTTCAAAACAATAATTAATTTATTAAGAAAAAAAATTGAATAAAGTAATAAATCATAAAGTAATTGTCACTAACCGCATCTTTTGGTCTGATTTTTCTAGCCACTGACAATTGTGATTAGTCAAGGAATAGCGCCTCACTGACAACACGAAGTAGGCTAAAAGAACCTCATCAAAACCCCATCATCTACAAAAATTTAAATAAAGACGAGAAATAAATCAATGGACATCCATTAGTCTGGAAAAGGGGTTACAAAGGTATTTCTAAGACACTAGGGCCTTAAGCAGCCATTGAAACAGATGCAAAACTCCCCAAGAGTGTCGACCTTCAAAAATTACTTCAGGAACAAAACTCTGACTCATCCAGGAATCCAAAAAACAAATAAGGTTTGCAGGCAATCTCTTGTCTCAGTGAATGTCGGTGTTTGTGATTAAACAATGTGAAGTAGACTGGGCCAAAAAAATAATATCTATTGGAAATTATCCTGCAGATCGGAACATTTTCCCAAGAATCTAAACATGACAAAACATCTTGCGTGTTTTCTCAGCAGCAGAAGCAATGATAGCGGACATTTCACTTCGTCCTTGACTTCTGAGGGTTGTCGTTTCTCAATCTGTAATTCTCTGACTTTCCTCTCCAGCTTCTGGCCAACTACCTAATTGCTTCCATCTACTTGGCTTTTAGCTGCTGAAAATCCTTTCCCACAAAACCCCGAAGAGTACAGCGCAGTGGTTAAGCGCCAAGGTGTAAGGGAATACCTCTCTTTGTGTTAACTTTACACACATTAGGCCAGTCGGGTGTCATTTTAAGATTAGCCTGTGCCGTCTTCCCACTCCTATTCCCATGCTCCATCGGCTTAGTTCAGCTTCCCTAACAGCAGAAACACTTGATAACGATTTGCAGTGAGATGTTGAAATGTTTCCAAAACCTCCTGAGTAGATTATGAAGTGAAGGCGTCGGAGTACGTAGGACCTTTTTTTAAAAAAAAAAAAATCAGATCTGAAAGTCAGTTCGGGATGTACTCACTGAGGGGTTTCAGGATGCTTGTGCAGGAGTCGTCCGCGTTCTCTGCGTCAGACTTGTAGGCTCCCACAATCTGCTCGACACGTTCCCGCTTCTCCTTGTTCGACTTGCGTCTGTGGCGTCTCCTACGGTGGTAGCTCTTGGGCACGTGCACACCGATGTACACAGTGTGGTGGCCTGTGACGGCACAACGGAAACACACCAGGAGCACAGATCAAAATCTGTTATATTCATAGACGAGGAGAAAAAAACAACAAAAAAACAAAGGAGACCCAAGTGATCTGGCTCTGTATGGGATACGGCCTCATCTTGGGGATAGATTTAAAGGTGTAGTTCAGAATTTTTAAAGTGTGGATCTGTTGAAAGTGTTGATAAATAACAAAAGGCTTCACACAGCAATGGGCGAAAATCTGATTGCCCAAATTCAAGGATGTAAAATAGGCAATGAAATTAAACAAGGCAATGCAAACACTGATCAAAATCAGAATGAAAATATTTTAACTGTTAAATAAAAATAACTACTACTTGGGTAAGAAGGAATGCCGTAAATCTGATGTTAATAATGTTAACTTTGTTAATACAAGTTGACAGAGGATCTCATTATTTTGAGAAGTAATTAACAAAAGATGCATTTTTTGTAATCCTTCTGCAGCCGTTTTAAGGAGTCTTTAGTAAACTTGTAGCATGTCTCATGACTTGATTGATTTTTTTTTTTTTTTAAATCGATGTCAAAAGTACCAGGATGCCCATTGTAAAGCAGGTTAAATGTTCTCGTCTCTTTCTTCCGGTTATGAGTAGTTATTATTCTCCCTTCTGCGGATTACTCCCTCTGTGACTCCATTTAGCATCAGTCCAAATTAGTTGGTCCTGGAGGCTAAAGCTAACAGCTGGCCCAGAAGAGCAAAGTTCAAAGCTGACTTTTACCATCTTAAGATAACTCCAATTTAAAAACATCACAGCTCTTAATGTGGGAACTATTTGATGACCCTTTAAATGATCAACACATGTGAATTTTAATGGCTATTTACAGAGCAGCTAATGATCATTTACATGGGAAACGGAGATAACAAGCGGTGCGCCGACAGTGATGTTCCTGTGTGAAACACGTATTCAGATCAGTTAATGTAAAGTGTTTCAAGTCAAGGCAGCTTGTTATTATAAAAGTGATATTTAATCTGAACAAGAAGTTTTACATACTCTCCTTTTTCTATCAGGAAGTTATTCTCACTGGAAACCATCTGCATGTTATTTGTTACAACCCGTTTCACGCAGGAAGGTAATTGCAGGCACGCTGTCTCCAACCTGCGTTTCCTGGGAACATAATGGTGACAGTTTAAAAAATTTATAAAAAACTAACGTGGTCTCATCCCCACTAAGGCAAGCTGTTAGCTTCAGCTTCTGGGACCAGCTAGCCTGAATGTACATGAAATAAAAACACCAGGAGAATTATATACCGAAAGGAAGAGTTTAGCTGGTAATCTTCTAACAGAACTATATTTGGAAAAACTATGAACTACCCCTTTAATGCACAAGCCAATAATATCAGCAGGGAGTTCAAGTTTGCCATCAGTCACAAGAGCAACTACTCCCTACATTTGAGGCTCATGCAGGAAATGATCATTTATCCCATCCAGGAAGTAATTAGAGGGAAGAAGAGAGTTAAACTCTTACAAATACTGGGATCAGCTGACTAAGCCAGAGTGAAACATCCATGTTTTTATTGGCTTCTTTTTTTCTTTGGTCCTATTCAATCTCTGCATTCCAGAAGCATGTCTCGCACATTTTAATTACATGTTCTGCATTACGGCAGAAACCGACGCGCACCTGAGACGAGATAAAAACCCCAACCCTGGACTCCCATGTGGAGAGGCTAAAAGCAGACAAACAGAGGGACAAAGCGCCAAGAACGCCGACGTGCCTCTCTCTTTATGTGGGCCTTTAAGTGGAGGTTGGGTAAGCATGTTGGATGTCTCAGTAAATACATGTGAGTGACTCTGGAATCTTCTGTGGCTTTAGTAGACGGACAATGGAAGGATTAGAACGGCAGTCGTGTGCAAAATGTCATCTTAGAAGAATTAGAGCCGCCATTGATGTAAGTTTCTGGGTTGATACTTGTGGGAAGATGACACGTTTTTCTTTGTATGGGCACAGCGGGACTTTAAGACTTTAAGATCTGAACCAGCGGGTCAGTTGGTCAGAAAGCAGCACTCCGCCTACCTTCCACTTCCTCTTCATCGCACATATGCTTGACAAAAGACGCTCCTCTGTCCAGCACCGCTTCATCTTCCATTCTGCTAGACAGAAAAAGAAAAACATTGGTGATTAAATGCCAAAGAGAAGAAAGCGTTTTTAGAAATGGGTTTTCTTCACTGTAAATCACAGCCGTTATTTAAAAAGGTTTATTCTGCTAAATCAAATTTCAAAAAGCAAGTGTTGCCAAAAGAGCAGTTGTCTAATTTTCTCCACTTTTTAGTCATGTTGCCATCATGAACAATACTCATTTTATTGGGATTTGATCTGCCAAACCAGACACAAAGTTAATTGACCCCTTTTCTTTTTTTTTTACAAATAAAAATCTAGAAGGTTCAGCCAAGTGTGCATGACTCAGTACTTTTCAGAACCACCAGCAGGCTGATTGGGGTGTGCTTCTGTTCCAGCTTTGCTCTTCTAGCAAGTCCTGTTTTAGCCACGTCTTTCTTGGAAATCACTAAAGCCCAGGCAGAATGGATGGATGGCATCTGTGAATTCCCCTACTGAAGATTCCCAGGCCTGGACTTGGACTGGGCCATCCTGACAGATGAAAACGCTTTGATCTAAATCATGACATCGTAGCTCTGGTCCTCTGTGCCAGATTATGTTATTCCTCATGTTCGCTGTGTCTCCGTCTATATTGTGGAAATATATACGCGTATGGTTTCCCTCCTCGGATGCGTAGTGGAAGGAGTTTCACTCTCCACACTAGCAGTAGGGTGGCTGCATTCTTCAACATGCGTTCGAGATCAGTTTTTAACTGGAAACCTTTGTGTCTGCAGCCACAGGGCCTGAAAATGTGTAAAGAATTAATCAAACCTCATTTATCAATTGATTTGATTTTTTCTGGGATTTAAATAAAATAGGAGGAATGCCATCTTCTTCTAATTTCTGGTGAAACTATCAACCACTGATATAAAAGGGAATACACAACACAACTATTTAGTCACTAACATTGGATTGGCTTCCACAACTAATCTGAAAAATGATTCAGTCAAAACTGGAATCTGACTTTTTCCCTTCAATATTACTGTATATACCTGATCCAGGCTCATTAACCTACTTTGCAGCATGAAGCGTGAATTTATTTAACAAAGTTTGTTGTTTTTTTTCCCATTCATCACAAGTGCAACTGACACACTTGAACGTACCAGCGCACAAGCCAGAACCAGACTCTGAAATGCATCGTGAGTCATTTTTTTCAATCACAGTTATAAGCCACATGTTGGGCATGAAACAAGAATGCAGCGTCTGAAGCGACTTTTCTTCTCTGTTCTAGACTTTGTTCCTTTTTATCAAGCTGCTGCTTAAAGATGTTCCTGTGAATTTGGAAGCAAATCTGGTCCCCCCCGCCCCCCTCTTCCCTCCTGGTCCAGTAAAAGTACACACATCCAGGCTATAAAAAGCTGCTTTAGGCCACATGACGTAAAATAGTCAAGCAACCTTTTCTATAAACATCGTAGCTTTGGTCTGCCACAAGCATTTCTCACTTGGTGCCACAGACTAAACTTTTCATCACCTGTGCCTCAGTTTGTTCCATTAAAACCGTCTTAAGTGTGAAGGGAAGCAAAACGAGAGCTTCGCTTTAAAACTGATCTAGATTGAGAGCCTCAGCGAAGATATCAACCCATCTGCAATTTGCCTGAAGGGGAGGCTGGAGGGGGTTTGAGGCTGAGGAGGAGTCAGATTGCAAATTAATCAGAGTGGGGCAGCGCTGACTGCTATAAACAAAGCCAGGAAGAATACAGCGTGTTCCTTCAGTTACATGGCATGCTTGTTTGAATTTCCCATGAGGATAACGATATCTGGATGTGAGATGACAGAGGCACAAGGCCGATAGCGAGTGTGACGCCGCCGCGAAATCAAACAAGTCACGAGAAGTGTGAGTTGAGCATCAACGATGTCAGCAATATCTGAATAAATAGCAGCTGTGCTACGTAACGCTACGTTACGGGGAAAAGCTCGGCGTTATCTTCTAGCTGCCAGTTTCTACCTCATCTCCTGCGTTACCCCTCCAGGACAGACTGTACTGAAAGTGCCACTCGTTTCAAAGGGCTTGATTATGTCACTCTGTTTTCCTTTGTGCAGATCTTGTTCCTGGGAAGACCCACTGACACAGTTTGTACGCTTTTTATGTTTGGCATCCTTTTGTGTTATGTTACGGTGGATTGTTGTGTTCACTAAACAATTTTTTTTGTTGTTCTGGCCATGTTTTTACACACTGCGAGATTAGGTCTACTAGCGAAGGCCCAAAGATCGTTCTATAGTCTTGGTGTTGCAAAAGCTTTCTTCTTTGAGTATGTTTTTAATCATAAAAACATACCAACTTTTCACTCCGAGAAGATACACCTAAAGCATCACTCTAGAGGAAAGCTTAATGTATTTCTTCTAGTTTCTTTATTAAAAACCAAAGGTGTTACCAGAGATCAGTTCTTGGCCTTCCTTGCACCTTAATATCTGCTGCTCTAACCACCACAGTCTTCCTTTATGGTTCAGTGCACTTGGAGCTACGTTATTTCAATGCCAAAGAAGTGTTTTTATCATTTTTAATTCGAATTTTAAATAACTTGGTTGTATCCTTCCTATGCAATTATGCATGGTTCACATCTCCTATCAGTGCTCCATCTGGGATTTCTCCCACTTAGCTCGATTTGTCCCGAGTAGAGGATGTGAAAGAAGCCATTCGGTCCATTTTGGCCACGTTTCTACATTTTTCAGTAAGCTTCATAGAGCTGGAGCACCACATACATCACTGCCAAGCCATTGGTTAAAATCAGATCCAGTCGTTTAAAGACAAACAAGCAATCGTCTCTCGATATCCTCTGCATGACGCAAATCTTAGAACAACTGTACCCTCTTCAGAGCTTCATCATGTTCTTTAACAAAGACCTGATTGCCATCTGAAGAGAAGCAGGCCCACTACATTACACATGCCCCACTATAGGGGAGTTTTCCCACCAAAACCACCTTGAGGGTTTATTATCCAACAGCTCAATTTTACATCGATCTTACCAAACCACACAGTTTCACTTGAAGCCTCAGTGGAGTTAGCTGAACTCTTGTAAAATAAAAGGCTTCCCTCTCAGGAACAATCTGCTGATGTCTTAAGACGTCCGTTCTCACTCTGCTCACTATCCCTGGTACCAAAATATAGGTGACATCTTCCAGCTGAGTACCCAGAGGCTAAAGGAAATTGACTTCATATTTGTACCACCAGGAACGAGGAAGTCATTAATTACTAATAAGCATATAGCACTGCTTGTTTTCTTTCCAGATGAATAAATACACTGAACTTAAATGGTTGTATTTTTTCCACTATTTCAGTGTGAGGTTATGCTACCAATACAACATTACAATTCATTGTAAGGCTTCTTACTCATCTGAACGAGGAGCGGCAACAAGTTTGTTTACGTCTCTTCAGACACTTGTGAAACTCAAAGGGTGCAGCTGCTTTCATTCACTGCAGCACAATCACACCACACGTGTGGGAAATGAGCCTAAGGGGGCGTTCCGAGAACACGGCTCAGCATTTTCTTTTTCTTCCTTCGCTCCACCTTTGTAGCAGGTATAAAAATGCAGCTAGGTGCGTAGAGACAGGTCACATAGTGCAACGAAAAAGGCCCTAAAGAAAACCCACTCAATGCACGGGGAGAGCAAACGAAGCTCATGTTTCAGGTTTCCTGCTGGCCATGGAGCAGCATTAATCACCTCACATGGTGGCCTGGGACAGGGAGGGCTTAATAAAGCAGAGGTGGTGCAGGGACACCCAGGACGCAGCAGAGGAAGTGTGCAGCCGGTGTGTGAAACAGGCTTGAGCGACACAAAGAAACCTGAATTCTGCTCTTTTCGCAATGCTCAGCAAAAGCAACACGAAGCCAAGGCATGGGAACACATGGAAGATAAGACCCCACAGCATCTTCTTTGTCACATCGTTGTTATGGGAGCAAATCTGGATCTCCGCTTTCACTTCCTGTCCTGGCTACTTTGTGCACAGTGGTCAAGTTTCTGCTTTGCTTCGTGTTGCCCTCATGAGGCTGGATAAACCCGCCAGAGCATGAGGAGGCAGGATCAGGGATCGGGATCAGGGATCAACTACATCTCTTTACAGAGTGACGTCCCAGCAGTCAGCTAGATTTACCATGAGGGCAGCAAGTGCAACAAGATGTACAACGGTGAATTAGGAGGAGGTGACGTTTACGCTTTGCAAAAGGGGCTAAATTCTTAAATAAAACGTTTCAATTTGTTGTAAAATTCCTTAGTTAGCTTCTCCAAGCAATCTCAAATTGACATCTATTCAACAGTCATATGATGCCAGCTGAGTTTGTTATGCCTTGACAGCGTTAGCAAAGAATATCTAGCCCATTTTTTTTTTTTTCATGCCAAGTGGTAAATTTTCACACACCTCATCAAATTTTCTGTAGATAATGCTTACCGTGTTTAGAGCACACATTATGCACAAATTAACTTTCAATAGGTTAAGAAAAAATGTAGCTACCTATAAAATAGCAAAGGGAAATCCCATCTGACACTTGACACAACAAAAACAAAAGAAAAGTCAGAAAAAGTTACTTGAATAATTACAAAGATAGTCCTCAAAACTGTGGTACAAATAGCCCTGGTGAATCCTTTAATAGGAGCAACGAGTACAGATAGCCAAAACCAAACCCCTCAGTGGACACTGAAGCTGACACCAGTGAACCAGGAAGTACCATTGACTGCATTCTGTTTACTTCTGAAATGGCAAGACAGATTAAAACCCATCTGTTTTAATCTAGCTGCAAGTTGGAAAACTGAAAGGATCTGCCAGTTCTCTGCACTCACTCAACAGGTTAACAGCTATGAGCAACACAAGCTAATAGCATGTAATTTAGTCATTATCAGGTCTTAGACCAGTGAACCACTTTGCCATGCAGGTTAAAAAAATTCACAGATATGTAACAGTAAAAAGAAAAAAAAAATAAATAAATATAAATATATATATATATATATATATATATATATATATATAAACAGTTGGTGTACGATTTGACTATTTTAGAGAAAACTTAATCCATAAAGTCCATTTTACTAATGTCTAATTTCTTGAAAGGAAAAATGGATGCAACAAAATATTGTTGACTTAAGTTCTAACACAATTCCTGAAAAAAAAGAAGTGATTTAAAACGCCTTTCATACAATAGATCACGACTTGTTGGACAGGTGTGTCTTGGTTTTCGCAATTTCCAGCAAAGAAGGTCTGACTGGTTAATGAATTAATTAATGTGCAATTTCGAGGAACATCACTGTTAAGTTTCCGCCTAACAGTAAGAAGCTCATTTGTTTTCTTGCAAGAAAAATGAGGAAGACAAAAACATTTCCTTACTATAAACCACGTGTCACCCAATGGAGACAAAGGAGAGTGAGAAATCAGGCCTTGTTTGTATACGCCCACACAGATAACTCACTCTTCCCTGCGCATTTACTTTGAAGAGGACTCTACCCAACCATGCAAATATTTGGAGGAAATGTAATAGCGTTAGATGGCACAGCTGATGCAATTCAGGTGCTTGAGGAATAAGAGCAATAATAACAAAGTCTGATTTGCGACAGAGTTGTTTATCGACTTGCACAAATTTTAAAGCAGCAAGTCTGACTTTTCAACAAAACCAAACCCAAGTCACTGTGGACGTAGTTTCTAACCTGTAGGAGATTATAATCCGTTTTTCTGGTCAGCTGTTTTTTTTTTTTGTTTGTTTTGTTTTTTGAATTATTGTTAAATAGTGATCCCAAGCTGCGACAGACTGGCGACCTGTCCAGGGTGAACCCCGCCTCTCGCCCGGAACGCAGCTGGAGATAGGCACCAGCAACTCCCGACCCCATTAGGGAGAAGGGTGACGGAAAATGGATGGATGGATGGATGGATGGATAGTGATCCCAAGCCAGTAGGTCAAACAACCCACAAGGTTGAACCACTTAGAACTTCAATGTTTCACCATATATTTTGGAAACCTGCAAATTTTTTTCATCAGCCGTATTTTATTCACACCAACTTGATTGTTGTGTCTCTTTTGAGGTCATAAATCCTGACATAAGAAAGAAGATTTAGCAGTTTTTCCTTCAATGTGCTTTTTTTCAAACATGTTTCCTGAGGGACATCTATATTTCTTTACTATGCTGTGAGAAGAGTGTTCTTTTTTTTTTTTTTTTGTCCTTCCTCTCGAGCCGTTACAATTCCTGGTATTGGAATGTTACCATTAATACTCCTTTGGTTAAATGGTGATCCCTCTGAATTACCTAACTAAACCCCATTGAAACTCTTCATCCTCCCTAAAGTGCTTGAAAAAAAAAAGACAAGCCACTGTGAATCACCAATAAAGGGACGACTCATCTCTCCACGAGTCTGGTGGCTGCTTCCACCAAACTTTTAAATGAAAGGACTCAAAAGACTATTGTACAGACTTCTTTCTGAAAAACAAAAAGCATGGAAAAATACAACTTTGAAATTATACATTTTTGTTTTAGATTGCACATTTGTCTGGGTTTTATCTTTCTGGTCTCAAGCAGTTGTTTTTGTTTTGTTTTGACATTTTTGACACTTTATAGTAATTTTGTGAGCTTGGTTAGTGATGCATCACTCCATCTCTATGCTGATGGCCCAGTTATGCAAATGTACTTGGTCTACTTGTTCCACAATACATTATTCTGTTACTATTTTTTTTTCAACTCAAACTGAAAACCCAAAGTTATGTACTTTTTAAAGAAAAGCACATGTACACCTGTGCGGATAGGCACACAAACAGCTTCATTGGTTTTTGTCAGTATTATTTTTTTGTCCATAGAAGGAACAAATACGACGAGGTATTTTTCTAAACATCATTTTCATCTTAATTGATGATAACAAGGTTGTCATTTGGAACTAAAAAAAGCTCAAATTGAGCTTAAGGGTCTTTAGTAGCTGCTTTTATTTAACATATTTAAAAAAAAAACACTACATTATCATCCAGCCAACCTTTTGTCTTACACTGAGACGAATCAAATTGACACGTTTTGTCTTTTATCAAAGACTCACAGAGGTTCATCACAGAATGTAAACCTTTTACCCACAATTGCACGTTTATGCATCCACTTCCTACAGGCACATTCAGTATTCCTGTCACTTCTAAACTTGTGAAACTTTAAACAAGCTCCAACAAAGCAAGTCTTATGCAGGTGAAAGATGAACTATGCGTTCAAAAGGATGTAGTCGAAGCAGCACTACATCTCTGAGGTTTTAATGTTTTTTATTTCTAGCCCATTCTTTAACTCTCCAGTTGTTTTGAGGAGAGCACTAAAAACAAACACGCCGCGGCGGGATTGTGGTTTTCAAACCTAACGCCACCGCGCCTGCGCCGTGAGGCGCACGCGCAGCTTTATTCATGAAGATGTTCAGCAGATGATCCATCCACCGCTGGGCCTGCTCCGTCTTTCTCTCTCTAATTGAGAGCGACAGGTTCTTGGAAAACGGATTACCGTGCGTTCATAGGCACAGCGGTGCAGGAACAGTGGCTTATCTGCGGCCTTTTGCAGTGACTGACTCGGTTTTTTAAATGCTCCAGTTCTCGGACAGAACCGAGATGACACAGAGCATAAATCAGAGCTCTACTCCACGACTGTCCTGAACGTCCAGCTCCACTTTACAGATGGACTGGGACGACTCAACTCCACAGCTCAAGTTGTACTTTTTACCGAAAAACACAGTAGTCAGTGAACTTACTTGCTCTTTTCGGAACTCATGGCGACAAAATTTCTTCCTCAAAGATAATCAAGCCTTGCACGCGGCAGATGTCTCTTCTCAGTTGCGTTATTTGGAAGCCTCCACCTTCTCTCTCTCTCTCTAAAAAAACAACAACAAAAAAAGTAACAAAGGAGGCGATGAGTTGCGCGCTATCTGGCCGGGATGATCTCTTTGACTCGGCAAACCAAACTCTGCACAGGAGGACGCGCAACCCTCCTCATCTAGCTGGGCTCGCGCCGGGCCGACGTCTTAAAAGAAAAGCGGAGCGTCTGAGGCGCGTGGAGAGTCTCTGCGAGCTGCGTGTGTTTTCCATATTTAACGTGCCATCCCTCCTCCTGCGTGACGCCAGCGTTTGGAGGAGGAGGAGGAAAGTGGGGGGCGGAGGTCACAAAAAGTTACTCATGGGTGGCGCTCCAGATGCCTCCACTTGACAAACTGCTCCTCTATTGTTTACCAAATTAACTTGCCCTACAATCTGAAAGCACTTTAAAAAAAAAAAAAAAAAAAAACTTCGGCACAGGAAACTTAGACGAGTAAGGGACAAAACTTTTAGAGATTTATTTAAAAGACGTTTTAAATTCAACAAAACGTCACCTTAAGTTAAAAAACAAAACAAAAAAAAAACACCAATTAAAGAAACCCAACGCTATTATTAATTCAGGTGGTTTTGTTGAGTCATGCCGGGAGAACCAAGTAGAGGCAGACAATGTCCAAAATACCGTATAGGTTGTAATGGGGACTGGCGACACCTTCTGGAAGAAATACAGGTACATCTCAGTAAATTTATATATAACCACATTTGTATTCATGCAATCAAAATCTTGTTTTTATATTTACTATGGTTTCCTGTCCATGCTGGCAGAGCCTGAAGGTACACAGAGATGCAAAATAATACTTATGACAAATAGATTTTAAAGTTTCATAACAGAATATCCATTAAAACTGCTGAACTTTTAGCACAAGCGTGAAGCTACACAAAGTTAGAACTTCCTTTAAGAAAGCAACAAATTCAAAATTATAAAGCCATTTACAAAAGAGAATTTGGAATCCTCTGCAGCTATTTTTAATCAGAGCTACATGATCACCTGTTTATCAAAAACACTTTATTTTTAAAGATAGCTTTGACTTTGAGTATTCTCTAAAATTAAAAAAAAAAGAAAAGAAAAACCTTTACATTTTATTTGTGAAATCAACACAAATGCTGAATATTAAAGCAACCTGTGCAGATAAACACACATACACATGCATTAGCCTTTACTAAATGTTGAAAAGCTATGCAATCATTTCCATTTCTAAAATACATGAGTAAAAAAAAAAAAAAAAAAAAAAAAACAGCTAAATGATATTAAAAAGTGCACATTTTCTGTTATTAAAAGCACCAAATGTCTTCTTCCAATATTCCAGGATGTTGTTCCCTTTGGCCGTCACAATGTGCTCAAGAACTCCTTCACCTAAGAAAAAAAATAAAATAAAATAAAAAATCATAAAAGATGTTGAGGGTCACCAAAAAATACCAAGTCAATGTACATTTCTGATACGGTTGATGGAAAGCCCCAGCGTCCAGCTTTCGGCTCAATAAGCAGTTTTTGATTTGAGGTTAAACCGCAATGTGTTCTTGTTTACAATCAACAGAAAGGTGCCCAATACGCATCTTTTTTAGCTGTGTGGAACACTGTTTTGAGTTTCCTTCTCAACATCAGAGCTCAGACTCTGCAGAGCTCGTTTAAAGTCTGTGCCACAAAAGGGAACAAATGCAGAGTCACCACAGTACAACTGGAGGTGCACCAATCAGGATTTTGGGCCTCATTGACTTCCTGTTTTTGAACAGGAAGTCAGTGTCTTGTGATTTGATTTTTCTACATTTTGTTCCCTTTTGTATGAAGACGTCCTGCATTGCTTAAGAACCTCTACTCACCTTCTCAATCATGTCGGCACTCTTAGAATCGTTCTGCTTAAAATCGTCGTTCACATCCAAGGTCAGAACGGGAACGTCGCTGAGATACTCAAAATCCATGCTGTGGGCACACGCCATGTAGTTAGTGATGTTTAACAATTTAAATCTTTGCATTCAAAACCACTTTACATAGAAACTCATGCTTTTCCATGTCCAAATGTAGTCAGTTTTTAAATAACATTTGAGTCCAAAATGTTTTTAAACAGCTTAAGAACAACAGAATTTAAACTTGCCTATAAAAAAACAAACAAAAAATAAATAAATAAATCACACTCATGCATCCACAGATATATATAATAGCAAAAATCAAGTTATGTGGCAAAACAAAGAACATATTGTTTCTCCTCTTCACACAAACATAAATTAGACTTATAAGACAGAGAAAGCAAATTCATACCTTTCCACACTAATGTGTCCATTAGTCTTATTTTTGAGCATTATATCTATTGTAAGTGCAGTATTGTTAGAATCACAACCTGTCATAGTTTAACTTTTAACATTTCAAACAAAAAGCAACGACTTTGCAGAAAATAGGTAAAAATTCTAATCAATCAATATGCATTTAAACATGCTTATTAAAATAAATGCCCATCATTGTCAGGTGTTTATGTTGGTCAGTTAAAAACATCCACATTAAAAGCACCTGTGAATAAACAGATAAACACAATGTCATTTCATAAATCACCAGTTTACCATTAAATTAGAAGCGCTCCCATCTGTAGTGCATATTTAACTACTGTCAAGCATCATGTTTGAATAACTATTTGTTAAACCGTCTTAGATTTTTTACCTAAGAAAATGGAAGTTAGCCTTTTCTTTTTTCTCCCACTTAAATAAGAAACGAAGAAAGGAAAACATATTAGCATCAACATCAATTGATTTTAATAATTTTTTTTTTTTTTTTTAAATAAGTCCATCAAGTAAAACAGTGGCGAATATTAAAAGTTTATATTTCAATCTTTGTACAGTTTTTGTTCCAGAGAGCTGGGTATGGGGGTGTTAACAGAAGGAATGTAATCTCTTTTACATTGGGAAAAACAATATGGGTAAATTTTGGTTACGGCCATAACAGCAGTATTCATGTTGGCCCTGTGGCATTGTCCTCTTGACTCGACATCTCTTTACAGAGTGAGCCTTTTTCTGGTACCTTTTGCTATTTTGTTCCGTGTCAGAAACATGGTTATGGAGTCGTTAAAAACTTTCAATTCTAGCTCACCCTTTAAATAGCATGCCAACAATGAGGATGTGATGTTAGCAAGCCCTTTCCAGTTCTATACACTCATCTGTTTTCCCATGAATGACCAAAGCAGACCAGTTCAGGTGCATGCATGTGCATGTGACTCACTTCATGGTCTTATTCTGCAGCCAGCTCTCATGCTTGTAGTGGAGCTTCTCCAGGTATTCCAGAGGGATTTCCCGCTCCTCCTCTCTTCCCCTCGTGTGTAATCGCGCCAAGCATTTCTGTGACGTAAACGGGAGAAAATGAACTTATTTGTGTAGACCGGGTGTACTCCATTACAAAATATCTATTTTGACATAAAGAAGAGCAATCAGTGAGTGAAAGAGTACCTCAGGTGAAGCTCTGAGGTAAATGATACCATCTAGCTCAATGTGCTTGCCAAACTGGTTGTGAAGCCAGCCATGCAAGTCCTGGTAGATGGACCATTCAGTCTCATTCATGCATTCATTCTCATAAAGGTTGCCTGCAAAGATGTACCTGCGGCAAAAGGTGTACAGGAGACAGGATGGCCTACATTACTAAGATGTGAAACATTCCCCTCAGATAAAACAGAACATTCCATAAAATAAAGTTAAGAGCTGAAGCAGAAGCAATGTTGCAGACTTAGCAATAACATGACTGATAACAAGAGAAAACTGGGTTTTTTTTGGATGTGTGCGCCCCGATACCTGTCGCTGTAAATGGATCTCTCGTAGAACAACACAGGATTCTCAGCCACGCGGAGCTTCCCGTTTGCAGATTTGATCTGAGCGCGCACTCGGCTGATGCAGGCGTAGCTCTGGAAGGTATAAGCCCACCTCTCGGGCTTCTCGTACATCATCTTCAACACGTTGCCACCGCTCCTCTGAGACGTGGTCAGCTCCTAACGACAACAAGGTCAAGACCGTGTGAGATGGGTTTCCCCTCAATCGGCTCAAAACGCATCAAATCCACCTCAAGCTTTGGACAGAAAGTACTGACCGTAAACATTTATCATTGTTAAATATTAAATGTACCCTGACATAACCAAGGCTACTGAAGAAAGGAGCAAAAATGAAAGAATGTTTCAACATCAGTAAGGTAAATATACATTTCAGCTCTTCCGGGTCAGCTTATTGCCTCTACATTTAGACAATCTAGATTTGATCTGATTGTCAATCCCCTGATTTTAATAAGTCATCGTAATTACTGTTAGGATTTAGTCATTTGAGGGGGAAAAACACTTTTCTATGATAAAGGGTTTGGTACATACACATTTAAGATGAAAAGTTGAAAACAGACAGTGGAAAATCTACATTCAAGGCTTTATGAGCTTAAATTAAAACAGAATTTAAAGACAAAGAACCAGAACAAATCCTGCATCTCTATTATTTTTTACTCCGACAGATGAAGAAAACGTAAGTTGCATTAAAGAACATCTCTTAGCCCTTCTTTTATCCAAATTATGTCCAAGTGGAAAAAAAAAAAAGTCTTCCATTAGACATGAAAACATAGATTTGTTTCAACCTGCCACTAGAGGACGTCTTATTAGGCAAGCGGCTGTTTACTATAGATGTGGCAGCAGGACCTTGTGTAATGGTCTGAAACATGGGATTGTTGGCTCAGTGACATCAATTCCCGCAACCAGTGTCAGAGTGCACAAGGTACACAAAAAACAATCTATGCAACTTTTTCTATTATTTATTCTTTTAACCAACTTCAAAAACTGAAGCTGATTCTGACCTTGCAAACCAGCCCGGCTTCTTCTTTTTAACTACATAGCTCACTTGCCTTCTGCTTACAAGTACAGAGATTAATCACTTGCAACATCTCTGGTATCATGTTTATGCCAGGCAGACTAATGTGTGTGCATGTTCAACAAAACAAGGCTGAAGCTACAGGTGTGCATGTCTGTGACGATGACATGCTTAACTGTCGTGAAAGCACCTGTTCCCCGGGGTGTGTCATGTCAACTGTGGATATGTGGACACATGGCAGCTGCACTCTAAATACAGATGAAGACTCTCCCAGTGATCCAGACATGGACAAATGGCGGTCTGACAGAGCCTCAAATTACAGATATGATTCTCAGAAGTCCACATTAAACTGGCTTTCTGTGTTTTTGTTTCTTAATTGCGGTCTCTTTTTAGCTCATTAAGCTGCAGTGTTGGAAATACCTCAAAGTCGCTGGTTGTTGTTTGGACATTGCACCATCTAGCGATCGGTTCTGGTACTACCTCCCAGTCGGCGCTCTCCTGCTCCAAAAGGCGCACAAAAGTCGACTTCCCAACCGCTGCGCACAAAACACACATCGGCTGGACGTCAGCCACACAGTGCAATACGAACTACAAGCTTAACAGCAGCAGTAAAAACAAAAAATAATAAAATAGTGCCATTAACTTTCAAGTAAGTTAAAGAGAAAACGGCGGACAGGTATGACTGAAATTGGCGGCAAAGTAAATGCACGAGCGAAAAGTAGTGCAACAATGCGCACAATGAGAAGCGCGTGCTCTGTGACTGAAACATGACTCCGTATGCGTTTAAACATCTTTAAAACTTTGATAAAAATCCCATTTCTCTCAGGCAGTTTACGCACCAATGTTTCCCTCGATGGAAATGCGCGTTATCCTCTTCTCCATGGAGTCGTTCATCGGGTCGGGGCAAGGCCTCTTCGGGATGGCGGGCATCTCCACAGATTTGATGAATGCGCCTAAAAGCGGCTCGATTAATCAGGGAGAACGGGGCGAACAGCTGCAGCCGGCGAGGAGTCTCTTGTTTAAATTTGGCGGAGTTAAGTCCGGAAGCAGTGTTACTCCGCCTGCCCGGAAGCGTTCTCCCCCAGGGACCGCCCACTTCCGCCTCTGTATGACTGAAGTGTTCAGGAGAAAACTCACCAAAAAAATACTAAATTAAAAAAAAAAATTGTGCAGAAACAGTTGTTGCTTCTTTGATATATTTTACATGCTGACGCGCAAAACGTGGGGGAATTTGAAAACAGGTAAACACAGGCGATTCAGCGAGTCAAGACCACCTTTATTTGCCTTGTAAACAGAATAAACCAACTCAGTAGCACTGAAAATCCATATCAAGCCATTATTTACAAACATCTCATCAATCAATAAAGCAAAGAGGATCAACTGGAGGCTTCGTTGTGGGCATCTCATATTCTATTACACTTCAGAGTATCTGCTGATCAGTAACATTCATAATAATATTAATTAGATAAGAAAGTGAAACAAACATTATATATGCAAAACAGGAGTTTTCAATAATTGGATAAAGGAGACGAAGCAGCCTCTAAAAAGACTCAATATATTCATTTAAGAGAAAGCCACTACTCCATGCTCACTTCAAAAACAAAAAAAAAAAGAAAGGAAAAAATAATCAGTCAGTCCTTAGTATTTACACATGTGCATCAATTTTGCTTTCGACAGATTCCGTGACAAAACGTCAGAGCATCACTGTTTTGGAGCTAAAGCCGACGAGGTTTTCGTTTCTGTCCCAGACAAATTTAAGAACCATTTCGATTGTTAAGATTTAGAGTACGAAAGAGCCAAGTGGTGATCCGTTTAGTGTTTCAGTCATTGCATAGCAACTAAACTTTTACATTAGGAGATGGGAGCATGCTTCAACTTTTTAAAGCACAGTAACAAAAAGAAGGAAAGAAAGAAAGAAAAATCACATAAGTAGAAGAAATCATTAGTTGTGCCTTACAGCTAACCTCGGAGGAAACTGATCCATTTAACATTCATTTGGAAAAATATGAGGAAAAAGATGCAGTAGCTCTCAAAACTCAGCTGTTAAAATTTCAGGATTTTAAGAGTTTGAGCACAAGTCATTTCCAACGTTTTCCACCTTTAATGTAACGATGTAGTTACTTGCACAACTTTAACAAAGGGATCTCATGCAAAACTATGATACAGTTCAGGTTCATTCAAAGATGTAGAAACTTTCAACTTTTTTTTTTTTGATTTCCTCTCAAACCGGATTTGTTAGCATAGCTTTTAAATTGTACAATTTTGTTGCGGTAAAAGGTGGAGGAAAGTTTGTACAGCTATCCATCATGGTCTCACACTTTTAACCCTCAAAAAACCTGAAATTACACGTGCATATGAGAGCTACTGCATATGATCAGTCACATGACACGTCTTCTCACAACGTTCTGACATATGCAGAGGAAAAACATTCAGGCAAGAGTGGTTTGAAAACTTGTTCAAAGTGCTTCATGGCTATCCAGATACCAAGGTATGTAGCGTTATCCGACTCAAAAATGCTTATAAGTTCTCAAACAGTGGAGGTTAAATATGTATCTGTATCTATCTGCAGGTATGTATGTACAGTTGAAGGTTTCCGATCCCTCGCTAAATGTCTCTACTCAAAAGGTTTGAGGGTTTAAAGGAGGAAAATAGCACACAGGGACAAACCTAAGAGCTTATTATTATTCTTAATTTTAGCCCCTGCTCTAAAATAATAATAAAAAATTAAAAAAAACTCTAGCCTCACTTCTATAACCTTTGACACATTCATTTATCACCTCCCTCTCAGAGCACAAGGAGACTTGCAAAAATAAAAGGAGAAAATTTGGGAGTTTACAAAAAAGGAAAATTCAGGGCTGTTTAGGTCTAAAGGGAGGTAGGTTGAAAACTTGAAATACGTCGATCAAATATGGCCTTAATCTTCGGACAGTTCTCGTTGCTGATATAGGGCGACGACGAGCCATGCTAGGCACTTAGGGTTCTTCTGTACTGATGGCAACTACAGCAGTCAACTAAAGTCTGACCTTCGAATGGAGAACGAGACAAAAGAGGGAAAACTAACAACCAAGACTTAAAGCTGGCTTCCAATTTCACCGCTATTCTCACCTGTGAGCGCATTGGCTGATCAGAGAAATGAAAATTCATGAACATACAATATGTCTTTATAATTCTAAATCATCAACATCATCATGTGTGGATACAAGGGATTCTCTTCCATACACCTAAATGTTTTTTATTCTCTCTCTGTTAATCAAGTCTATAATCCCTGATAATAATAATAATAATAATAAAAAAAACCCAAAAAAACATTAGTCCTGGTGCCTTAAACCTATCAAAAACCCATCCATCTTCCTGGCAATATTAGAAGCATTTCCCCAAATGGAAATCCATGTAGTACATACTGCATACATACAGCCAGAGGAGGGGGTGGGTATCTGTGCAAAAAACTAGAACGATAAAATACATGTCTGCATTGCTGTTTATCTATCCTTAGTGGTGAGTTTCTCAATCAGCTCCTGTAGGGGGGCCAGCTCTTTTCTGTCAATGAGGTTGAACTCCTGAGAGGAGAAAGAAAAAGAGGAGGGAGGTTTTTAACACTTGTTTGCAGATATTGATACTCTTCTTCAAATGTCTGAGAGTTTTCACCTGTACAAAAAAGATGAAGTGTTTGAAAGAAGTGTTGAGGTGGGCCTCCTCCTGCAGCTGCATGACAGAGTCAAAGTGCTGGTGGTAGATGTGGGCGTAAACCCTGAACAGCCGCTTCAGGATGGTCTTTGCCACAGACATGAAGTTGCGCTTAAAGGGAACGCCTTGGAAAAAAAAAAAAAAAAGTAGAAGAAGATAGAACAATTAAATAGCAGAAAAGCTATTAAATGATAAAATATAGTGCTTTGAGACTTGTTGAGGGTTAGAATCAGGAAGAGGGAAAGTAAAAATCCCTGCAGACCACACACACCCTGGACCTTTTCTCTGCACAAAAACCAGTCGCCAATGGAGACAATTTACAGTTTGGGAAACGTTAACTAAAACGTTAACTTAATGTGCCATGCTGTCCATGTGTCCTGCTTTCTTTTCGCGCAGATGAAAAGCAAGAACGAACAAGATTGGGACAGCGTGTTCACCTGGATTGCAAAAGTGTTCGTTGGCAGGCCACGGCACGATTGGAGGAAAGCGAGAACAATCATGACAGCAACACACAAGCCCCTCACGGCACCAACATGTTAAGCATTCATCTCCGGATTGGAACATTTCTTCGTGTTCAAACAGACCTCCGCTACTCCCCGCTATAAAGCTCAGAAGTCTGCTGTAGGAAAACAGAGTCTCTGCAGATCAATTATTTATCAAACCCACAAAAAAGAAAAGGAAGCGCAGTACTTATTTGTTAAGAACCATAAACGTTAAAACTTCAAAAGGCTCTAATATGACAGCTTTAAAAAGAAACAACAACTTTAGAGCAGCTTCTTATTCTAAAAATCATTCAAGTGTGCATAGGATGATGAAAATTATTATGCTCACCCGTCGGGTTCTATGTTTTTCATATCGTCGGCTTGTCGATTTTGTCATTTTTGTCATTTTCATGACTTGGATTGAACTTTGTCACATCATACGTTTTCAACTTTGCTCATGCTAAGTGCATGTCATACAATTTTATAGTTATAATATGTACCAAAATCAGGCAACAGAATTGAACTAACTTTGCTGTTTGCAAGTTTTACACCAGCCATGAACTGAAAGGAGATGAAGTTGAGTGACACAGACAGAGACAGAGTCAGTCAGCTAACTTTTTTTCCTTCTTCAAAAAAAGCAATTTTTCTGTGAACAGCTATTGCAAATTGGGTTCTTGTATCCAAATGCAAGAGATTTTGCTGAATTATTCAATTATCTGCTGCACCATGTTGCTTGGCTCTCAGTATGGAAATCTAAAGATTATGGAGAAAGAAGGCTAATCTGCTGCCTCGGGGAAGGCACATGGAGCTCTTCTCCTGAGATGTACACTTCTGAGGCCAGCTGACATCCACTTATGCCGGCTGGCATCTACAGAAATAACGCTCGACGCTTAACAACGCAAGCCTCAGCTGGCATAGAGGCTGACACATTACTGTGTGTGCTTCAACCACAAATTACAGAACATGAATCATGCCTAAGTGTCATGTACAAGCATGAAATCTACCTCTGCTAAAGAGGTAGGCTGCCGCTAATTATACGTGTAAAAAAGATCAGTGCACTGTGGACTGTATGTAAATATTAAAGCAAGAAGTCGGGGCCAAGTCTCTGCTTCATAGATCCAGGATTTCCATTTGTCTTAGATGTAGCTTAAGAGTATTTGTATAGCTGCTAAAGAAAACAAAAATAATCAAAAGCAGCTTCTACACTTAGAAGACGGGTGAAAAGCACCTTTCCACTGAGCTGGAAAGAAACCTCACCGATCTTTGAAGGGAAAAGCGTCTCATCATCCAGCTGGTCCTGCACCCACGTCATGAGGTAATCGATATACTTGGGGGCTGAGCATTTAATGGGCTTCTTGATGTTGGTTCCGTCGGCCCAGTGGTACTCGTACCTGCAGAGAACAGATACAAGTTTTGTTTTGGCTTTTTTTTGTGTATGTGTGTGTGTGAGTGAATAAACTACAAATATAACACCTAGAAGGCCAGATAAGGTTTTCCAGTCTAGTCACCAGATGTCATTCTCAGTAGACCTTGAAGAGGCTAATCTAAAATAGTCACTGGCATAAAATGCCTGGTGAGCCGCCACTAACAAGGAAGAAACACATCTCTACAATAAGAGGTTATTAATAAAGTAATTGAACGCATTGGATGTTTCAGAAACTTCTGCTTATGTACCGTTTGTTGTTCAGCTGATTCATAAAAAACAATGCAATACTCTAATTATAACTAATAAGTGGCTGCTAAGGTGCTCTTACTTAGGACCGGCAGACATGACTGGACAGCTTTCTTCTGTGCAAAAGTCTGTGATGGTGCCGTACAGCATGTTGATCTGGTTGAAGAAATCCACCGCTGAGAAAAAAAAAACAATAAAAAAAGCAAATTAGTATTTTGTTGATGCCTGGATTAACAGATGAAAATCACGTCTTCTCGCATTTCATTCGCCAGGCAGAAAGCCCACATTGCATTTCCAGAATAAAAATTATTTTAAAGGTTTTGAGGTAAAACAACAAGTTCTTATTTCCATGATGATATTTTTCTACAGTGGGCAAGTTCGAAATACGGAACGTGGAGAAACCAGAAACTGCAAGGAAATGCGGAAGAAAGGATTTAAAAAATGAAAGATGAAAGGATCCAAGGAATGAAGCAACCTGAAAGAAAGGAGGATAGACAATAAAAGAATAAAGGACACTAGGAAGAAGAAAGGATAGATAAAGGTAAGGAATAAAAACAAGGCGCCAAGTTTGAGACAAGATAGGAAAAAGGAAGGTAAAAAGGAAGAAAGAAAGGGTGGAGGGAAGGAAAGAAGAAATAGCACAAGGGAGAAAGAATAGAATGAACGGTGGAAGAAAAGAAAAGCAGGAAGGAAGAACAGCGAGATGGGGAATAAATACTTTCCCATCCTCAGAATCTTTTTCTCAAATGAGCTCCCACTGGACTGTCCCTTTAAATGAGCCACCATACTGGATCTGCTGCTGCTAGCATTAGCATTAGCTCACAGTCACTTTCCTGCAATATAAGCAATGGTAGCAATAAATGCTCAAAAGACTAATTTGAAAGTCCCCATCAGGTTCTTTCGTGCTTTGCCAAAAGTGCTGCCTGTCAGGTCACCATGGCAACCAGCTCTTACAGCATATTTAAAGATACATGGACCCAAATGATGGCTACCCGTAACTTCCTTAAAGAAAGAAGTGCTGCCGCTGAATCGAGGCTCGTTTTTGGACTCGCATTTCCCAAAAGGAACATTTTATTTCATCACTTTATCCCAAGATAAGAAAGCTGCATTCAGGAGAACAATAAGTCAAAGCTTCGGATTCAACCGTCCATTTTGTTACGACACGTCGACGCGGAGATACAGTGACACATCTCCAGAGAGACTATGGGACTTTAGTGTATGAATTAAGTGTGGATTTTGTCGTGGGGAGCTCGTTGTACAGCTGAGCAACAAACCTCTTTTGTTTACAACATGTTAAGAATGACTGATGCAAGGCCACCATCTTGTTTGACAAGCAGTTTTTTTCACAGTTTCTATTTATTTGGACTTTAAAACAGGGTCAACTCTCTGACCAAGTCATTCTACGACTTTTTAAAAAAAACAAAAATAAAGTCACGATGTTAAAACAATACAGATGTAGTAATATGAGAATAAAGTAATTTGATAATGAAGTCTTGTTATTACCACAATATTTGGTGACTGATGTAGTGATTTTATGAGAACTCCAAAATCAAAGATTAAAAAAGACGAGTTATTCAAGAGTTTTTCTTTTTGTCTTTAAAACAACTATTTTTCCTCGTAATTTTAAGACAATTCTGGTAAAATCGCTTCTTTATTCTGCTAGCATTACGACATTATCGTAATCAAACAAAAATTCTCGCAGCCTGTCCCTAATACTTCGTCATGAAACTTTTATTTTGTGACTGAAATAAAAGCAACTTTTAAAATTTATTTTCTGTCATTTGCCTTTTTTTTTTTCTTTTTAAAGAAAATTTGAAAACAATAAGATTAAAGTCAGATCTGGTATGGAAAAAAAACAACTGGTTTTATTTTTAAGCCATGTCACACCGTGTTTCTGCAGCTTCCGATGAGCAGCAATCATGTGAAAAGTCAGTGAGACCTGATGGCGAGAGAAGTGACTGCTCACAGCTGTTTTTCTCCCAACTTCCCTTTATTGTGAAAGTCAGAGCAGCTTGTGCAACAGACTAAAAAAAAAGAAATAAATTTAAAAAAATCTTCCACTGTAATGAAAACCCTCACTATGTGGAAAGCGCTGCTGCAAACCTGGCGCAAAATTCTTGCTTCGTAAACCACTTGGCTGCAAGTGACCCTGGTGAACAAATTAAACTTTACAAGAACTGGATCGTGGGAGGAATTTATCTTTAAGAGGAGCCATTCGCCGTTCCTTAGCGGAAAGCAAACAGGGCCCTTAACGAACGGCTCAATAAAATCTATTTAGCATTCGCAGCGGTCTTCCTGGCATGAAAGCGAGCGGTCTTTAGAGGGAAAGCCAAGAGCTCACACCGTGAAAGTTCACCCTCACCTGATCCATGACCTGGACAAACTGACATTTGAGGAATGAGAAGTTATTTTTAAATCCAAAAAGAAAGAAGAGGAGGTGCTGAGATAAAGAATTTGACTGAAGAAAAAAAATAAAGGCAGGACTCACTGTTGACGGCGACCCACTCATTTAAGTCTTCCCCCTCGGGCAACATGACCGCCATGCGCAGGTTTCCACTCCCCAGCGTCGCCTCGGCGTGTTTCAACAGCTCATACTGATGAGAACCCTCCGGGATATTCTTCTTGGGCTTGAAAGTTTTGGACGAACGGTTTCCACTGTGGAACGACAGCGACAAACAGAGAGATAAATCCCTTGAGTTCACAGAAAGAAAGTTTGCTTAAATAAAAAAAAATAAACTAAACTTTTAAAAATCAAGTCAGGGTTTGTTTTTGTTTTTTTGTTTTTTTTCTATTATTACTGACAAAGGAACCACAGATGCGAGAACAGCGGGACAGAACAGTACATCTCTCTGTGTTTAATGAGGCTGCATTCAGGATCTCGCACTGCTCCATTAAACAAGAATTTTTCAGGCATCAAAGCAGAAACGCACAGAAACAGCTCCGGCGGCTAAGTAAAACGTCAGCTATGGCAAATCCGTGACGGCTGAATGCCATCCTGCGTCTGATTTTTTGAATGGAAAAAAAAAGAAAACGAAATCATCATGAGAATTAACGTAGATGAATAAAATAAGCTCCTAAAGCTGCCATTTATGAAGCGATTTCGCAACGACGACGAGAAAATAAAGAGGCTGTGTCATCTAAGGAGCCATGCTCTTTCTATCCCGATTCGAAGGAATCATTAAGCTAGATAGTGAAGCGATTACCTCTTACATCCACATCAAGCAATGTTTGAGCAGGACTGTGAGCTCCAGGCAGAAATAAAAGCGAGGACGTAAAAGTGTCTTGAATTTAAGCGTACCGCAAAAACCTACATCTGATTTTTTATTTTAAAATTTTGGTGTTTTCACTGTAAGCTTGTTTTATTCCCAGCTTCCCTGTGCAGAACAGAGCATTCAGTACAATGAACTTTTTTTTAAACAGACATTTTTACTCATTTTAAAGTGCAAGCCAAATGAAATATTTATTTATACAATGCAATAGACAGAAATTGACTGTCAACATGTTCCAACACTTAATGAGCCGACATCTTCATACTTGAAGTGAAAGCACAACCAAAACTGGTGCAAACAGAGCGAATATTTATTAAAGGAAAAGATTTTCATGAAGGAAAACCTCATTTTAAACAAAACTGAGATCTTTAGTGTGGGAGCTCTTCATATCAACAACTTTTTGTTGTTGATATCAATGCCGTACAAACTAATACATCCAGTAGAGTAAGAGATTAATTTTCACTGAAACATAGAATGCTTCTATAAAAAAAAAAAAAAAATTATTTGTAATTAAAATGCTGACCTGTAACGCAGGTCGTAGTATGGTTGGATTTTAAATGCAGCAAAATTATTTCAATTAAAATTGCATTTCAGTAGAACTTTGGTTAGAAATGCTAATTTAAAAAAAACAAAAAAAAAAAACAAATTTAAGTTGTAGAGGGAGTGAGATATCACAATGTAGTTTTACATTTCAAAAAAATGTAATTTTGTTATTTTAGTTACCATTTCAGCTTAATGATTTCAATAATATACAAGTCCTGCCATCCTAACTAGCATCTTTTCCCCGGTTGTTTTTCTTCACATTTCAATTTAACACACGGTTATTAAACAGTTTGTAATTTACAGACGACACAGAAACACATTCCTTTCTCAAGGATACAGCCTTAGAGTCCAAACGACACCGAACTGTGTTCACTGAAGCTAATGTTAGCACTTGTTAGCAGTGAGCACCAGCAAATATCCAGGCCACACGACGAATAGATTTTAAAGGAAAAGCACAATTTACATTAACTGTAAGTCTTTTTGGAATACAATAGTAATTGTTTATACGGTGGTTCAACTAAACGAGAACATATGAGGATTTTTAAACAGAAAACAAGAAGAACACACGCAAATAACACTCATGATGAAAAAGGCAAGTCCAGGAAGTAGACTAATCCTTTGTTTATTTTATAGCTTGCTGGCTTCCCGCAGTGAAATATCAGCTACTGTTCTCTACAGCTTAAACCCAAATCATGAAGAAAAAAAAAATGACTTCACCAAGTATTTATAACTCACAAAAGGAAGCTCATGGTTCCCCGGAGATCAAGACAAAAATCTTCTTTAAATCAGGCTGAGAGGATGGACACCGAAGAGGGACCAAACTCTTTAATCTCACTCTTCTTCTCGTCTTCTCTGGCTTTTTTCTGTCGGAACCGATGAGTTTCCCAAATAAGTAATCGTGCAGCCAAAAAAGCTCCACGCTAGCAACACAGAAGGCAGCTTTGTTTGCCAGACTCTGATATACGACTGCTGCTCTAAACGCAAAGAGAAGGTGCCTGACTTCTTCAGCAGATACTTCGATCGGACCAAAGGGGGATTTGTGACGTGTGCTGCCATCTAGTGGACCAAAAATTAAGGCACTCGTTTTAGTTTAATGACGTTTTTTTTTTTAAATACGTTTTTTTAAAAAGCCCCAACTGCTTTTATGACTACAGTGGAATTTTTTTAAATAATATTTACCCTTTTTTTTTTTTTATTTCAACCTTACAATTTCAAATTATTTATCACATGCCAATCTCCACATTTTCAACCTAAAGAGAGAGAGAGAAAAAATCAAGTAGTTTGCAGAAAGAAGTGGAAAAACCAACTCCACCCTGACAGATTCAAGAACAAGACACAAAACAGAAACGTTGCTCGGGGCCACAACTAAAAGAGATCTTAAAACTTTGATGAACCTCTTCTTTGCTCTAGCACAATAAAGACACTAAGCCCCCTTGTAATTGGCTCTTATTGACTCCTGGTTGAGGTCTTCGTCAGAGAAAGATTCAATCACACAGATGAGACCAGAGAGAGTGTGTCAAGGGCAGACAAGCACACGAGCAGAGGACCAGGAGAGGACGTACACAAAATGTCCACAGAGGAGGACGAATCTTCAGTGACTCATCAGACGGATTCCAGGCCTTCAGCAAGGATTTCTGAGACACTGAATAACATTTAGAGAGCTCAGCCGCAGTGTTACTGCTGATAATCACCTCCAGATCTCCTGCAGCCTCGTTTCAGCAGAGTCCTGATGAGATGATGGGTCAATCAAACCCAGGACGTGATGATATTGTCTATTATCGTCAACAAGTTTGTAACTCCAAACAGTTTTTCACCTCTCACGCCTGCTTCTGGTTTTGCATTAACACCAGTATGATCAGTCTTGAATTCAAATGGAATAACACCAACCAAATATTGGATTTTTCACATGTGTTGAAGCCAGAAAGGGTTTGTGCCAGAACAGCCAAAATGAACCAAAACATAAGACATCTTTTTTTTTTTTTTTAACAGTGTACCAATGTATGAGACTGAAATATCTCAAAAGTAATCTGAAACCAGTCACCCACCATCCAGAAAACGGAGGACATTCGAAACAACTGGCAACATGTCTGTCTGGGTCAAACTGGGCTGAAAAACTAACTAGGAGTGCAGTTTTATCTTTAACTTTTTTATGATCATTTTTTTAAGAAATAAAAAAAAATAAAAACAAAATAAAAATAAAGAGATATTAGACCACTGTGCGACTATAAAGCATGTACACAAATACTGAAATAAGCCTAATTCATATCTAATTTAGCACAAGCTTGGTCCCTAACCACTTACGTCTCTATGGATTCATGACGATGACATTAATTTCTTTTGCTCCTTTTAGTGCACCCTGATTTTACCAATACAGAAACATGGACCAACATGCATAAATAAGAACATTTAAACCTTAATACGACCCCCAGCCCCTCTGGATTTGCATCATCCATATCATTCCTGCTGCACTCAGTGCTACAGCCATTTTTTCTGCTTCATCTTCTAATATCATTATAAACATTGTAATAACATTATTATTATTATTATTATTATTATTATTATTATTATTATTATTATTATTACAACAATAACAATGACGTTCTTCTAACGTCATTTTGTCATAATTGTCATCGTTTCACAATTTAATTGCCTTAAAAGTATATATCTATATTTTTAACAGTTATTGACAGATTTAAAAAAACAAAAAAAAAGGTCATTTATTTGCTAATTTCATATTTGATTCTAATGATCACATAAGCATTGATGGAATCGAGGGTTTATTGTTGCATTATTGAGACTCGACAGCTTTTCCATTAGCAGGAAAGTCACGAATCCACTGGGGTGGCTGGTGTTGCTTTCAAGTGCGATCTGAAAACGAAGGGTAATTTATCAGAAGTTTTATCAAAACCTCACGTTTTGTCTTCAGGGACTCCTAATTTTTAATATATATATATATATATATATATATATATATATATATATATATATATATATATATATATATATTATTTAAAGGATGCTGGAGAATCGTTTGTTGTAAATTTGCCACGTGGATGAAGTTCAATTGAAAGAAAAAAAAAAAAAAACATATAAATGCAAAAACAGCGCGACACGAGTTTGGAGAGTTTGGAGAGCGAAAAGCAAATATCCGTTGAGCACTAGGACCTCGCAGACGGATGTCAGCTGACCGAGAGCGAGGCAGCTATAATCAACGCAGGGGCTGTTTGACCTGAAGGTTTTTTTCCCCGTCTGGCTCGAAGAACGGACCAGTCTGCCGAAACGGGCCCATGTCTGAAAACCCAGACAGACGCTCGCATTTTCACAGAAAGGACACGGAAAGCGAGTACGTCGCCCCCGACGGAGCAGGTAAAAACCTTTCTGTGTCAGATATGGGGCTTTTTTTTTTTGGCTTTAACGGAGGGCGGAGGGTGAAGGTGTGTGGGGGGGTTGTTCTCGTTTATGAGCCGTTGGCTTGTAAGTCCTCTCCCTCTCTCTCTCTCTCTCTCTCTCTCTGTCTCTGTCTCTCTCTCTCTGTGTGAGCTTACGTTGTTGCTTTATCCGCGGCAGCAAGATGGAGTGTGAGTGGAAGCCAGACGAGCAGGGGCTTCAGCAAATACTCCAGCTGCTGAAGGAGTCTCAGTCACCAGATACGTCCACGCAGAGATCCGTCCAGCAAGTATCCTTATCCCCCCCCGGCTCTCGGGGAACGAGATTGGTCCATTTATTTTACAGCCCGGGTCACACTCAACAGGCTAGCTGTTGCTAATGTTGTTTACCATTGGAAACATGTTCGCCTGCGCTGACCGGGTTTTCTTTCTTTCTTTTTTTTTTTTTCCTCCCTCTTTTCTTCCCATAACCTCACCGAGGTTCATGTAAACAAGGTCATGTGTGCCATCATTGGAAAGTCAATGTAGAAAGCTAAAAACAATGCCATATTTGATTTTTATTTTTAAACATTTCGTTTATTTAAGATAAAGGTAAATAGGATTTTTTTAAAAATCAAATAGCAATCGCGTTATCCTCTATTTCTGTCCCTTGCAGTTTAGTTTGGACAACTGTGTTCACAGAAAAGTCACCAACTGCTCACTAAATTGAAATCTTGTCTTTTGTTCCCCCTGTGCAACATCACTTCAGCACTACGCTGTAGTTACAGCATTGGTTGTGTTTTTAATACATACTTACTCATCTTGAAAGTGAAAGATGGCAAGCACCTGACACCACCAGTGTGAATTACTGAGAGGCTGCATGAAAACAAGATGATGCACATAGACTCTCCTTATTTAAAGTGCCACATTAACAGTGTGGGAACAAGTCCTGATGAAATTTGTTGACTCTATGCAGCTCCGCCCTGTTTTATCTTCCTTCAGCTAATTAGACTGAGGTTCTTTCCGATGCACAAGCTTTGAAATGAGCAAAAATGACCAAAATTTAATGAGCTGCTCCCTAATTTGGATGGCTTAATATCAAACCGCAGATTTTTCCGTCATACCGTTGCTATGATGGAAAGCCCTTTTCATGAAATGTCAGGGAATTACCAGAGTTTCACCTGACTTCATGGCGTGAAGACTATTATGAATACCATTTCTCATATGTTGCTCTGCACTGCTGAACAGGTTACCACACCTTTCTTTGATTACAACGTAAAGATGTAGATGACCCGTAGCCATAGAGCCTATTGAGGTAAAGGCGTTATAAAATTGTGGCTGATAAGGAATGAGGAAGGTGTTGGTTCAAAAGTAGCCTGCATTTTGCTAAATTCAGTAAACAACCGTTAGAAATATTAATATCAATATTTTTCATTTGAGCCTTTTAGTTGCGGTTTACTTTGATCTGGTACGCTTGAGGTGCAAGAAAGACGAATAGCCATCCATCCATTTTCCGTCACCCTTCTCCCTAACGTGGTCGGGAGTTGCTGGTGCCTATCTCCAGCTGCGTCCGGGCGAGAGGCGGGGTACACCCTGGACAGGTCGCCAGTCTGTCGCAGGGCAACACAGAGAGACAAACAGGACAGACAACCATACACACACACACTCACACCTAGGGAGAATATGGGAAGGCCAATCAACCTGACAGTCATGTTTTTTGGACTGTGGGAGGAAGCCGGAGAACCCGGAGAGAACCCACGCATGCACAGGGAGAACATGCAAACTCCGTGCAGAAAGACCCCCGGGCCGGGAATCGAACCCAGGACCTTCTTGCTGCACGGCAACAGCGCTACCCACTGCGCCACTGTGCAGCCCAGAAAGACGAATAGAAAAAAGCAAAAAAAACCCAAAAAAACTAGCCAGCTGTCATTTGAACTTTCACGTTGACATTTGCCGCGGTGTCGTTTTTCAACGGGGTGCCAAAAACCGAATCGTAAACGTGTCGGAATGGACGTGTTTTTCACTCTCACGGCGCATCCGGACGCAGACGTGCAGACACTCAAATGGGAAGGGGGGGGGGGTGGATGGAAGCTGCCTCGGGGACGAGGGGTGGGTGTGTGTATGTGTGTGGTTTTTGCTAATTGCAGCTTATACAGTGTTAAGTGCTTCATTACCTCTGCCGTCGTTTCGCTCGTGAAGTGTCATCAGATGGAAATGAGCTTTAATATTTTCACATTAGAGGAAAAAAAAAGGATCATCCACAGCTAGGCTGACTTGTTTCTGTGTGGCTGCTTGCTGATCCTAAACGACTTGCTTATGTAACCCCCCCTCCACACGCACACACACGCGCACACACACACACACACACACACACACACACACACACACACACACACACACACACACACACGAGCCACATCATTAGCTCATTGACGATATTGCCCTAAAGACGCCATCTGGTCGGGTACTCACAGTACTCGGTCATAGTAAATGACATATTTATGACCCATTACAAACGTCCACACATTACACCACCACTTACACACATTAACTTTATCCACTTCTTCTTCTTTTTTTTTTTGGCCCTGGATGAAAAAGTAAACACTCTGCGTCACTGCTGCAATAAAGATATTGATGTTGTGCATCCCGTGTGTACGGTTGTCATCCTCAGCCGCTTTTTTCCTCCCAGAGACTCGAGCAGCTGAACCAGTACCCGGACTTTAACAACTATTTGATATTTGTGTTGACCAAATTAAAATCCGAAGGTAAGCCAACTCGTCTGTCTACCTCCTTCTGTTCTTGTGTCACGTTTTTCTGTTTTGTTTGTTCTTTTTTTTTTTTTTTTTTTCTCCCTCTTCATTGTATGCAAAACCATTTGGGAAGGAGCTATCTGGCCATGACTCAGGGTGACCCGGGGCCATCTTCGCAATAGATGATGTGGCTCTGGGAATATGGGTCGCTCTAAATTTAAACCTGATTCCTGGCAGAGATGCAGCATTTGGCACGACTTGTCTGCTAAGTACAAGATCCGAGGGGCTTTGAGACGTTTCGATTTGCCGCTTGCACACTTTTGAGCTTGGTTTAAATGCTGAAAGGTGGACACATTTTAAATGTGGTAGATTATTATAATTAAATGGAGCGGTAACGTCAATAGGGCTGTGAAAAGTGTTTGCCCCCCTTATAGAGTTCAGTCATTAAAAACAGCTTTAATATCAGACGACAGAGTGTCTGCGCGTCGTTTTATAACACTTACATTTATGTGTCTAAAATTAAAGTCTTACAGTGTCAAAGATGTCGTAAGAAAAAATGTAAGTCTTAAATACATTACAAGGTGCCTGCACATCCTTAAAAAGTTTTCATTTCATGAATCTAAGATAACTGCCTTAAAATTTCTTAAATTCATAAAAAAAATCAATAAGTCGGCCTTAAATGCATCGATCACAGGTCTTAAATTTTGTGGTGGCAGGACTATTTATTTATTCTATGTAGTTTATTTTTCTCATGGGACTTTTCTGCCAGGCAAATGTTTGAGTCACTTGCAGACATCTACGTTTCATTCTGTGAATCGAGGCTTCTTACGCTACTGCTAACTTGCAGCTACTATACCCTTAGTAGTTAATTAGGTATTTTACTTCTATTTATCAGATTATTTATATATATATTTTTTTGAGCCATTCAGAGGTGAGCTTCCGGGTGCGTTTCAGATCATTGTCAGTATAATGTTCTTTTTCTGAATTGCTGCGTTAATTTCCCAAATCTTTTACTTTTAGCATTTATTGGAAGGTTGGTTTGGAGAGATTTTTTCCTTTATGAATGGATTCATCTTTGGAAAACTTTTTTTTTTTTTTTTTTTACTCAGATTATCTTTGATATCAAAGCTTGTTTGTCATCTGAAAAATAAAATAAAAAAAAGAGAGAAAGACAGAAAGGGGGTGAAATAGGTTTTCACCGCACAGTAAAACTGTTAAGCCAAATAATCACCGAATTTTGCTGCTTTTATTAACATTTGTTTTTGATTAAGTCTAAGTTGCATTCACTGGCCTGTTTCTGGTCCCCTCACAGACGAACCGACCCGTTCCCTGAGCGGGCTGATTCTGAAGAACAACGTAAAGGCTCACTACCAGAACTTCCCAAACGGAGTGTCTGATTTTATCAAAAGCGAATGCCTCCAAAACATCGGAGACTCCTCTCCCCTCATTCGGGCCACAGTGGGTAAGTCGGGTGCCGTGTTTTAGGGAAAATCTGTCCAATGAACGCAGTCTTTTGAGTTTATTTTGTGAAACTGCACGTTCAGGTACCACAAGAGCTGCAATCGTCATTGAAATCATAGCAGACAGCACACACTTACATTCTGCATGCCAATAATATATCTGGCCAGTTGGATCCGGTTTCAGTGCCCTTGATGTCCAGCTAAAGTGTATTTTAGTGACCAAGCCGCTAAATCTCATAAAGACTGGCAGGGATCTAGTTCTTGTCATCGGATATTCAGCTTTAATAACTCAATTGCATATCTTCCTAATAACATGTCGCCTTAGTTACCACAAAGCTTATTCATACATGACTCTAAATGGATATTAGATGAAGGGATAGTTTCTAGGAAAGGTTTTGGTATTTATTCATCACTATAGCTCCAAAGGAGCACAGCGTACACTTGGGGACGAAATAAAAACAAACAATGATTTTGTATTCTGTTAAATAAAAATGTCATTCACATAATATTCAAATATCATGTCGATTGTTCGCCTGAGAATAAAAAATCTCCACTAAATGTTGAGAAATATGCCTGCTTAAAAATAATCGGTTCATCATCAGAGAAAAGTGTTTTATTGTTTGTGAGGGCTAATTGATGAAAATTGACACATTTGACATCAAACGAATGTCATTCCTTCATTCCTGTTTTTTCCCCTCTCTTTTCTGAAATGAGAACAAATTTCACGCAGCGACGTGTCGGACGTATCGCAGCTAAATTCTACCACGGTGTCGGCAGGACAGCCCGGCAGCCATTGTTGTTGTCCTTCCCCTCCTTCACCTCTGATTGCTTGGCTTAGTGGCAGCTTAGCACGATGCTGCTGGCGTGAAGCGGCATTCTCAGAGTCATTTTGAATGGGAGTGCAGTTAAAATCAAGGCGAAGACCTGGATTTAAGGCAATTCCTGTAGAGACAAAAACCTTCCGCTTCTTATTTTGTTTTGCTAGCAATAAATGAAATATTAGGAATGCTTATTGGTCAGTATAGTATGAGGCATGAGTAGGGATGACAGTGTAAAATAGATTTTAGAAAAATTGTACTTTGGTCATGGGGCTAGATCCAATTAGCACCACGTGCTCCACGTTGTCAGGACGCTGTAGCCTGCAGCTGCTGTGATCTAAGCTTGCCTTGCTTCTCTGAGACTGGAACATGACCTGTTTAATTTCCTCGTGAAATGTGCTAACAAGTTGTGGTTGGTGTGATGAAAAGAATCTTTCATGAGAATAGGTGATTTGTGGCTTTATTTCTTTCTGTTGAGCCTTCTTGCAGAGCAAAGCCTAAACCTCAGAGCTGCAGTTGCAGCTAATTCAACTTCACGTTCCTGTTCTGTATAAAGCTCCTACGTGTATGCTTGTGGTAGCTGGTGTGATATTTGTGGAGTCATGTGTGCAGAGTCAAACTGAGCGATCTCTCCACTATAGGAATCCTCATCACCACCATCGCCTCCAAAGGAGAGCTGCAAAACTGGCCTGAGCTTCTGCCCAAACTCTGTCTGCTGCTGGATTCTGGAGACTACAACACATGTGAGGTGAGAAGTTCACACATTTTTCATATGTGTGGCATGTTTGCATGCAGTGTCGTTGCAAGAAATAGCCATAATGGAGAAATTCTGAACAAAATGTGATTTATTTTTTGTGCTGCTACACAGAAGCGGTCCTTCTGTGGCTATATTGGCTACATTTTGCAAAATAGCTCAATTTCAGTCAAGCTTAGCTGATAGCATCCTTGGACATTAATTTGAAGTCTTGTGGCTGATTGGAGTTTGGTTCTGGTCTTTGACTGGGCCATTCTAACACATATTTATTCTTTAGCCTAAGCTATCCGTGCCTGTGTATTCAGGAAATTCTTGCTAAAAGTTTAGTCTTTCATCCAGTATTACCCTGCAACACGTTCTCTATAAACCAATTATTTGCCTAGATTTTGGATAAAATCAATTGTAAATCTTTTAAAATGATGAGGATTATAATGCTGCTTTTCAAAATTGCTTGTGATCAAACAGGATTCAGCCGCTGTGCTTTTTACAATTGGATTTTTGGACTGCATTTAGCGGTATGAGAACAAAGGCGGCTACATTGTGTTGGTCTGTCACATGAATCTCCAGTGAAATACAGTCAAGTTGTGTCTCAATATGCAAAGTTTCTTTTTTAACAAGGCTGAAGGGAAGACTCTCAGTAAGCATATGTGTTTGTTCAGTAATTTGTTGTGGGCAGAGAGGAGCTAAGGCCCGTCTAAAACAGCATCTGGATGAAGTCCTGCTGGCCAGATGAGCTTATGGCGGCCTCACAGCTGGGGCAGCAGCTACTACCACAGATTATGCAACACGGGAATATCATCAGTCTCTTTTTTTCTGTTATAATCTGAAAACCATATGACCTCATTTTCTGTCATTTAGCACATAATCACCCAGAATGGGTTGATGCAGTGAATATTTAGAACAAACCTTTTTTTTTTTACCCATGCCCTCCATGTTTGATTTTAACCTATAATCCATTGCCGTTCAGTTTTTTTAGACTTTAAACTCTAGGTTTGGCTCCCTGTCAGATTCACAGTTTGATAGCTACATATTTAAATGCTCCAGAGCAACGTTGGAATAAATCACAACAGTTTGTATATTTTGTCACCTCATAAAAATGTCTCGCCAGTGTGTCCGGACAGGATAGCTCGTTACACCAGGAGCGCCCAGATGACTTTCAGGAAGCAGGATTATCTGAAATTTAAGGCAGAGGTGTGGCGGGGAAAAAAAAATGGATCCCCCTCGTGGCAACCCAGCCATCATCTCTTATAAAGCTGATTCAGAGTCTTAGATTTAGGTCAGCTATTTACTGCAGAGGATCTTGAAGTGCGCCTCAGTGTGTGTGTGCATGTGTGCGCGTGTGTGTGTGTGTGAGTGTGAGTGTGTGTGTGTGTGTGTGTGTGTGTGTGTGTGTGTGTGTGTGTGTGTGTGTGTGTGTGTGTGTGTGTGTGTGCGCAAGGCTTAAGACTGAACAGCAGCCGAATGTAAAAACCCTTTAGTAGAGTTGATACGTTTTCAAAAAGCGGCTTGAAGGCCGCAAAGCTTCTTAATGTCTGATTTTGAAGATGATTAAGTTAACGCTGGAACACAAATTGTGCTCCAGGTTTAGATGTGTTCTAAAATGCTTTATATTCTTCTATTCTGGGGTTGTTACAGCAATATGGACAACCTTCTGAAACTATTGTTCAGCCTAATGGAAGCACATCTGACCAGCAGCAAATACCACAGAAATTTTAACTTTTTCCTACTATAAAGAATCTAATTAGAGATGTGTGATTGTTGGGAATGTTTGTTTGCAGATTTATACAAAAGAGGCTATTTTTGATGAATTATACCATTTTGCTGATGCTAAGCCCCAGTTGTATACAATAGTACATTTAATACAATTTAGTTACTCAGTGCAATGAAAGGTTACCCTGCATTCTTTCAGTATTACACTTTTGTTAGCACCAAAGTTTTTACAGCTACATTCCTCAGTAAATTCACATTTCGTTCCTGCTGACGAGGTTTGCACATGGAGCAGTTCGCCAAAGTGCTAAGCCAACATTCGCTTGTATTCTCTGTGTTTTGATATGACTTGTTGATCATTCGGCTCGTAACATTGTTCTTATTCGTTGTGTTTCTACTGCTTTGTAAACGTAGTGCTTTGCCTTCTGCATCAGAACGTTTATGGTCTAATGTTTCAGCTGCTAGTCCTCTGCTGCACTGTTCTCGCTCTCATGCATCAAAAGCTGTTTGTTAACATTTAATCAAAAGACGAAGAGCAATTCATATGACACAGACGCATAAGGAACAGTAAAATCTACCTTTGAGAAAGCTAGAGTAGTCCGAACAACAAATGCTTGGATTATTGGAATATTTGCTATGCTTAGCTAATTTCAAGCATTAACATGTAGTAGTTGCACATTAATTTTAGCTTTATGATGTGATGACTTAAAACGTTGGCTTAGACTTTGCGGAGCTGTGTGATTTCGTTGCCATTTTAGCGTTATTGTGATAGCCACATGGCCCAATTAAGTAAAAATACATTTTTAGCACTTTGGAAGCGGTATTAGTTTCAAGCTTACTGCTGCATCTTTGTTTATAGTTTCAGATCAGTATTTGGTTGATCAGGACGAACTCATGCGGCTGTGCTTCACACCCGACCCCAGCCTCCCTCGCTCTATAAAAAGGAAGAAGCAGGTGTAAGGTTGGGGCCAGAGGGTTGCTTAATATAGGTTTTGCCTGGACAGTTTCACTGTTTTGATTAATGGCAGTAGGCATGTGGACGCAGCGGAGTTGTAAAGGTCAGTTCGATTTCTTCTTTGCTTATGTTGCTTGCCGGCGTATTTCGGCTCCCCATCTTCTGATTTCCAGGGCGATCAAGTTCGGCGAACACACCTTTCTCACGACTTCGCTGTTTACACTCCCATTGCACTCTCAGCCTCGCTCTGCTTCAGTGCTTACTTAACGGTTTGACTTGTTTTCACGTACGAAAGCAGCTTCTATCTCATTTTTCAACACCATTAAATGTCAACACCATCAATGAACTTCACAATATATTTTTCCCCGTCAACCCAGAGATGACATTTCCAGAGGCTGCTGCTTCTCCCCAATTTTTTGCTTTGACGCCTGCAAGTACTTTGCATTCTAATGAGTGAAAGTGCTTCATAATGTCACCGTCTCCACCGTGGCGTGTCTGTGACCTTGACACCTTACCCTTTCCCTCTTATTTCATCCCCTACATTATTTTTTTCCCTCTTTCTTCGTTGTCTTCTTCTCTGCATGCTCTGTATCTGTCATCTAAAAAGGGAGCCCTGACATGGGAGCAGGTTTCCATGGAAACACATTTCACACAACGTCTGTGTCGGTGCCGTCTGCTTCTCTGGGCTGCTTTTTTTAGAATATGCACCATATTGTAAGGCTGCATACTAAACATCTGCCAGGCAGCTAATATTAACCGAGGTGCGTTTTAGGGCTGCTGGCCAACAGATTGAAGGTTATTGTAGCAGAAGCGGGTGAATCCTGTTGCGGTTTGTGAAACATTTGTTTACAATAGAGCCGACAACACAAGGATTTGCAACATATTTCAATATTTTTGAAAGCTTTCGGCTGAATAGAAATCACCATTAACTCCATTAAAGTCTGTTTCCTGTAGCTGTGGTTGAGACAATCTGTCTGATTTGCTGCTTATTTAGAATAGACTACATTATCAATCCACCACATTTGCAGAGTTGTGAAACATTTTAGACCTTTTTTTTTTCTTTTTTTTCTTTCCTCTCACATTTTTATTTATTTTTCTTTTCTCATGTTGTCTTTAGGGAGCGTTCGGGGCGCTGCAGAAGATCTGCGAGGACTCCGCTGAGATCCTGGACAGCGACATGCTGGATCGTCCTCTTAACGTCATGATTCCCAAATTCTTGCAGTTCTTCAAGCACAACAGCCCGAAAATTAGGTAACAAATATTTTATTTTTCTTTTGTTGCTATGAGTGCTGTCCTCAAAACCTAAATTGCTTTATAAACTTCGCAGTGAATGTGTTATCATTGTTGAAGTAAAGATGCTGGTTTACTCTGTATTTACTGCCATATTGATGGATTCCAATTTTGTCCGATATCGATTTTTAAATCTTGTTTCACATTTTTAAATATAATGTGTGTTTCACAATATTGTTCAAGGAAAATTAGCCAATAGCATCACACATTCTACACCATCTAACAGTGGGCATGAGATGCTTTTTTTGTAACACTGTTTACTTTCCATGGTGGCAATATGAACTTGTGTCTTTTTCTCATTTTATGGCCAAGGAAGCTGAATGTCATGAATTACTACTAATTGAAAGTTTTATAAACTCTAATTTGTTTAAGATAAATTGGCACATGTACCAGTAATTGTGCACAAAAAGCTATTTTTACCTGGTAATAAAATGTAGTATTTTTCTTAATTCTTCAGTATCAAACACTGAAGAAGCAGCAAAAGCTAAATTTATTGTAAGTTTCTTGTTTTGTTTTTTTTTTGGATAAATCTTTCCCCGGTTTGAAAACATTCTTGAATGTGTAGATTTTGAATATTTGTTTCTGTTCTTACTGTGCCGTTGATGCAGTCAGTTTCTTTATCCCTACGTTTGAAAGTGGCTGCAGTTTGCATTTAGACAGAAAACAAGAACTCCATAAAAAGGAGCACAGAGGCTGCATTTATAGTGGGCAGCATGTGAGCAAAACAAGCCAGTGTGACTCTCAAGTGGTGTGGTTATTGTGTTGCAGGTCTCATGCCATCGCCTGTGTCAATCAGTTCATCATTGGCAGGACCCAGGCCCTAATGCTTCACATCGACCCGTTCATCGAGGTAAGCGCAGTGCATAATGACGTGTGCGGCATCAATTTGGGAAAATGCGTGTTTGAGGGTTTTTTCTTTTCTTGGACATGTCAGCTTTCAACAGCCAACGAGCCAACGTTGTTTCACGTAAAAATTGAGTTATTCGTGTCATTTAGTATTTTTACCTTTTGTCACATTAAAACCACAAACTTCAACTGTATTTGGGAGTCAAGGATTTGTACTTTAGATCAAGGGTTAGTCCTCTGCGGTCTGTTACTCTTAGATGAAACGTAACCTTTTTAAGGATGCACCGATTGCAGTTTTCTGGCCGATCCGCTGATCTTTAAAGTCTGAGGTGCCGATTCTGATTTTGGCTGGTACCAATTTCTTATTGTTTTTGTCTGAAAAGCATAAAAGAGGACTGCACCTGATCTTCAGACCTTTGCGGAGATAGATGAGATCTGGTTCACCCACAATTAAGAAAGACTTGGCCGATTTATCAGCCACTTTACAATTACGAACATTATTTTGTGCCACTCTGCGATATAAAATCCCAACCAAACATACTGAAGAGTTCAAAAGGTTGTGATTATCTTTGCCAGGGCACTGTGTCTTTCGTCATTTTTAGTACAATTAGTCCTTATGACCAGTAGTAAAAGAAAAGGTGCTGGTTTGTGTGTTCTGCAGAACCTGTTTGCACTGGCGACGGATGAGGAGCCCGAAGTGAGGAAGAATGTTTGCAGAGCCCTCGTCATGCTGCTGGAGGTTCGCCTGGATCGTCTTCTGCCTCACATGCACAACATCATAGAGGTAAAAGACGCAGAATGAAAATGCGTACTCCCGGAGAAGACTAAAACTGCACAAAAAGTCTTCTTCTGAACGCTCAGATAACAGCAGATCTATGTCCAGGATTCAGATAAATAAGAAAATGTTGACTTTGTTATTGGTAGAATGGTGAAAGTGTGTTTTTGTGTGGCTTCAGCTTGTCAGTCTTGAGAAGTATGTTCATAAAGCTAAATGTCTGTGAGGCGAACTGTCAAAAATAAGAAATGAGAGAAGTATCAGATGACATCTGACCTTGATGGAAGATTTTAAAACTTATAGACTGTGGCTTCCAGATTTGAAAAAGTATGGAGTTTGGAAGAAGAGCTTGAAAAGACTTTATTTACATAATGAAATTATGTAAAATTACATTTTCCATCCACCCATTTATCTAACCTTCTCAATATTCATCCGTCCATCTATTCATCTATTCATCTATCTCGTGACCACTATGGATATTTCTACAGTTTTGTCGCTATCTTTTAGCAACTGTGCAAAAGCGTAAAATTCTTTAATTTTGAGTTCATATATCTAAAATTAAGGTCTTTGAAAGTCTTAAATTAATTTGAAAAAAGTGTAAGTTCGCCTTAAGTACATTAATCACACATCTTAAATTTTAGTGACTGGACTATTTAATCTCGTTTTTTTTTTTTTTTTTTTTGTGGGACATTTTAGTCGCTTCCAGATATTTGTGTTGCGCTCTGTAAATTGAGGCAGTTGAGGCTACCGCTAACTTGTTGCTAATTTTCCTTTATTTAATTTTTTTTTGCATTACTACAATCTTTTTGTTGTGACACAGCTGTTAAATTTCATATATAATGACCTTGAAAAGTCTGAAATTTGAGTTGGTGAAACCTGTGGAAATCCTGGAGAGGAATCGGATTTATATCTAACCAAAGTCAGACGTAATGTTTGATGACTGTTCTTGAGTATTTCCTTATTTATTTATTTATTTTTTTGCAGTACATGCTCCTGAGGACCCAGGACCCAGACGAGAATGTCGCCTTGGAGGCCTGTGAGTTCTGGCTCACACTGGCTGAGCAGCCGGTGTGTAAAGAAGTGCTGTGCGGTCACCTCTCTCAGTAAGAAACCGCTCATACAAGTTTGTGTTGCGCTTTTAATTTTAAGACTGGTTGATTCATTTCCGCCTGGGCAACAGAATGATTGTCTTCCTCATGGCCTCATGTCAGGCTGAGTAAGAATCTCTCTGGCTGCTGGCCTCTGTGATATCGTATGTCACCAGTCTGCCACATTAAGCAGTGCCTAACGTAGACCCTCAGGCGTGAGTGATTGCCTGTGAACTTGATCTTATCCTTGCACATTTTTATTTTTTTTAATCTTTTCCACATAATTTAATCCCTGGCTTTTGCTCCAGGCTCATTCCTGTACTTGTCAACGGGATGAAGTACTCGGAGATCGACATCATCTTGCTCAAGGTCAGTCTGTGTTCCCTAAATGCCTTTACCTGGAAGTACAAGGATGAAATGCTCCATGAATCAGGACGGCACGCGCTTCATTTAAGTCGTCTTTACTGTTTTCATCGCGAACGTGTAACACAAAGCCCAATTTAGCCGAGTTTTAAAACGTCTCTGGCTTTAGGGGGACATCGAGGAAGACGAGGCCATTCCAGACAACGAGCAGGACATCAGACCACGCTTCCACCGCTCCCGCACGGTCGCCCAGCAGCACGAGGGCGACGGGATTGAGGAAGACGACGACGACGACGACGACGAAATGGACGACGACGACACGATTTCTGATTGGAACCTGCGTGAGTTTTGGTGCCCGACTAGGTGTCACTGCAAAAACACCAAAACCTTGCCCAATATTTTTGGTCTGTTTTGTAGTTCAAATATCTTAATGCACTTGAAATAACATAAAACTAACTCACAAGTTTCACCAAGAAATAGGAGCTTGTTTTAAGTAATTCATTAATATTGTTAAGAAAGCACTAGTTCCACTTGCAGATTATTTTACTTATAACAAGTCAGTTTTCAAATTTTATAAGTGGAAAAAAATCTGTCAGTGAAGCTAATACTTTTTCATCAATATTAAAACAAATTATTCACTTAAAACGAGCTCCTATATGTTGCTGAAAAGTTTCCTGAAACTTAGTTGGTCTTAATTGAAGTGTGCTAAGAAATTTGCAAAACAGAATACCTGCAATTTTGTGTTTTTTTTGCAGTGATTGTCTAAAAGTTGTCATTTTTCATATCAACTGCTCCTAAACTTGTGATTTATTTCTTCAGTTTCCTTCTTGTTCTGCGTGTTATTTCTGTTGGCACACTTGTGTTTCTATGCTCTCAAAAACGTCAGGAAAGTGCTCTGCCGCAGCGCTGGACGTGTTGGCCAATGTGTTCAGGGACGATCTGCTGCTGCACATCCTCCCACTGCTCAAAGAGCTGCTTTTCCACCCTGACTGGGTTGTGAAGGAGTCCGGCATCCTGGTGCTGGGGGCTATAGCTGAAGGTGGGGATGAGGGGGAAGGCATAGGGAGAGCGAAAAAATGATAAGAAGAATGCTTAAATTGTAACTTTTCTTTCTTGCTCCCCCCTCCCTCCTCCAAGGTTGCATGCAAGGCATGATCCTCTACCTGCCTGAGCTCATCCCGCACCTCATCCAGTGCTTGTCTGACAAAAAGGCACTGGTGCGATCCATCACCTGCTGGACACTGAGTCGCTATGCGCACTGGGTGGTCAGCCAGCCCCCGGATATTTACCTGAAGCCTCTAATGACTGAGCTACTGAAGCGCATACTGGATAGCAACAAACGTGTGCAGGAGGCCGCTTGCAGGTAAAGAAAATGTTCACACTTGTTGAACTTTGTTGTCTTTTAACAGTTTATGACTTTTTTGACTGCATACCACAGTATTCATCGCATCACAAACACGAATACTGTTCTTGGAAAACATTCCTATTTGAAACAGGCCACTTACTTAGATAAATTGGATTTATATCACTGAACTGTTGAATTTTCTGATATTCATCAATGCTCTCAAATAGTGGAGAAAATAGTAAAAATAAAATTTCTGTTTTGTCTTTGATCTTACATCATTAATTGAAATCAAATTTCTTATCATGCTGAGAATTTTTTCACAATATTTGAATAGCGATACGATAAACATCCACCGCTACACATGTGACAAAAGTTCAGTGACCATGAACACTACATACAAGGATCATAACTTCCATGTTTAATTTCCTGTACTTAGTGCCTTTGCCACGTTGGAGGAGGAGGCTTGCACAGAGCTGGTACCCTACCTGGCGTTCATCTTGGACACGCTGGTATTCGCTTTCAGCAAGTACCAGCACAAAAATCTGCTCATTCTCTACGACGCCATCGGGACGCTCGCAGATTCTGTGGGACACCACCTAAATAAACCGGTACGCAGGACGATAATAAATGCGCAGCTTCGCTTCCTGGTCGCTGTGAAGTTTGGCAGACCACATACTGTTGTGTCTGCTTCCTCATTTGACCTTTGTTGTGCTAGTAGTGGTAAATGCACTTTCAGATCTAATCAATCTAGACAGCCTTTCTTGAAGGTAAAAGGCAAAAAAATAAGTAAAAAAATACAAAAAAGCCCATCACAACTTCTATTAGTTAGATTACGGGATGTATGTGTATATTTAAATAACTGCGGTTTTAATTTTGTGTCAATTTTTCATAGGAATACATCCAGATGCTGATGCCACCACTGATACAGAAATGGAACCGGCTGAAAGATGAAGACAAAGATCTTTTTCCTTTGTTAGAAGTAAGTTGTTTGGTTTTTTTTTTAGCACTGATTCAGTTCAAGTTTTATTATAGTTTCATGATTAAGACGTGCTACTACTACTCTGTTCTCTCCTCAGTGTTTATCCTCAGTAGCCACAGCCCTTCAAAGCGGCTTTCTGCCCTATTGCGAGCCCGTTTACCAGCGGTGCGTCAATCTGGTCCAGAAGACGCTCGCTCAGGCTATGGTGAGTCTGTAGTGCTTAGAAAAGTCAACTTACCTACTTCAGTGTTGACTCTGCAATTATCTGCTTTGCAGAACTATAAATTGAGTGAATGTAGTGTTTATTTAAAATAAAAAACTTATTAGAGCACTTTCAACAAGACATTGTTGAGAAGTTATTGGCACTGTAGCTTAACTGTATTCTTGTTTGAAATGCAAGAAGAAAATATGATCAACTTTTTAAAATTTCTGAATCCTAGGAGCTAATTACTACAACATTTGAGATGTGTCTGATTTATTCAGGCTGTGAAAAAAACCAAGAAAGAACAATACTTTTAGCAGAAAACAGGAAGGCTAAATGTTTCATCCTTTTGAACTTAAGCCCTACGTCAGAGAGCTTAAGTTCAAGCTACAGTTTGATGAAAAGATTCTGCTTTTGTCTTCCACCGTTCAGCTTCATCAGTCACAACCTGACCAGTATGAGGCGCCGGACAAAGACTTCATGATTGTGGCTCTGGATCTACTGAGCGGACTGGCCGAGGGCCTGGGTGGCACCATTGAGCAGCTGGTCGCTCGTAGCAACATCCTCACTCTTATGTATCAGTGCATGCAGGTAAAGAGGCCGTCAAAGCACACTGCTCAACAAACTGGTGAACTGGCACGCATTGTTGAAAGCTGTGTTGTTTTGTTCAACTCCAGGACAAAATGCCTGAGGTGCGTCAGAGCTCTTTCGCTCTGCTTGGGGATCTCACCAAAGCTTGCTTCCAGCATGTAAAACCCTGCATCGGTATGTCCACTGTTGTTGTTGTTGTCTTTGAAGCTGATCTTGTTAATAAGCAGTCACCAAGTTGATAGATTTTTTTTTTTTTTTTACAGCTGATTTTATGCCCATACTGGGTACAAATTTGAACCCAGAGTTAATATCTGTGTGCAACAATGCAACCTGGGCAATAGGAGAGATATCTATACAAATGGGTGAGTTGATAGTCTGTTTTTACCTGAAAACCTGCCTTCAAAACGGTGACGTTATTTTTCTGTTTTTATGAAATGCGACTCGCAGGGCCTGAAATGCAGCCTTACATTGCCATGGTGCTGCACCAGCTGGTGGAGATCATTAACAGACACAATACTCCAAAGACTCTACTGGAAAACACAGGTACCACACGGTGGTAGTGCTGAGCCAGCCACACAGGGAGGTGCTCACTTTCTCACTCACTCACTGACTCGGCCGGGTCCTATTCAGTCAGTACTGACCACACTCACAAGGATGCCTGTTCTGGTCTTTTAATCTCTGTCCAAACAACCCTTTCTCTCAAAGAATGAGCCTTACATGTTTCGCTGGTTTCGCTCAATCTGCACAAACTACAGTTATTGACCTGCAGCCTGCCGCAGAGACGTCTGGGTCGAGATAAAAGAGAACAAAAGCCCGGCGCTTAAATTCCTGACGCTCCTGAAATGAGCCAAACCGTGTAAAGCCCGGCGCTTAAATTCCTGACGCTCCTGAAATGAGCCAAACCATGTAAGAGCCCAGTCTTGGGAGTCGACTAATCTGGACGGACTGACAAGTGAAGCAGGAAGCTGAAATAGAACAGAACGACAAGCTTAGATGTCCTCACAGCCTCACATAGTTACCAAAGGCACACTTCTGTCTTCAGTTAAACTCTAATCCTGAATGACTGAGAGAATGCCTAAACCAGCACATACATGATGACACAGAGCTTAGAACCAGATTTCAAGTCTCTAAAAGGTTACACTCTGCTTTTGTTTTCACCATTAAGAATTGTATTGGGAGGAGTCAAAATGACCATTTGATCAATAAAATGGAAAAAAAAAAAAAAAGAAGCATGCAAGGGTGAAGTGTGACCTCGGCTAAAAACAAGACAAATTAGGGATTCTATAGATGTGTACCTGTTTGTTTTGCTGTCAGTTTATGTGTTGCTTTTATTTACTGTTCTTTAAATGTGAATGCATTTCTGCTAATAGATGTTAAATGTTAAGAATGGCCAATGTTTAATGCAGGATACACCATGATGGAAGAGTAATCACGACTTTGTCCTAAAAATGCTCAAATGTCTGACCATAAATTTTGCCCGCTCTGTTTTCGGAATACAGTGCCTTGCAGATGTATGCATACTCCTTGAACTTCTCCACATTTCGTTGCAGTACGACCACAAACTTCAGTGTATTTCATTGGGATTTTTTAGGATTACGTGTGAAGGTTTTATTCCTGTAATGGGGAATTAAAAAAAAAAAACCTGCTGCGGAAGGACAGAAAAGCTGGTCAAAGTCGATTGCTAGATGGAGAGAGCTAAAGAAAAGAGATGCACACCGCACTTTTCAAAAATGTCCCCCCCACCCCCCCGAGTAAAATAGTTTTTTGTTTGTGTGTTTGCTCTCCCCCAACCCCCAATTCAATTCATGGAAGTTTGTGGCTGTAATGTGCAAATATAAAGTGGCTCAACGGAATATGTATCAACGCTCGTGTAAAGCACTGTGTTAGAACATCGCAGAGAGAGAACGTTCAGGACGTGAAAAGAGCCAAGTCAGACTTTCCAGCCATGTATAAAACTAATGTTAAATATATTGACAAGCGAGCCGCTTTGGCTGGAACTAAAGTTAAAGCCGTCATTTCATGCCAAAGCAACAGGCTGCGAATTCTTGGTGAGCACTGTGCCACTCCTTAGTTTGCCTCTGATCAGCTGATCCTGCACTGAACTTTACTCTAATGAGCGTACCATCTGCTTTCTGCATGTGTCATTGGACTGTTCATAAATGCCTGTTTGTTAATGAGAATGTTGCATAGTTTTGTGTCTCTTAAACTTAGGTCCTCCCTCCTCTCTGCCTCATAAGAACCTGCTGTGCTGGATACTAGTCTCCCTCCATAGTAGTTGGCTTGGAGTAATCTTGTCATTTCTTTTCAAAAAAGAAAACAAACAAACCTAAAAATATATATATATATATTTCTGTTATTGAAATTTAACATCTGTGAGTTTAAGGGAGAAATCTCGTTAGCTGCTCTTGCACACGCTACGCTACAATTTAAAAAAATTTTTTAAACTATTAAGTCACCTGTTTTTTTTTTGTTTTTTTTTTTATCAGATCCGAAAAGCTGTTTTAACGGTTGCCAAAAGCAAACATCCACGTTTGCCTTTTTTTTTTCTTCTTCTTCTATGAATGTCTTGTCAGAGTTGTCGATGTGTTCTCCCTTAAACGTTCTGTATGTCTTTTTTTAGAATGTTTTAAATTCCTGCCCACGACCGAAGGGGGGGGCTATAATAATCAACGCGAGTGAAAGTCTTGTTTATTATCATACACAGATTCTGTTGATTTATGTCTCTGAGTTGTTTGTTTTTTCTTTATTTTTTCTCCTCCCCCCTCCTCATTGCTCATGTCTTCGTTGGCGTTTGGTGGTGTGTAACCGTGATTGCGTTACCTTAGCAATAACAATTGGTCGTCTTGGTTACGTTTGTCCTCAAGAGGTGGCACCCATGCTACAGCAGTTTATAAGACCCTGGTGTGTATTATTCAATCTTTTATTTAATTCATCTTCTCTCTGCTCTGCTCTTCTCGTCTGTCGCCTGTTCCTCCCCCTTCTCTCCCCTGTTGCTCTCCTCTCCTCTTCCTCGCTCTCCTTCTAAAACAAACTTCTTTTTTCAGTTTTTTCTTATCAGTTTGTAATCATTGCCAACCATGTGACTAACCCTGTCCTTTTTAGGTCCTACTTGTGATTTTTTTCTTTTCTTCTTCTTCTATTTTTTTTTTTTTTCTGCCTCAGTAGCACCTTCATATTACACGTTAATTTGTTTAATTTCTAGTTTTTTGCCATTGTTAATTGTCGCTAACAACTTCTAAGATGCATGAGATCAGACTTTGTCACATGCCTTGCTGGTTCAAAAACAGAGAAAGGATGCCTTTAATGCCAAAGAGCATTCCTAAAATCCCTTTCTCGTTTCATAGTCGCCCAGCTGCATGTCTTGTCCCAAAATTATCCCGACCTTTTTTATGTTTTGTTTTTTTCTCCCAGTAAATATTTCCAAAAACAAAGCAAATTAAAATCAAGGTGCTATACATGAGGTTTTGCTGAACACACTGCACATAGACAGTAACGTTCTTAGACGTCAGTGTAGCTGTGTTAAATGCAAAAAAAAAAAAAAACAACCTGATTTTTGTTTGGTGTGCATGTTTATTGTGTCAGTGATCACAGGTCATGATAGGAGTTTTTGCAGCTAAAAGACAAATCATAATAATAATAAAAGTAAAACAAAAAAACATTTGAATTAAGGGATGCAATAGGCTGTGTTTATGATTCTTAAATAACTCCTTGATTAGCATTAGCCTTACATAGTGGAAGTTGTTAGTGCACTTGCACAAGTTCCTTAGCTTGTCACTGGATGATGCTCTTGACATATTCAATGTTGAGTTTGGCCGTCCATGTTGCCAGGTGCACCTCTCTGCGAAATATAAGAGACAATGAGGAGAAAGACTCGGCATTCAGAGGAATTTGCACCATGATCAGTGTAAATCCTGGAGGCGTGGTGCAGGTGAGCTCCAGCCCCGGCCGTTTGGTTCTCTGTAGCTCCAGGAGACGAAATGTTGCCTCACTTCTCTTCTTTGGAACAGGACTTTATCTTCTTCTGCGACGCAGTGGCCTCCTGGGTAAATCCAAAAGACGATCTCAGAGAAATGTTCTACAAGGTAAAAATTTGGCAAATGGATTGGTATGAATGTTTAAAAAAAAAAAAAAAGTTGACGTCACCCCCTCACAGGCGCTGATGGACGGTGTATTGCAAATGTGTTCAGGCCCCTTGAACTTTTTAGCATTATGACCACAAACGTCTTGTGTTCTTCATTATGATTGTCAGTAGTGGACCAACACAAAGCAGTGCAGAACTGAATATCAATCTTGTAGACTGGATGACTAGTACATTTTTGTCCAGAAATAGGTCGTTAATTTTGTTCATAATGGTTTTAAACGGTCTTTAAATTTGAGCAAAACCTGCATAAACCTTGATTAAGCAGTACCATGTCAAATCTAAATAAAGTTAATTAATTTACTCTCTGAGGACAACCCTGTTTTGAATGAGGTCTGTTTTGAAAGGCGGGCATCTTTCATGACTTGCCATTAAAACACTTCCTCGTGTTTGGTTTCAGATCCTCCACGGGTTCAAGAACCAAGTGGGCGAAGAGAACTGGAGGCGCTTCTCTGATCAGTTCCCGCTTCCCTTGAAGGAACGACTGGCAACCTTTTATGGGGTGTAAAGGCTTCCACAGCACTGTGCCTCAACGCGGGGTCCGTTTTCGTTGCTTCCCATTTTAAAAACGAGATGCAAACGTATTTTGTGGAGTAACGTTGGCCTAAAATGCAAATCGCTTCCCTTCTCCACACAGGTCATTCACCACGGGAGACGAGACAGGGAACCATCCCAGGGAACATGTTACCCTCTGGAGGGGGTAAGGGGGCCGACCCCTCCCTGACCTGGAGGAAGGGGTGGGAGGGAGGTGGTAGTAGCTCCAGTTCTCAGTGCCCTTAAGCGCAAGTTGGGGAGGGGGAGAGACTGGCAGTTCAACCTTATCATGGGAGGATCATTCATTTAATCAATCTCAATCACAAATAATAGAAATGATCACTTACTTCTTCTTTTTTTTTTTTTTCTCCCCCCCCCATTTATTCCGCAGACATCTTGCTTTCAGAACTACTGACGGGTAATTTTAGGGGGGGGAAAAAAACAATGAATCTTTAAGGTATTTGTTGAGGACAGATTCTGAGATTAATTAAAACAGTTTTCCAGATACTTTATATTAAAGCAGCTAATGCTAGCAGAGCATTTTGAAATCGGGGTGGAGGGAGGGGAAACGTACTTTCAGAATGCTGCATATCATCCAAAGTAAGTAAGTAACGTCTTACAGGTGACCTATTATTTCAGCACGTCGCGCAGGGCAGAGGCTCTTGACTTAAAATCACCAGGGAGCACAATTCAAGAGCAGCTTTTCTGGGATTAGGTAGCATGCTTATAATATTGTGGAAAGCTGTCGAACATTAGTGATGTGTGTCGACGGCCGTCGTTGCCATTCGATAAGGTTCTTCTTTGATCGTGTAATCTATATTTAAAGTACTTTCTGTTTCCTCTGCCAGAGAATTACAGCGGCCGTCTGTAACGTAGCATGACGGGGTTTTTACACGCTGGATTTAGGTTGTGTTAAACCCTTGGCTGTGATGTGACATTGGAGTGAGTCTCTTTGTTTTGTTATGTGGCGTGAATGTGACTTTTATTTTTTTTTAAGAGGGAGAGAGAGCATATGGAATCTTTAAGATGCCTACATTAATTATTTTTTTTTAATTATTTTTAAATTATTGTCTGAAATTTTTGAAGGAAAACTGAAGTAGAGCCTGTGTGTCTCTCGCTCTCTTTTTCTTTTTTTTTACCTCAGTGATACAAAAACACGTCTGTGAGTTTCGTGACTTTTGCAATCAGAACCACACACACACACTTCATCAGATCAGTGTTGAATATGTTGATTTCTCAGTGTATTGAAATTTTGTTGCTGGAGCATGATCCTGAGGGTGGCTGTCACTGTGGGGTACTTGGATGCTTTTCATGTCTTGCATGTTGGTGGCCCCTTGCGCGTAAACATTTGGTGGGATGAGGGTTCTGCGGGAGGGAGGGGAGCTTCAATTCGATGTTTTAAGAAGTACATAGTGAACGATGTATGTATTGCAGCACTGGGACGTGTATTAACCTTTGCGTATCACATACCGGAGCGCTCTCCCTGATCTTCCCCATGCCCCGTAAACTGGATGTAGTTTTAAAATACTGTGAAGAATGTTTAATGTGTCTGCTTGTTCTGTGCTGTTATATATATATATATATTTTTAAGTGTCAAACTGTTAAAAGGTTACAGCCTGAATGTATTCCATGATGAGTTAGAGAGTTTTGTTTTTATTTATTTGTTCTTTTTTTCTTTTTTTTTTTAAACACCCAGCCAGGCATTTTTCCTCTGCTGGCCAGAGAAATAACTGCAGTATTTAATTCTTTGTAATGCACATATAAAACAAAAAAATGTACTAAATAGTACTTGAAGTAATGTAGCCAAACCCCTGCTGAGGATTAATTATTGCTGCTGGAAGGTTTTCACCAAATGCAATAAGCATGTTGATGCAATTGGACTGCTAATGTAGCTTTTATACTTATAGGGATATAACTGGTTCCTTTCAAAAGTTTTCATACTCCTTTAAAACCTTTTTTACATTTTGACACACTACAACCACAAATTGTGACTCAACTACCAGTGGAAACTAATGGTAAAGTGCAAGAAAAATTCCTAATTGGATTTGGCTCTATACGTTCAATGGTCCATTCTGACACAAGAACATGCGTTCGGACTAATCCATTCGATCGCGGCCCTGGCTGTATCGAAAGGTTCAGTTCCCAGATAGCTTCACTTTAGTTTTGCCTAATCAGTATTTGCTTTGAAGATCATCTGCAATTTAATTTGCACTTGTCAAATCTAAAAAAAATACGTTTAACATATCTCAAATTACAGACTCATTTATAATAGTTACAATGCAATTAGTCATATTGTAAATGGATATTTTGTCTCGTCAAAATATAACTGGAGATGTCTCGATTTACTAATGCATCTGCTCATAAGGCAACATCAGATAGATGGAATGTCATTGTTGTGAAACTGATTTTGCATGAAATCGGCCTGCCATGCTGCTTTATGTTTACCCCAAAACGTCTCACTAAAATCTATTGAAATTTGTGGTTATAGCCTGACACGATGTCAAGAAGCTGAGGACTTTTGAAGGGAACCGCTACTGCATCCTTGTAGGTATCATTCAATGTTAAAACTTACAGGCCGTAATAAATGCATCATGGAATACAGAGGCAAATACTTACGTGTGCGCGTGTTCCCCCATCATTCTTTTTGTTCAAAATGTGTTTTTTTTTGTTTTTTTATTTGTCTGGCACATTCCAGCTGTTTGGCACACAGAGAGGTGGCGTGATCACAGCTAGATGGGGTGTGTTCAGTCCTCTTATTCTTTCACTGAAAGATTGTACGTCTGAGAAAAACAAAACAAAAAAACCCACACACACACACACACACGAACGCCCGTTGTTACTGTGCTGTCCTTCTGACTTGACTGCTGCTAAACATTGTAGTTGTGTATCGCCACTTGAATATGTCTTTTCTAAGTGTAAACCTCAGGTTGTTTTTGTTCCAGTGTTTTTTTTGTTTTGTTTTTTTCCGTTTGTTTGTTTTATAATTTCCTTTTATGCAGCCCCCCCCAGTGAACGTCCTAAAGAATAGTTAAAAAGCCTGATTTTCATGCAAGAAACGAATGAACGTGGATGTCGGATGTTAGCTGACGTGTTACTTGCAGCACTGTGAGCTATCAAAGCTAGGGGTTAAAAAAAAACAAAACATTTCAGCAACTATAACTTGCACATATTTCATCTACTTTTTTGCCTAAAGTGATTGTGATTGAACTCAAGCGTACAGTGTAATCTCTACACAATGCCATAGGAGCAAACATTTGGGGATTTTGTTGATTTGCGATAGATACTTAGCGTAACTGTATTAAAACAAAACCAGGGAGTTGAAAACTATAAAGAGAAAAAAAAAAAAAGTTTGCAAGTACAAGTTTGACTTTCTACGAAGCTTTATTAAACAACTGCATTTTATAAAGTACCAACCGGTAGTTAGCGACGACCGTGCAAAGAGCTCCTGTATTCTGTAACTCGATTAGCCTTTAAACTTCAGTAGTTAATCTGCCTTCACATTTTTTGCTATGGAAAGCAAAAACATCATTTTGATAGACTTGGTTTCATTTTTTTTTAAATAAGCTGCTGAATGAAGAAAAAAAAAAAAGTAATACTTTTGGGGCCACCAAATATTTTGGATCATGCAAAGACTCTATATTGTACTGTAGTAATTTTGTAATATTTGTAAAATGATGTAGTGGGCGTGAATGATTACCATTGCTTGAATCTGTACATTGTTCCAATAAATTGTTTACATTACGACGGGCCTTTTGTCTCCTTCCTTTCGGACTCTGCAGGGCTGTCCAGTTTTGAACATCGTCTGAAATAAAACCTTTTATTGCGATTAAGCTTTGGAGAAATTTGTGCAGGGCCTCGAAAACTTACTTGAAGCCACAAAGGGGTTAAACTAATCAGCTTAACCCAAAAGCAGACCTTCTGTCACCGGACCCAGTTCAGCTGCCCTGGAGGGTTTGAAGGCAAAACGTCACTTTTGTGTACTAAACCTGAACGTTTTTAAAAACTAGTTTAATCAGAGAATCAACATTTATTTTAAAACAGATTTTAGACCCTGGAAGTAAATCCAACATCTGAATAAAACAAATATTAACTTTAAGTCATTTTCCTTTTGTGGTATTGCATAACAACTTAGAACTGTATGAGTGGACATTACAAAAAAACTACTTTTTTGCAGTACAAAATTTCTCAAATGTTCTGTCTACTTTTAAATACATGGGCATATATTCATATACATAAACTTTATTCAGTGAAAACAATATATAAACAAATATATATAACCAACAAAGGCTATTCATTTAGCTTTAAGAGGCGGTAATAAGACAGAATTCCTTTTAAATTTTCTTTGCATGATTGAGGAATTTACGGAGAGCACCTGAAGGCAGCATCCTAGCCATCATCTGTCTGTGTCCTCGGCAGCCGTTGGTAGCGCTGTTTCGTCCCGAGTGTGGAGAAGGAACCGCTGGGGAAAGCAGCAGCGCAGCACCGCCTGGCGGAGGTGGAGTCTAAAGGTGGGGAGGGAGAAGAAAGGGGAGAGGAGGAAAACGGTAAAAGGCACATACAACAGGAACGGGGGGGAGAACGGTGGATGATTTACGCTTTAAAATTCGCATTACAGCTACTTGAAGAGTTGCGGCGAAGAGGAACACAACAAAAATGATAACGCCTTACTTCCTAGAAAATTTCTGGGTAGGTGTTTATTTTTTCAATGCTGTTAACACCGGTGGTACACCTCATTATTCCCTTTCTGTCTATTCTGACCTTATTATTCTGGTCGTAGTCGTAGTCTTGCGGTCACTTGGTTCTGTCCGGCGCCGACAGACCAGCCGGTCCTGAATTGCACCAGCAGCATTAATGTTCTTCGGTAATTATTCTGTTTTTACCCCGGGGTTTGGGCCTCTGTGAACCTATCTAACTTGAGAGGATGAAGTATCCGCCCCTCTTTCCGGTAATTGGCTGCGTCTGGATTTCTTGGAATGTTTACGGTCAGTTCCAAGAATGCTATTGGACACGCTGGCTGCCAGTCACAGGCTCCCTGTCGTGCGCGTCACTTTCTTCCGTGAAGAAGTTTCCGTAAGAGGCCAGATGTTTAGCTTACTTAGAATACGCGGAAGAAAAAATAAAATTCTAAATGTATAAGTATATGTAAGAAGTAACCAAACGAGTTGTAGATTAAGACATAAGCTGGCGTCGTTGCGCTTCTGTTTGTATTAGAATGTGTGCGTGCTGTCAAAGGTCATCTGAATGCTCATTAGAAATTCACAGAGCTAGGTCAGAGCAGGTCGCGTTGATGATTCTTCCATAACTTGCTTCAAATATTTACTTATTCACTGCGCCATGTTGGCACTGCTTGACGTCTTTGAATTTCTGAATTTGCCTAGTTCAAGTGCAAATAGGTACAATTTGTTTCGTTTAACTTGTCAGTTGCATATATTTTCCCCAAATTAGACTGAAACTGTTAAAATGCTGCAGGCAAGAAAAACCCATTAAAGACATTTTAAATTGATGTCATGAAAGGGCCCTTTGTGGATCTAACCCCTTTTTTTAGCAATTACACATCATCAGTTCACTTTTGCTATGAAAACATTGTTTTTCCAAACTATTTAGTTTGATTTAAGATGTATCCTCCAATTCAGTCCTCAGTTAAATCACGCTTCCCAAAATAATTCCTGCTATGTCACTGGCAGGGATGAATAATAGACATTAAGTAATACTCTGGGTAGGGTTTATAAATTATATTACGTTATCACCCTATATTCTGAACACAGGCCCCTCCAATGGCAAATGAAAAGCTGTTTTCAAAGGTAACACGCGGCTAGAAGTGTCACCACAAATGAGGCAACTGGATCAAAAGCGCACCGCAGCACATCAACTCACAGAACATATAAGTCTAAGGTCCGTGTTAAATAGCTGCTGAATTTCTCTATTAGATCTCAGGATACTGTTGTGTTTTCAGACTCTCTTCTGGATGATAGTTTCTAGATAACAGACAGTGTTTCCCCAAACATGGATTTTGCACCAGGAACAGCTGGGATGGGCCAACTCAGCTTGATAACCTTGAGTGAAAAGCTAAGTGTGAGACGGAAGCAACATGTGTTCCTATTGGTACAAGGATGAGATATGATCATTGAGGTTATATTATCTGTACCAGTTATTCCTTTTAGACTTTAGCAAAACTGACATCTGAAAACCTGCTAATAGAGTGGAAGTTGTTAAGTGGTGATTCGGGTCTTTTTAATGTAGAATTGGGAATTTAACCTCCAGATATTAGCTGGTAATTAGTCAGGTTATCAGCTCCGGTAGGTAGCCAATCTGCAGTCAGCATCCGGTTCGTAACTTGGCGACTGATTTTTGTGACCGGAAATATTTCCAAACAACCAAATTTACCTTTAAGTGAAGAGCTTAGCTTGTGCCCTGTTTGTTTTATTTTTTTATCGTATTGCTTCTTGTTTATTAGCCTGTAGCGTAGCTCATGCTAATCTACAGTAATGTGTGGCATCTTGGCTGGAATCTGGTAAAATAAAGCCTCCACTTATTGGATTCCCCTAATTGTATTTACCTGTGTGGTAACGGCTACAGAGAAGCCATCTCTTCTATGCAACATGCCTTAAAAATGAACCTATAAAGATGGCGCAATCCTTTACGATTTATATTGATTTATTTAGTCGTTTTTGCTCAAGCAGACTCCATAATTGCCTAAACGAGAAAAGAAGAGAGCAGAGACACTCCTGATTCATCAATCTGGCCTTTGTGCCCTGCAGTGGGACACAAGAGAATGCAGTGATGGCAACGATCAGCTGTGCGTTTAGCATGCAGGGCACACATACTTGGCATTAGGGGATGCATCCATTTCCCTTTTGACTTGACTACCAGTCTGCTCTCGGAGCAGGCACATAAATCTGAAACGCTCTCTGTCTGAAACTTTTTAAAGCAGGTGAAAATATGGAGATGTTGCCCCCCCACACCTCTTTGCCTCCATCTTCTGCTCCTTGACTAATGGGATTTTTTCTAATTTGCAGTTTTGCTATTCATCTCTGTCAAAAAAAAAAAAAAAAAAAATCTCATCAGCTTAAAAAAAACAAGTTCTTTGAGGAATTAGGAAGTAGAAGAGTTCCTAATTCAGTGTTTTTTCTTTGTCAATATTGCGGCACTCGGCTGGCCGCTGGCTGCAGAATTTCCGCTCGCTGGATTCGCTCACAGGCTCAATCTCATTTCCCCTTTTTTTTTTTTTTTTTTTATGTCAGCGTCTAACACAGCTTCAGTTTGTGTGGCATGCGTAGCCACTGAAAGGTCTCCCTCCGTATGCGAACTGGTGTGGCAGCTATGTAGTTTCTGCACTGTACCAATGTGCTCATGTCTTGTTTGCCTGCAGCCTGTCAAGGGAAAATAAGATGGAGGTGTGATAAGCAAACAGAGCTGATTCAGCCAACAGGATGGCCTTTTCTTCCCTGGAGCCTGAATGTGTGGTCGCTTGGGTTCAAACAGAATTCACTTTGCCTTGAAATCACATCCACTCTCGAAGTACTTTTATATACACACATTAGTTTCAGCACTGAGTTCAGTGTTTTTCTTTGTTTGTTTTCTGATTTTCTTTCGTTTCCTTTGGCTCTCGGTTTAGTTGAAGGAGTCACCAATAACCTGTTTTGCAATAAATCGGGCATACATGTCCTGAGTCACACTGTCTTGTTTTCCACTCTTAATTCCAAGACTGGGTGCGAAGTCAACCTGACTCTGATGGGAAGAGTTCATATTATTCCAATTTACTGCTTGTATGAACAAGTATCTATTGACTCATATTCATATTTTTTTGCAATTATTTTATATATTTAGGATATTTTTAACCTTTCCATACACAAGAAAAAAACAACAACAAAAAAAACAAAAACCTACAATCCTGAAACAAAACAACAACAAAAAAACTTGACAAAACTGAAATTGCCAAAACTAATTTGTCATTATTTCTTTATGACTTCAGCATATACAACAACTAATGTCAACAAATGTATCACAGGACTTGAGTGCATGATTTATAATCAGCTAACATGTATTGCAGTCCATGCAGCTCCTCACAATATGCATATTGTGTACACAGGAATTGCAATAACAATAGATTATGCAGCCTGAGTATTGTCACAATATTATATAATTGTTATAATAATGTAACTACTTGTTTAACTAGTAGTAGCACCACAACAATCATCAAATCCGGCTGGTTTGCTGACCTGAAACGAGAACACGCAGATCAGAGTTCTGACATCTGAGGCAGCGATAAAAGAAACCTCTGTTGCATGGTTTTATGCGGAGGTGAAGTCCTGCAGAGTCTGTAATAGGAAGCAATATAGAGGGTTTGCATAAAATTGCGCTACCTTCTCCAACGTATTCCAATATCAAGGCAAGGATTGAATTGAGTTGCCTTTATCTACCTGAAGAACATCTGGGCGCCCAGAAAGCTCACCCTGACCATGAAGATCTGACTGTTCAACTCCAGTGGGAAGTCATACTGCTGTACGGGGCTGAAGCCTGGAGGACAAGCAAACCCTCACATGGAAAAATGCAGTCATTCCTCAACAACTGTCAGGATTTTCCCCATTCGCTGGCCAGTCACAATCGGTAACCTCAGCCTATGGGAAAGAACCTGCCGACTCTCGTTGGAAGCAGAAATCAGTGAGAAAAGATGTCGCCGGGTACGGCACTTTCTTTGAAAACTTCCAGTCGGCTTCAGGCAGGGCCTCGGGTGGAACCCCAAAGTTAAGCGAAACAGAGAGAGGCCGTCCAACAAAACGCGTGACGATGAGACCACAAGAAAGAAGATGATCTACATCTGGAGCAAACGACAAAGAAGGACCCGGGACAGAAATCTCTGGAGATCTACCTTTCTCTCCAAAGTCATAATGCCACACTGACAAATGAATTAGTTTTACCACATCTGTCGTCTGTTATCGCTCCTCGGTATTTCCACATGGTTCTGGTATGTAGGTATGTTGAAAACTAAAATCTGATGTCGTAGTTAGCTGCAGTTGTCAGTCAGCATAACTTTTAACATTGTTTCCTGTTGTGTGCCGCATATATACCACCAAGAAGAGAAAGAACAATTGCATCTGGCTTTCACATGTGACAGCAGAAGTCGATTTTCGCAATCAAGAAGGATACGGATGAGCAACAACAGTAAAGATGGCAGATGTCCATAAGAAGTAGAAACCCATAAATTTACATTCAGAATATGTAACTGGAATGAAGAGAAAGTTGAACTAATTATGTTAGGCATTTTCACAACTAAAGGAAAGTGATGTGTGCGTTGCTATTAAAACTTACAGTGAATTTCAGTGATGCAAGCAGCGACTGCATATCAAAGCCTCTATTGATGAATATTTCTTCTACTTTCAGAGGGAGTTCTGGCACCTTGCACTCGAACTGCCAGATTAGCTGCTGGGTGTGCATTCTGAGGAAGCAATGCAAAGAATTAGCTAATAGCATTTTCTTTTTCGCACGTTAACAAGCAGTTTCGCCACTGAAGGCTGATCATTTCCTGGAAATAAGGAACACAAATACAAAGGAAAAAACCACTACTTTTAGATTTGAGTTTGGCTGTACTGTGATGGGTCTGAATTCCTTGTCTGCAAACAGTTTTCAGACATACTTATTTTCCGCCGCTTTCACCCAGGGCAGGGAGGAAGGCATGCCATCTATGTCTCTTTTGTATTTTTCTCCTTCTGGTTTTCTTGTTTGCAGAAGGAAACCATGTGCTCAAAGCCTCCCACAGGGCACTTACCCTCCTTATAATTCATTTTGCACCGGTGCGTGATAATTGCTACAGTAAAGTCGTATGCCAACTTTCCATCCAACTATATACAGACGAGTTCTCCTATTTCCAGCCTCCATACCGAATATCTTGGAATGCTTATATAAATCGCCGAACGCCTTCGCAGACCCTCCGGTTTCAATTTGTCTTGGTCGTCTTCGGTTGTCGGGAGGGAGGGAGCAGGTAGCAGTGAGATAATAAGGCCTCTCTCCACGTCATGTCTTACATTACAGCCTAAGGCAACAAACACGCGATTCCCCGCTCACAGGATATTACAGCTGGTGTGGAGACCTAACAGAAGAGAAGGGGAGTGAATGGCTGTCCTCCTTCTGCCCAGCAGATGTGAGATGATAAGTAGGCAACACTGTGGTTTTGTCTCTTTCCCCACCAGGTGGTATTTGAGATTATATGGTGTCTGGTTTTCTTTCCTTTTTTTTTTTTTTTTTAAGTCTTAGGTGGACTCCAGAATGAAAATATCATGTGCCCATACAAAACAGCATTTCAAAAGCAACATGTGGTTTTGTTTTGCAATGCAACATTCAGCTTGCAAAATGCTATTTGTTGATATACCTTCTTTTCTCTGTGTTTTATCTTGTGTTCTTTAAAGTCACGCAATTGACTTAGTAGTAGAGATGCACCGATCCGATATTAATATCAGTACCGATCCCAATATTGAAAATATAATTTAATCGGTGGCAATGTGCCAGGTCTATAAGGGCAGATCTATTCAGTCTAATTCTACGCTTTGTACTTGCAGCGACATGATGCTTCATTTATTTTACATTATTTTTATAATTCCTAATTGCACTTTCTGAACCATTTGGAAAATTTTTTTTTTTTTCCCAAATTAGACTGACTGAAAAACTAAAATTTGTGCTGTTACATTTTTAATTTAGTACATTTATGTCTTTGTTTTAAAAAACAGAAAAAAAACCTCAGTGTTTTAAGTCAATTCAAAACACCTTTTCTGTATCGGATCGATATCGGCCGATATTAAACCTCAGATATCTGTGTTGATATTGGAAATGAAAAAGTACTTTTTGCAGTTGTTGTCTTTAATAATGTGTCATACGAACATTTTGGATAGTCTATGGCAGGGGTGTCAAACTCAAATGCACAGTGGGCCAAAATGTAAAACTTGAACAAAGTCGCGGGCCAGCATTGAACAAATGAACCTTTTAATATCAGAACATCTGTTTACATCTGTAAAAGACAAACAGGTCTGTCTTTTACAGATGTAAACAGATATTCTGTCTCCCATCTGTCCAGAAAGCTCCTGTTGTCTGCCTTTCTTTTCGGTTCTACAATGACAGTTGTAGCTTGAGATCGCTATAACTACTGTCACAGAGGAGAGGGCATTTCTGGGACCCGTCCTGAATGACGCGCCAAAACAACAGCAAGGCATTATGGGATTTGTAGTATTAACGATGAATGAATGCGCTGTATCATACCGGTGGGCCAGCTCCGAGTCATTTGGCCTCGCGGGCCAAATATATTTACACTGCGGGCCAAATTTGGCCCGTGGGCCAGAGTTTGACACCTATGGTCTATGGCTTACATGGAATGTTTCTTTATGAACAATAATTACTTTTCTTGTACAATTCTTTATTTTCTGAGACCATCAGAGAATAGAGCTATGGAATATTTTCAGTCATATCATTATATGCAATATTGTAATGAGAAGGAATGTTTGAATGCATCTTTTGGTCGGTTGTTATATTTCAAGTACTAAAACACTGGATGGAAATGGAAAAAAAAAAGGGAAAACATTAAATACACTTTTCAGAAATCATCCTACTATTTGGAAACGCAGGCCCCGGCTGGTTCTTTGGTTTAAGCCTTTGAGTTTGTTGCTGTGCATTAAAGCTCCGGTTTTAAATCTAAACCAAGCTGTTTTTCTTTTTCTTTCCTTCCTCTGTCAACAAGTCTTCCCTTCTTTCTTTTACTCGCGTGTGAGACCTGCAACTTCCAAGTCGAAACAGCCATGCATGTCCCGATGTGACCCAGGCTGACTAGCTGCAGAACTGTTGCCTACAGTTTTCGAAGGCATAAAAACTGACGACATCAAGCGCGCCCTGCAGCCTCCCTGAGAGCAAACATATTGCAGGATCCTGGCCACAGACAGGATTAGAATAGATTGTGAACGAGTTTCTGTCATTGGTGGTAATGGCTTGGCCTGCGTGTTGCACATCCATCTCAGCCGCAAAACAGAGCTGCTGCTCCAACAAACCCCAGCCGACATGTCGCACGGCGTGTCGTATCCTTTGTGTTGGAATGTGTAAAAGGTTCATTTTTCCAAGCATAGTAAGTATTTCTCATATTCAGAACAAGTTCCCAGTATGAGGTGATTCATCAGTAAGATCTACTTATGTTATACCTGTTTGTGCTTTTTCAGCTCTTGTAGGTTTGGCAGAACCTGTTTCTCTTTATCAAGGCTACAATTCGCAGGGATTAGGGGTCATAGTCACACTCGAGATTAGCTAAAATACATGAACGCTTGGGTCCAAACTATACCTGTCTGTAAATGGCTATTTCAAAACTTCAAAAACCTTACATACCTCAGTATGCATTACTATGCACAATGGCAAAACTAACTTCTGTAGAGTTCCTTCTTTCTATTTTGGGAGATGCAGCCAGTCAGGGTCACGTAAAATAAACGATGCTCCTGCTTATCATTCAAGCTTCACTGAAAAGTATGTAAGGAGCTTTGTTCTCAGGTATTTCACCTGCCCAAACTATGTTTTCTTTCAAATATTTTGTAGTTACAGAAAAAAGGTAAGTATTGAACTGCAAAAAGGTTCACTTTCACTATATACAAATGTTTTTTTGTTCTTTTTTAATAAAAGTGCTATTTGAAAACTGCTAACATTTATTTTATTCTATTTTAATTTTTTTTTTTTTTACAAAAGTTGTTACTTTTGGTCAGGTTACCAGAAAAAGTGTCCCTTCGCTGTATGGCTGAAAGTATAAGGGTGCAACATTTTTTTCGATGCTCTCAGACGCATTTTGCTGTTCAAACTGGGAGCGTTGGGAGCTAAAGGAGCGCCGCCCGCATTTTTAAATGTAAAGCTACAGGCAACGTGAAGGACAGTTTTGTTTACAAGAGACTTCACGCTTCATTTAGTTGCTGTTTCTGTTGTTTTCGTATATTTATTTTGGATGTTTAAAATGTCTTCCAGTTCCAGTGGAAGACATTTGCTAGAATTGAAGGTTTATTGAGCTTTGAGAATGTGTTCTTGCATTATCATGCCATTACTATTCTATCACTAGAATATGGTCCCAAAACAAACATATTATTGTTTATTGCAATAGCTTATGGGACAATTTAATGTTTATTATTGTGGCAGGCCTATTTCTGCAATCAAAATAGCAAAGAATAATTGTTTTTTTATTACATTATTATAACTGTAAAAATCGTTCACATTTTTTCTTTATCTTTTTTTTGGTTTTAAATTTAAAATTCTAGAATAATTTTTTTTTCCCTGTAAATATTGTGTTTCCACTAAAGGCCATTATTGAGCATAAACCGTCTACTGGCCCATTCGTAATGTAGATAGAATACAGTCTTAATTTAATCTTCTATAATGTGCTATTTTTTAAAGTAACCCAGTATTTTTGGTTTGCTAAAGGTGACGTCGTCTGGTCACGTCTCCTCCAAGTTTTGTAGCTCGGAGGGGAAAACGGCAAGCAAAAAAAAACGCCCCGAGCCGTTTCCTTTGTTTGTTTTTATGTCTCTTTTGTGCACAGCGCATTGATATCAAGCTCGACGTGAACGGACTCGCTGCACAGAATGGCCTTTCTTCCTGTTTCTGTTCTGCTCTGTGTGTTTTCACTGGCTGTCGTCACTTCCCTGTTTTGTCGGTCCACTGGCCAACTCTCCAATGTTGTTCTCACTTGTGCTCCCTTTTCACTTTAGTCTATAAAGCATACCACTTGTGTAAGAACCCGTGTTGCAGTCTGTCTTGCTGAGTAAGCTTAGCCGTTTTGCTACGTATGTGGTTATAGTTAGACTTCCAAAGTGGTTTGAATAGTTTTATTAGTGCAACAGGAAGTCTGTCTCTGTGGATCTGCTTGGTGGGCTGCAACACCAGACCGTTGAGCTGAAACCCACAACTGCATGCTTTTCGTTTTAGCCGCTCTTTGCTCTGTAAATACACCGTAGCTCCGTTTGATATAGCACCAGGCCTTTTGACAGAAACCCCCTCCTGAACTTTCACCTTTCGCCTGTGCGGAAAAGCCGCTTTAATGTCGCAGGAAATCTGCTGACGGCGGATCCGAACAGGAATTGGGAAAAATCCATGGAAGCCATGGGGGGGGCCTTGAGAGTCACCTTGGTTTTAACGTTAGAGTCAGTGTGTTTCTCTTACTACTGATGTGAAAGCAAATGCAGTGAAGTCAGATGAATTATTATTGATTTTATTTTTTTCTGAGACACAGTGGAAATTCAGGCACTAATTTGTTGATGGATGTTCTAAGTTTAACCAAAACAACCAAAGTGAGGATATTTGCTTGTTTTATTTATTTATTTATTTTTTTTATGAGAAGCAACAGGGTGGCTTTTTTTATTGGAAGTTGTCCTTTAAATATTGCCCTGTAAAAGTTCAGAGCAGTTGTTAAAGCAGAATTAGGTTTCATGACGATAACTATTCTGCTAACCAGTTGAGTTTTTTCTATAAATCTATTGAGTCACAGTAGTGTTTACTTCAGAAAAACGGTTTTCACTTGAGTGGCATTTGTTTTTCTTCTCCTGACCGAACCAGACATGTTAGTCTCATCGTGCTGACAGAAGAGACTAACATAAATCTGATTTCATGACACAGTTATTGTTCGATGGAGGGATCTTCTGAAGGTTTAATAACTTGCAGGCTTGAAAATTATAAATTCATCACACTTATAACGTACAAGTGAACTGCGTTACATTAGAATATCACCGGAAATGTAAGTTATTTGAGGAATTGAAACGGTGAAACCCAAATATTGGCTCATTTGCATAGAAAATTATGGTTTTCATCCAGTTATTTGTCTTGTTTGTAGAAATGGGAAAATAAATACGCAAACATAATGATGCATAATAAACAGATGGATACAAAAAAACCCCCACATCTGATAAAACATAAAACAGAACAATACAATCAGACGGCAAATAAGCTGCAAAGCTCAACCAATAGTAAGGCTTCTAATTTTTTTTTTAAATCTATAATTCATAAGTCCTTCCCCCCCTTCACTCTTGGAAGCAGCGGTGCAATGAGACACCGTTACCCAGTGAATGGATACGACAAACACACTCTTAAAAGTCTCAAACAAGGTTAAGATGAGCTCGATCGACCAGAAGGTTCTGCAGACGCAGCTGGAGTCGCTGCAGACAGCGAGGAAGCTGATGGTAGAAAACCTGTTCATGGTAACATCTGTTCTGTGAACTGGTTTTGGGACTGTTTGTTCCACTTAATTTTCATTTTCACAGCTTGATTTGTCTATTTTTGTGTGTGTGTGTTTGAAATGCAGGGAGAAAAGAACAATGGCTTTGATGTGCTGTACCACAACATGAAGCACGGGCAGATTTCCTCCAAGGAGCTGACGGACTTCATCAGAGAAAGGTGAGTCCGAGAAGGCAGCGACCCGAGTACGCCGAGTACCGGCAGGCCGCGCTGCGCGGAGCGTGTCTTTCTTGTTTATGCGGGTTTAAAACTGGGACGGCCTTAACAGCATTTCTTAGACTTAGACTTAGACTTCCTTTATTGTCATTGTACAAAGAGAACACAAGGTGAATCTTGACAACGAAATGTCGTTACTTGGCTACAAGTGCAACAGAGCTAAAACCTTACACTACACAATAAATACAATATGGCTGAAAATATATAAGAGCTGAGAATAAGAATAAGGTGCTATAGAATCCACAAGTTCAGTATTGTAAACAAAGCTAAAAGTGCGTGTGTTGACCATGTCCATGGGGGGGTGGTTTGGTTTGTGAGTGTGTGTGTGTGCGTGTGCGTGTGCGTGTGTGTGCGTGTGTGAAGGGGTGTTATGTGGCGTTAAGCTGTCTGATGGCCCGGGGGAAGAAACTGTTCAGTAGTCTGGTTGTTCTGCACAAGATGCTTCGGAACCTTCTGCCAGACGCCAGAGGGGAAAACAGTCCGGGGTGGGGTGGGTGGGGGTCAGAGAGGATCTGGTGAGCGCGGGATAGGCAGCGCCTCTCTGCGATGTCCTTGATGCAGGGAAGCAGAGCCCCCGTGATCTTCTCCCCTGTCCTCACCACCCTCTGTAGAGACTTCCAGTCAGAGGCCCTGCAGCTCCCAGACCAGATGGAGATGTAGCTGGTCAGTAGGCTCTCGATGGTCCCTCTGTAGAAGGTCTGAAGGATGGGGGGCGGAAGGGATGCTCTCTTCATCCGACGCAGGGAAGTGCATGCGCTGCTGGCCCTTCTTCACCAGTGAGGAGATGTGAGGAGACCAGCTGAGGTTTTCGTTGATGTGCACCCCCAAGAACTTGGTGCTGCTGACGATCTCCACAGCTGAGTCATTGATGAGAAGTGGTGTGTGGGTGGGTCTGGATTTCCTGAAGTCTATGATGATCTCCTTGGTCTTGTTGACATTCAGGATCAGGTTGTTTCCTCTGCACCAGTCCACTAGATGCCGCACCTCCTCCCTATAGGCCGTCTCGTTGTTGTCCCGGATGAGGCCCACCACTGTGGTGTCAGTCCGCGTACTTCAGGATGTGGTTGGATCTGAAGTGTGGATGACAGTCATGGGTCATCAGGGTGAACAGCAGGGGGCTCAGAACACAGCCCTGAGGGGTGCCAGTGTTCAGGGTGATGACATCGGAGGTGTTGTTCTCCATTTTGACAGCCTGGGTTCTGTCAGTGAGGAAGTCCAGCAGCCAGTTGCAGAGGGGGGTGTTAATTCCTAAGAGGCCCAGTTTGCCCACCAGGTCTTGGGGGATGATCGTGTTGAACGCTGAGCTAAAGTCCAGGAACAACATCCGCACGTGGGTGTTCTTCTCCTCCAGATGCACCAGGCTCAGGTGGAGAGCAGTGGAGACTGCATCCTCAGCACTGCGCTTGGACTGGTATGCAAACTGGAAAGGGTCGTGTGATGGGGGGAGCGTGGAAATGATGTGGTCCTTAACAAGCCTTTCGAAGCACTTCATGATGGAGGATGTGAGTGCGACGGGGCGGAAGTCGTTAAGGCATGTGATGGTGGTTGTCTTCGGGACCGGAACGACAGTGGCAGACTTGAAGCACCGTGGGACGACAGCCTGGTCCAGGGACGTGTTGAAGATGTCCGTGAGCACGTGGGCCAGCTGGTCCGAGCATTCCTTGATTAGCCGACCTGGAATGTTGTCCGGACCTGCAGCTTTCCGCGCGTTGACCTTCCTCAGAACCTTCCGCACTGCTGATGTTTCTAGTCTGAGCACCTGTTCATCGGGGTGTGGCATCGCTTTCCTCGCAGGGTTGTTGTTCAGCTCCTCAAATCTTCCGAAGAAGTTATTGAGCTCGTTGAGGAAGCCAGTGTCGTTCTGGCAGGGTGGGGGTGTGGGTTTGTAGTCTGTGACAGACTGAATGCCCTTCCACAGTTCCCTGGTGTTGTTGGAGTCCTGGAAGAGACCCTGGATGTTCCGGCTGTGGGCTCGCTTAGCGTCTCTGATGGCCCGGTTCAGGTTGGCCCTCGCTGTCCTTTTGTGTCACTCCTCTAACAGCAGCCAGTTGTCAGCTGACAATCGTTTGGTTAGGTTTGCACACGTACACACACTGTGTGGATATGATGCAAACTCTGGCTCCGTGGGAGCCCATGCACCTCCAACCTGACACCGGCAGCCTCTCCGTTCCCACAACACAGTAATGATAGGTTGCTTTTAAAACCCCGTGTGAAAGGTGTGCGCTCAGAAAGTGTCACATGACAACAGGTCTACCGCTGGAATCCGGCGGGACATTCTTCCGCCCGTCGGTTGCAGAGGAGTGAGTCATTCCGACTCTTTATTGCACCCTGGGGAACGTCACTGAGATGACTGAGCAAGTATTGATACAAAATGACAGGATTCCTGTTAGAGCTCCAAGCTCTGATTACTTCTTGGTTAATTTATTGATTATTATGATGATTAATTGGATTTTTAAAAAATGGCAGATTTGTCATTTCAGCCTTTTTCGATACAATATCATAAATACATCAAGAGACGCACATAATTCGATTCTTCTCGGTTTGCACCGAGCCACTTTTTTTCACTTCCAATACGAATATCTGAGCTTTAGTACAGAAAAACAGTGCCGAATTGACTTTAAATTTTTCTTTTAAAAAAAAAAAAAAAAAAAAAAAATACAGAAATAAATGTATTACAAATCTACTTGATAATTCTGCACTGGTCCAGCTCACTGAAATACACCAGGAACTTCACAAAACTCAGTCAAACAAGTAGAAACGACACAACTTTGATTTGTTCACTCAGTGCAATTAGGAGAAATAAGAGAAACTGAAACTGACTGAAGCAAACTGCAACAAACTTTCATTCAAGAAAGTACAATTAGGGATTTCTAAATATAACATAAAATAAACAATAAAGCATAGAGTTAGACTTCACAAATCTGCCCCTCAGGATCAGTCACATTTCTCACCGATGCAAGAATTCACTTCAAGAGTGGCACCGATGCAGATCATCTGCATTCTGCAGTGTTTAGTTTTTATGAATGACATTAACGTTTACAACTTCCACTTCCGCGAGCGAATACAAGACATAGATGTTTTTTCAAATAGAGCTGCTCTGAGTTTAGTCACAGTGCCAAGAAAAGGAACTTCAAGCCACACACTTCAATCCAGATCGGTTTGTTGTTTCAGGACTTTTGGCACCTGCACTGTTTTAGAATTTGACGGTGAGTACTGGGAGCCATAAAAACTCCTTGTAGAATAAATAAATAAATACATGATTCATTAAAAAAAATAAAAATAAAAAAATCTACAAATGTACGTCTGTAAAAGTTTGGAGTTGTTCTGATTTTTCTTACATTGAATTTGCAGCAGGTTTGTACAGAGTGCAGTCTTGTCGTGGACTTGCTTGTCCATCAGTGACATCGGTCATTTTGACTCCTTCAAAAACGGCACCCGGGCTCCCTCTAGTGGTGATAAAAGTAATCGCCCCACACTAGAATCCCCAGCATCTTTCTGCCCTTTCTTGTGGTTCCATGTACACTGAAGAGCTGAAAAGATAGAACTGAACTGGTAATTTGTAGGATGCCTTCATTCACATCTGTTCTAGTCTTAGAGGTGGAAGAACTGCTTTCTATTGTAAGGTGACATCATCATGAATGACCAGGAGTCTCCAGTTGAATAAGAGAGACGATTTGTTATTCAAATCCTGATGCAGTATTTACATGTTGTTGTTTTTTAATGGCTTTTAGATGTTTGTTGAATAAGGTGACATAAACATCCTCCATATTTACTGATTTCCATAGTAAATATGTGTAAAAAGCCGTAAAATAAATCTTCTGCCATCGAGATCTGCACAATATGTCGCAAAAATATATTGTCATCACCGTATCAGTGTGTGTAATATTCATACATTCAGAAGAATGTCTTAAAATTACAAGGAAAAGGTCATTTTAATGAGAAATAGGCTCAAATTACAAATTTTTTGTGATTGTGTTAGGAGTTTTCGTAAAATGCCGACTCAATTCTAATTTTATGACTTAATTCTGGTAACACGTTTATTCTCACGTTGTTTAAATTATGTAATATTATTACTGCATTACTGTAAAAAAATATATATGTATCTTAGCCTGAACCTTATGTTTAGTCGTAGAGTTGACCTGAATTCAAAGTCCAGGTAAACAGAAGTTGCCAAACAAGATGGCGGCCGTGTGCGTGCTAACATCACTCTGAACTATGGAAACCCAAGGAATGCTTTGCTGGGGGGGGAAAAAAAACAGATTTACCAAAAAAGAAACCTTCAAAAACCAAAAATTTGACTAATCCATAAAATGTATTAATCACCCAGCTGCCATAATATTTACTAGCATCATCGCCACTGCAAGATAATACAAGATACTATCATGCAACCATGCCACCTTCTGGTATCAAGTCAGTTTTTGAGGAGTTTTTGTCGCATATTTTTATTTTTGCACTTTATCCGTCATCCTTTTTAGAAATAGCCTGTTAGTTTTCTCCTAATCGCGATACGTGTTGAGATGTGTATCTGCGACATGACAACACAAAGCACCGTATCTCTGTCTTGTCGCATTTTCTGCAAAGGCTTTTTGTTGCTGATGCTTGAATGCTGCGCACGGGGCGTGTCTGAGTTCACGCTCGGTTGACCCGTTTCCCCCTGAACGACCTTGACTGCCGAGCCAAGATGGCTGGCCCAGATGTATAATTCAGACTTTCTCTGCGCTGCTGCAGCAGCTTATATAGTTTTTTCTCTTCCTGTCGCATTGCTGTAAAGGAAATGAAAAGATCAGTGTGAGGGGAAATAAAGAGTGAATGAATAAATAAATTACCTAAAGGGACTCAAACGCATCTACGAGTAAAAGGAAGAATAAAAACAAAATTTAATTTATGCGCTTAAAAATCTAATTTGTTCAAACAAAGCTGGGAAAAATACAAATGAATGACAATTAAATTGGGAAACATGGTAAAATTCTCTCTTTTTTTAATTAATATGAAACATTTTATTTATATTGTCAATGTCAAACTTATTTATGTAGCACTTTATTAACAGGTTTAAAACTGCACCAACTGTACAAAAATGATAATAAAGTAAGTTGATATATATATATATATATATATATATATATATATATATATATATAACCCTAACTTTGTAATGTATCTTAGTCATTATAACGCGTCTCTTCTCCCTGTAGGAGCGTCATTGAAGAGGCCTACGCCAGGTCCATGACCAAACTCGCCAAGTCAGCTGGCAATTTCTCTCAGCTGGGGTGAGTTTATGCATTCCCTTACTCTGTCACAAACAATAACAATAATAATATAAAAAAAAACCCCATTAATAACAAGAATCCTACTCAATCTGCTCAACAGGACCTTTGCACCGATGTGGGATATCTTCAAAAGCTCAACGGAGAAACTGGCCAGCTGTCACATGGACCTAGTGAGGAAGCTGCAAGAACTGATAAAAGAAGTGCAGCGATACGTGGAAGAGCAGGCCAAAGCACATAAGAAGGTAAAGACACATAAGATTTGAAAGGATTGTTTCCTTTTTATCGTCCAGGCTTAACTTTGTTTCTATGGAAACCTATTTATCCCTAAAGCACTTATTTAGGTTTCTGCTTTGTCGCCCCCATCTTCAACAAGGACCCAAACTGTCAGTTTGTTTCAATGTGCGTATTTAAGTTCAACCCTGTCCTTGGCAGAAAACGCTCTGTTTTTATATTTCAGCACTATTTTGTCTTCATTCTACTGTGGAAGACGTAAACCAGAGCGCTTCCTTGATTAAAACGGGACAACTTTATGGCACTTTGACATTTTTATTCACATGGATTTCAATTTGAGGCTTTTTAAAGCTTTTGTGTGGAATCACACTGCAGCCCCCTGGTGATGCCCTCTTCTTCCAAATGCTTGTGTAGTTTTATGGCTTTTTATTTTGCACCGCCATTCTGCATATAAAGTAAAACCGTTCAGATACGGAGTGGTATACGTTTCATAGTGCGTCTGTAGGTTTAATTACTTCCTCCTCTGCCTGGCTAAAAGTCTGCCTCACATGTGTGAGAATTAACAGAGGATTTTACAGGATTCCTCCTCAGACAGGAAAAATCTGGAACTTGATTATTCATGGCAGCATTCATTCATTCATCTTTCTGTCTCCTATTTCTTTTTTTACTATTTATACTTTAAAATTGGCACTGTAATGTAATCGATTAATCACGATTAATCACTGCTTAACTTTGCAAGCTTGAAATATAAAGGTGCAGGCATTTGTGCAAGGTCCTCCTGTTGTACTCCAACCAAGTGAAATGCAGGCAATCATTATTATTATTATTATTATTATTTTAGCAGAAAGGAGATAATGTAGTTTCTCAGTACTAAACTGCAACTAAGGGACAATTGACAGACAAGATATATTTAATTTTCTAGTTCCTGCGGCACCCACCCCCTTCTAATGCCGCCCTGGGCAAATGCCCATATGTCCCATAGCAACAACCGTCACTGCATTCCCAAAAAAAAAACCCAGAAAAAAACAAAATGTTTTATTGTCTTAAACCAAACATGTCTGAAGATTCTCAGTTTTCCTATTCAGGAAAGACTTTTATGTCAAAATAGTAGTTTGATTAATCTGTGTTATGTAACGCTGAAGAGTTAAAATGTCCAGATTAGTCGCGTGCGTTAACACTGACCGGCCTATTTTGAATTCACCTAAAAGTCTCAGTTGTAACCCTGGAATTTCCACGTGAATTGTGCTGGTTTGGAGTGAAGTCATTTTCATAAAGAGGAACTGCTGTTCAGGCCAAGTGTTTCCTTTTAATTGACATAAATAAGGATCGGAGCAATCCTCATTTAAACGTCTTTTGTCTTGTCGAGCGACCTAACGAGCACGCGCGGCCTTTCAGACAAAAGAAGAAGTGGCACCAACCCTGGAAGCCGTCCAGAGCATCCAGTCCATCGCTCAGTCTCTTCAGAAGTCCAAGGAGAACTACAATGCCAAAACCGTGGAGCAGGAGCGGCTCCGCAAAGAGGGGGCCACCCAGCGAGACGTGGACAAGGTGGGAGGTCACCCTTTTGTACACATACACATGCGCACATGTCCTCGGTACGCTAATGTAGCATGATGAAGTGTGTCCTGGTTTATGGAAACACAAAACCTGAGCGAATCCTTTCCTCAGATGTTGAACTTGATCTCTGGTTTCACTCCGATACGTTTAACCTGATCCGGAAAGCAAACCAGCGTAAGTCACCGATCTGTTTGTTTTCACTTTCCAGGCCGGAGTGAAAGCCAAAAAAGCCATAGAGACCTACAAGTCATTCGTGGAGAAGTACGCTTCAGCCAAGTCCGACTTTGAACAGAAGATGGCAGAAACTTCACAGGTTTTTATGAATCTTAGCTGTCCCCCCCCATCCTTTCTCTTTGTGCATGTGATTTAATGACAGACGCGTTCTCAAACTCTGTTTATCGTCCATCTCTGTGGCATGCAAACGCTTTGTTGCGTGATCTGTTAGTCCGGCGCTCGTCTGTTCCATGTTTGGGGTCCTGTATCGCCTCCAGATTGTGTTTTTTCCTCTGTAACCGGATCGTTGCGCAAAGACCCTGATTGGATCCATCCGAGCGGCTGATTAGATAAACTCCAAATTAAAATCAGCTCAGCAGAATCGGGCCTCCATATCCTGGTGTACCGCAGCGGCACTGCCACTAGAGCTGGTTCCAGTTAGCCCCGCCGTCTTTCTTTTCCTCGCTGTTGCGGAGGAAGCGGCGTTGCGGCTCGCGCATCCGCTGGATCGCCGTCTACGGCTCATCTCCCACGCTTCGCATGTGGGCATATAATTATAAACACTGTGAGCACATGTGCGCTCTGACATCACCGGGGCTCCTGCATGTGTGTTCTGTTTGTCTGCGTGTTCTTGCTCACAGTTACTTGCAAAAGTATTTATACCCCTTTGAACATTTTTAATCTTTTTTCATGTTACAGCCACCAATTTCCGTATATTTTGTTGGCTTTGAATCTGATAGAGCAATTAGTTTATCGATTAATCGATATTCGGTTGACTAATCGATTTATTGGGTAAGAAAATTGCACAAATATTTCATTTTGCCACTTAAAACCTTTATACAATATTAGAAATACATTAAAATATACAAGTAAATCAAAACTTATTTGATAAGTGAGAAAAATAAACATTTTATTACCTAAAATGCAAAACCATACCATTCCTTTAGTAAACCTGAACTAAGTTTATACCTCTTGAGGAGTTTTGGCTAAAATATATTTGCAGACAAAGGTTTTTTTTTATTGTATAATGTATATGTATATAGTTCTGATACAGTTTTAGTTTAATTCCTGCTCTAAATATGTTGTTTTATTCACGCAACTGCCTTTTTTAAATCTCTCTATTCAAATTCAAAAAAACTTTATTGACTCCAAAGGGAAATTAAAAGTTGATGCAACTCAAAGTCAAAGTCAAAGTATGCTCCTATCTGCAATTAATCAGTTACTAAATTGTTTAACGATTATTTTATGAATTGATTAATCACAATTAATCCAATTAATTGTTTCAGCCCTAATGACAGAAAAAAAACATTCAATCTTTCTCTTCAATTGAAAGATTGAATGTATTGGACAAGGATCGAGTCACCAGCTTCGTCTATTTCTAATCATTAGGGGAGACAGAGGCTTAAAGAGAAGCGGCAAAAGCAAATGAGGCGGATTAGCAGTGTTATTCAAGATCTGTTGCTGTGCAACATCATCTCTGCTGCCCAAATATTGAGTTATTAGCATGTCGTGGTTATGTGCAACAGCCTTCAGTCAGAAGCCCCTTCGGATTTGTTGTGAGACTGACTGGTAGTGGAGTTCCTTTCGGCTCACAGTGTCACCATCCATCACAACTCTCTGAAGATGCTTGGATGACGTGAGTTAGGATAGCATTTAAGTTCCCCTTTGGGATAAATAAAGTATCTTTGAAATGAGTTTGAATCAACTTGAATAATTTTGCTTAGAAAAGGAAACACGGTTTTGAAAACAGCTTCTGAAAAAATCTCCCTGTTCAGCCTTCTGTGCCCTAATCTGCGGCGGCACTGACTGACCTTGAAACTACTTTTCAGAGAACGGTCAAAGGTTTTAGTCTTTAAATGTGCAAAGAGATCCGTGTACCATGCATCTCTTAGCCTTCAACTAAAGACAGCTTTACAATAATTTGTTATTGTATATTTGTTATTTGTTATTGATTTGTCTTGGTCTGTAACTACAGATTATATTGAGGAATAAACATCACATGTCACATGATGAAATGTAAAGACTCTCAAGGTGTATAGATACTTCTGCATGGCGCTGTGGCTGCTCACCCTTGTACTTCACAGTCAAGACACGAGAGGCTCTTTATCTGGGTTCCTTTTGTGATTATTAAGAGCTAATCTCCTGACTAATGCCTGGATTTTTCTCTTTATGACTGTTTGAGCTCAGGCATCTCAGTTTACTTCCAAAGCCCAGATCTCAATGAGAGCTCTCGAGCCCTGTGATCTCTGCGCAAAGCACCGCAGTGAAACACACCAGAAATGGATCCTCGCCAGCGCCTGACATGATCAAAATTGACATCTCGTGAAAGGACTTATGCCGTGCGCGCGCCTCGGACCACCCAGGCTCTCACACGCGAGGTCACAGCGAGAAGAGTCAAAGTCGCGCTCTTGTTTCTCTGCTTTCCCACCCTCTCGATGACGCGACGTCGAGTTGCTTGGCACGCGGTTACTCTGTTGTCGCCTGATGATAGATGTCGTCTGCGTTCGTTTCAGAGATTCCAGGACATCGAGGAAAATCACATTCTGCACATGAAGGAGATCATCCGCTCATACTCTCAGTCTGTGGAGGAAACGCACTTTCAGATCGGAGAGGTGAGTGTGTTTCTCTGACGTGGTTGATCCGGAGCACTGCTGATCGATTGATCCTCCGAGATCTGGGTCTGTAATTGAAATAAAAACCAAGAAATGGTCCATTTGATCCAAACTGATCAAGTCTTCATTTTCAGACTGTCAAAGTCTTGCATGTTCAGACATCACTCACAGAGCGTATTTAAATCAGTATTTAATCTCTTTTTATTATTTTTTCAGCAATTTGACTTAATGGTCAAGAGTTACTACATTCTGCTGGCATGTTTTCATTAGTTTGTAGCGGCTGTATTTGTATGGCCTGTAGAGGGCGATGTCGCACCACTAAATAAAATCCCTCACCGCCTGGTCGCTCTCTAAAGATGTAATTGTGAGAGTATGAACTGATATTTTCACCACAAAACAGAAAGATGCACACAAAAAAGAAGAAAGCGCAACACCTTTTTCAAGATTTATTTTTTAATTATCTTTTTAGGTTATTGAGATATGCTTTGTGCAATGAAAGTACGCATTTTTTAGACAAATTCACCTTTTTGCCGTTTTGTTTCCGTGAACCTCTAATGTAGCATCTTTTGATTTCTGTCTAAAAAATATAAAAGTTTCTAGGTTTTTTTTATTTTTTATTTCTGTCCAAGAATGAAATTAGATATTCTCTTCTGATTTAAGTGTAAGTAAAACCCTAACAGTGATCTTTGTTTTGTATGTGTGTGTGTCTGATTACCTAATCCTAAATTATTCTGTATATTTTAACTGGACAATATGCAGAAAACTCGACTAAAAAAACAGATTGCCACCTGGATATCCAAAACCTTTATGTGTTTATTCTTTTTACATCTTATCAAAAAAAATAAAATCTGCCCGCTCTTAGATTTGACATGTTTTTCAAATAAAACTTTTAAGTGTCCATCTTATTGGGCAGAGGATGTCCCAGTTTGTATCATTGTGGTGAAATCACTGCGTTTGTGGGAGTGGAAAAAAAAATAAATCAGTTTTGGAAATACAGTTGACGTCGACTTTTTCTTTTTGATCGACTCTCATTCAACTCGCTTAGATCTTTGCATGTGTCTTGTGGATGTCACGTATAAAATCTCTTATTTTAATGTGGAAATTTTAACATTAGAAATGGACATTTACTTTGTGTTCATGACTTTGCTGTACAACTTGCAGAAAGGCTTTCCCTTAAAAATCATCATAAACACAGGAGAAGCTCATTTTGCCACATGATCCCGCAGTAGGTAGAACTTTTACTTTCCTCGTCAGGAAAATTACTCCAGTTCTCTTCAGTTTTTAGACTTGAGGTTTGTTCCTGCTATTTTAAACCTCCAGCGCGTCGTGTCAGTCGAGGCCTTTTCCTCCGCTGGACTCTTTTCTTGTTCAGCAACTCTGTTGCAGATTGGCTCCTTTGTTTTGTGTCATGAACATCACAAATACTCCATTCTGGGCCAAAGCAGGCCCTTATAATCACTCCTCCACCTCCATGCTTCAAAGTTTATCATGAAGAGTTTGTGCAGATGTGCTTTGTTTGGTTTTGCCAATAATGAAGCTTTATGATGGTCGAACAGCTCTAGCTTGGTGTCATCTGTTAAAAGAACGTTTTTTGTTTTTTACAAGTTTTGTGGCTGATCTGGAGAGATTAGCAACCTAAGCTGTGTTTTTGAGAAATTAGACATTTTACTATGCGAACCAATTCAAAGCATACATGTTCAGCCATGTTCTAAACACATCATGTAACATTTGACATGCGGTTGTAGGCCTGGAGAATTTGAGATGTTAATTTAGATTTGTTGTTTTTTAGCATTCCTCTGAAGCAGAGGTCTGCAACCTGCAGCTCTGGAGCCTCAAGCGGCTCTTTAAACCTTACACTTCATAACTTTGGCCCAAATTGATAAAGAACCAACTAATATTACAAAAATAAAAAAATATTAATGTGCTTTTTTCATGGAACAAAACACCATGACACTTTAAGTATCATGGTGTTTTTGCAGATCTGATTTTGCAGGTTGAAAACATTTAATAATTTTCCACACCCAATCTAAGAAAAAAAAAAAATAATTCTCTTCTTGAAAAAAAAAAGTCTTCTTATTTTCTTAAAGTAAAAGTAAAATTATGGTTCTTTTAATAATTACAACAAATTTGCAACAGTAGATATTAATCAACAATTACGCATTTTCTCTTTTCAAAAAGTTACACAACATTTGCGGCTGAGGGACAGAAGTGGAGTGTGAAGGTTGCAGGTCTCTGCTCTGGACTCTCCACAACGTCGCTTTTTGTTAAAGCTGCTGAGACGTTTGCTGCTGGGAAAAAAAACTGGCAACTGTGTTAGACGTTTTCTGTTATTAGTTTTCTTTTCCCCCTCGTTCAAAGTGTTTTTGATCTAGTTTCTTGTTGAAATATTAGTACACTTAAAATAAGACAAAACTAACTTACAAGTAGCTTTTTGGCAAGAGCTTGTTTTAAGTTTTTTTTTTTTTTAAATTCCCTTAATATTGATTAAAAAAAAGGTACTTGCTCCACAGGCAGATGATTTCACTTATATCATGGGAAAAGAGTCTTGTTGTTGTATGTGAAATAATTTACCAGTGGAGCTAGGACTTTTTTAATCAATTTTAAAGAATTGTTCACTTAAAGAAGTAGCTCTCATTTCTTCCCCAAAAGCCACTCAGAAGTTAGTTTTGTCTTATTCCAAGTGTACTAAGATATTTGCAATGGAAACTGGACCAAAAATACTTCATAAAATTTTATTTTTGCTGTTAACTGACCACAAAATGTTGACTTTTCCAAGGATTTTGCTGATGTCTGCCTACTTCCCACCTCCCACCTAACAGCAGCGTCCGGCTGCTGCTTTGCTTTTCATCCAACAAAAATGCAGAGCCGATATTGGCAGCATCATGCAGTTGCTTTTTTCCTTTAATTCTGACTTTTCAAACCATGTAGGAGTTTCTAGTGTGACATGAAAAGCTCATGGCTCAGTCTGCCTTTAGTGGGGAAAAGGTGACTGACTCCCCACTAAAAGGGAAAAAGTTCAGTCTGTTGTTTTTGCTTATTTACTCAAATATCCTCCATTAGTCGGCTTTAAAGCTAAGCTACTTTGCGTCGTTAAGCTGTCATTGACAAGTGATTGCCATTGTTTAACCAAACCAAAGCAACTGTGGCATCTTATCAGCTGTCTTGAGGGAGGCTGGCGAGAGCAGTGGCTCTGAACGACCAGCGACAGAGAGAGAAAGAGAGAGAGATGAGTGAGAAGCCAGAGAAAGAACTGCACCTTTTTAAAAAGTGGTGAGAAGTACGCTGCGTGGAGAAAGGCAGCCAGAGAGTTAAACGTAGAGAGAGGCAGGTGCGTCTGCCGCTGTGCGTGCTGTGTTTGTTTTTGTAAGTGAACGTTTGTGTGTGAGCGAGGGCGCCTCCGGGGCAGACGCATGTTGTGTAGCATGTGGGCGAAAGTCTCAGTGGAGAGACGAGGACCCTTTTTTTTTTTTTTTTGGTTTGTTTGTTTGTGTTGACATATGAGCGTGTGTGCATCTCTAGGCACGTTGATGACATTAGCGACCACCATCACGCCAGCAGCACCTGACGGATTGCGTGTGCGCTTCCTCACCACGGCAACCTTCTTACCACCTCACCACCAACACCCTCCCCCTCCCCCTCCTCATCCTCTGCTGCTAGGCAGGGCATAGATGGCTAATGCACTCTACCTCACCACTGGGGCCCAGAAAGGGAGTGGGAGGCTGGGGGCAGACACATGTATATATAGACACACACACACACGCTCACGCACACACGCGTGTGAATCCGTCTCGCTTTGATGGTGGAGCCACTCGCTGTAGCGCTCGGGAGTATCACGCACATCTAAATAGTTTGTCGAGATGCCACAGTCAGCCCCTCGTCTTTATCTTCATGCCTTTCCATCGCTCACACTTCCCCCTTCGCCAAACTCAAAAGGCGCACATGCAAACAAGCACTAACCTTTGTCTGACACTGCCCAGAGGGTAAGCATGGCAGTAACAAAGACGACCTCTGACACCCCGGTCTAACTGTAAGACTCAGTAGAGTATGCTAAAGAAGCGTTAGCTTAAAGTGTTGCAAATGTTGAAAGTTGGAGCAGCATCAAGTGAGCATGTTGCAAAACTGTGAAAAAGATCACTACAGCGGATGAGGGACGTTTTGTTATGAACTATTCTTCAGAAGCATAGTTTATATTCAATACATGTGGATGCAAAGCAATCGCTAAAAAACTCTCCAGACGAGTTTCATCTTTTCAGTTTCACATTCATGATACACATTTTTGCTTTGGATTTGAACTAAAACATCTCCGCAGGTTTTTCTGTTATTGCCAAACTCTGTTAGCATCACAGAAATTTTACCAGTTTTATTAGAAAAAATAGTAATAATAGCCTAGTTTTTATAACCCTGTTTCGCACCCTGCCATTACTATTTTGTCAGATTTACACAAATAATTTTAAACTTAATCCACATATTTATCTAACGAGATAAAAGGACGGATAATCTCAAAAATGCTAAATTCTCACGCTGAATTAAACTGAAATGTTTAGTGACCTCCTGCTGCTAGATGTTATTTAATGAACACTCAAAATGGCATTCCCTTACAGTGCACTGAAAAGATTAGAATAAATACATTTAAATCATCAAAACCTGGAAACAAAACCTCTCTGCTGAAGGGAGGCGTGGTGAGTGCGACTTGCCCCATGGCAGACGGCTTGTTTCAGTGTCTTAAAACCAAAGTACATTAATGTATCAACCTTCCCGACCACTCAGGTCTTTTGGTTCTAGTTGACTCTGCGTCACCAGAACCAGCACCAAACATGAAGCAGGGTTCAGTTTTTATCCTCCACTAATCTGGAACAAACTTCCAGATAACTGCAAAGATGCTGTTCCCTTAAATCGAGGCCAAAAACCCACCTGTTTATTTTGTATGTTGATACAGAATAACTGGAACCTTGATCTTTCTCGTTTTAAATGGTCACTGTAGTGTGTCTTTTTGGTGCAGAGCACTTTGAACTGCTTTTTGCTAAAAAGTCCTGTGCAAATAAACTTGACTGTTTTGTTGGGGGTTTTTTTTCCATAGCTGAGGTTCACAGAATCACTTAAGGTCCTCACTGAACCAGTTTTCCCATCTCATGCTTGTCCTTTTCTCTCTCTGTAGGTGCACAATGAATTTGTGAGGAACGTCGAAAACACTTCGGAGGAGAGCTTGATACAAAAACTGTCTGAGAGCAAAGGAACAGGCAAGGAGAGGCCAGGTGAGGCAGGACCACACATCCTTTAAAGTCTTAAATTCATGCATGTAAAATTCAGGCCTTAAAATGTCTTGAATGGCCTAAGACACGTTAATGACACGTCTTAAAAGTTGTTGTGACAGGACAATTTAATTTTGGATAGTCTAGGTTTTCTGTTGTATTTTTTTCTCGCAGGATTTTTTTCTGTCAGGCAAACTTTTGAGTTGCACGGAAACGTTTTCACTGCGTTTTGCGACTCCTTGCAGGTTGAGGCTATCGCTAACTAGCTGCTAATATACTTTTTTGCTTGGTATCTGGTTAGCTTCTGGGCGTCCATCATTGGGTAAAGCGCAAATGTATCCTCGGTTGGCTTTTTTTGTTGTTGTTGTTTTGTACATTTCCGTCGTGGCACACGTTTTCAATTTCATTCATTAATCGTCTTAACAAAAGTCTTGAATTCGAGTCGGTGGGACCCGTGGAAACCCTGGAGCGTCGATACAGTTCTGAGCAGGGCTGATCCTGCCTTTCCCCAATGGGAGGGGTAGCATGGAGAGGGGCAATTAGACGTTAGAGCAGGCCATCAGAGGCAATCATAGTAATCTGCTGCAAAGGAAGGCCGGCTCGGCATTCCAGCTAGCATGTGACGCGCTCGCAGATTAAGCAAGCATACCCAACTTTTCGGGGAGGTCAGAGCTCGACAATGGCTCTTGTGTAAACTTTGCCGTGCCACAATAATCAAGGGAATACTTGTCAGTTTTCTTTGGCATTGCAGAGTCACTTCCCACTCTGTCTCACACACACACACGCGCACACACACACACACACAGAAATCCTACTGCATCCACTCAGTCACTATAAACTATTCCACCTCCACTGAGGCCTGTTCTTTGCCGTTTGGCGACTCTGAACTGGTGTCGCGTTCTAACCTCACCAGTCCCTCTTCCTCGCACTCCTATTACGTCAGGTCACAAGCACAGAGGCCTCACCTCTGCCGTGGCTGTGTGTACACAATCGGTGACCCCCCGTGCCCAAACACTTGGTCCAACAAGCGGCGGAGCCCTCATTTGTTTGGACAGCGGATTTAATTGAGGTTGAAAAAATCGGTCTGAAAATTCCTCCCCGTATCAAGCTGTTCATTAGGGATTGCACAGCAGCTCCGGTCCTGTCAGGAGAAATAAACCACCCTGTCCGATGATGAAATAGCTGAACGAATGGCCGGTCCGGAGCCTTTTCAAAGAAAGAGAGAGAGAGAGAGGGGTTGAATAAACTTTCTATTGCGGAAACAATCCTAAAGTGACACGCTGCGAGGCGGAGTGGAGGGGGGGGGAGGGGGGGGCTTCAGGAGGATCGGACTGTTCAACGATATCCAGCTGAGCTGTCAACTGGCAGCGGGCCAGACACGCAAACTCGTCCCCCGCCCCGCCCTTCTCTCCTGCGCCCTGTGCCATGTGAAGCATATGCAATTTAAAAAACCATCTTCCACTCATGCGTGACTGCCTGCCGCCCTCGCATAGCAGCAAGAAAAGGAGCCATCTTCCCCTGTATAAACACTGTTGCCTGTCTGTTTGGAGAAGCTTAAACAGTTCCTAATGTCTGTCCAGGTTTGGGTAATACCCACGTGTGGCTGTTTGGACTTCGCTTGCAGCGTGTGTGCGTAAATATAGTCAGATGGAAAAAGGAGTTGCCGGTTCTGACTTCTATTTTCCAGTCATTCTCACGCCTCTGCTAACCCGTTTAGTATCTTTGTGAAGACACATGATGCCATACGTTGAAGAGACAATCAAAATACTTAAATTTTTTAGTCCTTTTTATAGCCAAAGAGTGCTTTTTGGGTGCGCAATCTGATCCACATTTCAGGCGGAAGGGAAAACCAAGAGTCTGGCCGTTCATGAAAAATTGCCAAAACGAACATTGTTGTTGTTTTTTATTTCATTCTCTGTCGGCACACTATGTGGAAGAAAGTCTGGTCAGATGAGATCAAGGTTAACCGTTTTTAGTTCGACATCCAAAGCGCGGTGGTTGAATGCTTAAGATTGCCGATTACATCATCCCCACAGTGGGAAACATGGTGGTAGTGGATTTATGCTGTGGGCATTAGGTCTGTCATGCAAACAGTTTTGTGACAGTAATTATTACGATCATCGATAATATTGTCTTGAGACTATTTTCAAGTAACATATTAACAATGGCGCAAGAGATTAAGTTTGCTCGACAAACACTTAGGGAAGATGTTTCAAATAATAAGACACAGAGGAAATCTGAGTGCAGCTGGTTCCGACTTTTTGGGGTGAGCGTTCATGTTCCAGCAGGATGAGGGTGCAGATTCTGAGCTACCAGATCAGAGTTTTAAATAGTTCCTCCAGTCGTTCTCTCTAACCCACCAACGCCAAAAGGCCTCGTAAAAGTTAAAGAAACAACCGTATTTTTCTGGATAATTACAGCAAAGTTGTTGAATGATCCTTCAAACCGTTTCGGCGGTCGGTACGCCGGGCTGGGGAAGGCCTGACATTGCACGGCAGCGCAGATCGGTCATCGGAGTACTTTATCCACTTCACTTGGCGTGATGCGTGCCTCTCGTGACTCGCTGCCTCCCTGCGCGCGCCAGACAATGCGTCAATCCCGCTCGCTACCGGCGTCCTCCGGGGAGGGCACATGGGCCCTCTGCCGCCGTGTACGTTTTGAGTTGAAATATCATTAGCTTTGTTGTTTTCAGGTCAAGGCATGTTAGTGTATCAGAAAAACCGCTGGAGGGGTTCTGCCCCGTCTTCTTCTCTGTCTCTCTCTCCCTCTCTCTCTCTTTCTCTCTGTGTCATCCCCTCCTGCTCATCTTGCTGTTTCTCCTCTCAGGATTTCCAAAGCGTGCAGCAGCGTGTTTGTATCTGTCTGGCTCGGTCTCTCTGGATTTTGCCCGACTGTCGCGTATCCGCGTCGCCCGTCCTGCCTCCGGTTTTTCTGTTTGTGAAAACTGCGCGCGTCCCTGTGCGCCTCGGCCCTTTGAAGAGCCTCAGTAGGTAAATCTGTCTGGAGTGACAGATGAAGCGTGACGATGCAGGGGCAGCACCTCGGAGGCGAGCTTGCATTATTGATGAGCAATAAATCAAGTGTGAACCGAGTTGTTTTTGGCAGTTTTCTCACCAGCTGATTGATGTATCCAAGTAAGCAAAAGAAGTGTTGTTGGGTTTTTTGGGGTTTTTTTTTTCAAGAATAAATCCATGGCTGGTTGGCGACATCATAGCTATTAGCTAGAAGAGATTTTAAGACATGGTTACACAGTACTAAAGCTTTCGTACAGTCATACTCCTAAACCTATTTAAGTTTTTTCTCATATTACGAGAACAAACTAGTGTCTGTGTGCTTGTCTTTCTTCAAATAATGTTTTCTGCTTCTTACAAATCAAAAATAAAAAAAATGAAATGTGCAAAAAGTATTCATCCCTCTTGTGACAAGGTGTCTGCACATCCTTCATAAGTCTTAAATTTATGCCTCTTAAAATTAGTCATTGAGATATCTTGCATTCAGGACATGCAGGACTTGCGTTTTGTCGTAGCAGGACTATTTAATCTAACATATTCTCCTATGTAGATTTTTTTTTTTTTTTGTCTGTTTTGGATTTTTCTGTCAGGCAAATGTTTGACGTCTTCATTGTGTTTTATGACTAGGTGTTTGGGGCTAACAGTAACTAGCTGATGATATATGAGCAGCTACATTACCAGTTAGTTGCTGATAAAACACCCTTTGCCAGTTGGCGAGCTAGTTAGGAAAAAGCTAGGTTATCAGCTAGTTTCCAGTAATGCTAGCTGTTTTTAGCATGCGTGAGGGCAAATTTATTGCCAGTTTCCTGGGAAACATTCAGTTTTATATAATATATATATATGTATATATATATATAAAAAATATAAAAGAGAAAAGTTTAAGTTTGGCTCTATAGGGGTTGAGGCTGTAGAGAGCACAAAGCTGTGGCTAAGAGCCACAACAGGCCCACAGGTTTTCTAGTCCTTGATGGTACGACAACAGGATCCCCCAACCATATTTATAGATTTTGTTGGTCTTGTGTTGCATTCAAGGTGGTCTAACAGAGTTTTAAATTTGACTTGCAGTTTCCAGGTTTTTCTGATTTAGATTCAAACTTTTCACTCACTTTTCTTGGCAAAACAGAACAACTTCAGTCAGGCTGAATGGAGGGCGTCTATAAACGTTCATTTTCAAGTTTTGTCTCCAGTTTTCAATTAGGTTTACATTTAGGACTTTGACTAGGCCATTCTGGAATATCAAGTTGTAAGTTAGACCTTGTTGTTATGCTGGGAGGTGAACATCCATCCCAGTCTCCAAGTCTTTTGTAGCCACTGATGGCTTTAGCTTCAGTCATCAGCCTGTCAATTCAATTTAGCCCATGAAAAGCTTTCCGTGTATTTGTATTCAGCCCTCTTTACTCTGATACCCCTCAATATAATCTGGTACATTCAATTTCATTTAAATGTCACCCAGTGGATGAATGGAGTGCATCCCCTCCATTGTGAATGCAACTTGTTCTGCAAAGCAGCACATGTTTATTCGTTCAGACTTTAGGCGCAGCTAAAGGTGAAATGGGGCTTTCCATAAGCCACAGTAGCTGATTTATCCATGCAGCTTTCAACACTTTGCCTACATGTAATCTTGTGCTTTTTTTAAATGTTTGTTTGTTTTTTGTCTCATTGTAATAGCATTAAGTTTGCGTGTCCCAGTGCGGGGTACATTTAGTTCCCGCTTAGCATCTGTCTGCTGCGAATGCCGAAGCCGCTTCCTGCACTGCAGATTCATTTCTAATTGCGTGGGCTTCCAGGTGGCGGCGGCGGGTGGCCGGGTGGGCGAGGGAGGGAGGGCGGTTGTGTGTATCTCTCCGAGGAAGACTATGTGTAGTTCTGTCGTGCTTTCGTGTCAACCGGAGGCACTGTCACGTCTCTGCGAGGGCCACCAGACGCACAGTTGACTCTTACTATTGACCCCGTCTGCCCTGTGGGATCAGCCCGGCTCTGTTTGTGTACACATCCTGCATGGCACGCCAGGCTCCATGTTGTGTGTCTGCGCTGTGTATGTGTGTGTGTGAGCATTGCGTGATGCACATTCATAGCAGTCACAGTTGTGGGCCATTGACCCTTCCTGTGCCAAACGAACCTAAATCATGTTGTTTTTTGTCTCATTAGGACCCATCGAATTTGAGGAATGCAACACAGCCATTGCAACAGAAGGTAGAGCTCCACCTGAACGTTTAAAGTAAAACGTAGGAAGTTAAAAAAAAAAAAAAAAAAAAAGGTGGATGTAGTTTGAAATGCTTTGTTTTGCTTTTAAGGTGCCAAACCCAGAAAGAGGAAAACGTTTGGCATTCCTGGCCGCAGGAAAGACAAGGACACGGACTCGACGTGAGTTTGGGCTTCGGTTCCCGGCACAGTTTGATCGGTTTTATTCTTTGTCTCTCTTTTTTTTTTTTATATGTCAATGTTGCCTTTTTGTCTTTCAGTGAGTCGACAGAAGTCGAGACTGCTGTGAGTATAAAGTTTATTAAAACAGACACTCGCTGCACGCCCGATCTTCTTGAGTTTCCCTTGGATCCGTTTCATGTCGGCGCGGTCGGTGACGTTGACGTCAGGCTGCAGGAGGCGGAGCAGACTATTGTTCTGTTTCTCCTGCCCATGTGTTACTCCGCACTTCCCAGCCTCTCTGCCCCTCCCTTCCCGTTGCTTCCCTCCTGTTTGTTTTGTACATTTGCTCATTCATTCATCCATTTCTCTCTGTTTGTGCACGCAGAACACTGCCAATGGTGCTCCCCCAGGATATTATGGCTCCATAGACATCCAGAACGCTGTAAGCAAGCTAATGACCCCACACCTGCCGCTTTCTCTGTTACGCAGCAGCAGTGTAAATCTATACGCCGTTGGCTTTTTCAAGTACATTTCCAAAGATCGAAAGCGACAACAAAATCATATCCCTGCAAATATAAAACTTGTAGATAGAGGCTATTTAGAGATGCTTAGTATGAGAGCGATTCAAATTCTGTTCTTGAGATTTTGTTGCTTATTTTGTTTTTTTGTTGCTCCAGTTATTCTGTCTGTAGACGAATCCAGAACTACTCCTTCAGAAGTTTTAAATACCCCTATGTATTACTTCATTCGATATTTTCTATGTGTATACATTTTTATTTACGTATTTCCAATTGTAGCCTATTTGTAGAAAGATAAGGTTTTATATCATCTCAACAGTTTTGAAGAAAAAATGATTGATTGCTTAAAAACGATTCCACATTTGGAGACTTTGAAGAGGAAACGCATATTCTGATTTAAAAGAGGGAATAATAGCTTTAAGAAAAATATTAGGTGAAATTTAAAATTGAAGACTTTGTGGAAATAATTTTAACTATTCCATCTTCGCAAGAATTTTCAGTGTGTGTCACTTGATAATTTCTGACATTATTCTGGCATATAAAGTTACAATTTTAATAAGTTTTTGAAAGATTTTGACATTTTTATTTGTAGGGACTAATTAGAGAAAATTTTTTTATGTCATATAGGCAATATTTTACATGAGCAACACATCTAATTATAAAGAACTCTTATTTTGAAATTCAGAGAAAATGTATGTGTGACCCTTTACTTACTAAAATTGGCTGACAAGTCTGTCTGAAATGCAAACATTTTTATAGACACATTCCAACTTTTCTACTTTAGAATATTCCAGACCTTTCCAGCTGCATCACTGTGCAGAAATAAATCTTTAGTATATAATGATAATTATTTAAAAACTGTTTTGTTTAGCTGAAGTTTCCAAATAATTATTTTCAACAATTTTTATCTGAAGATTACAATGCTATGACTCCTTTATGATATGTCAAAAATGCTAAAAAAATAATTTTAAAAGTTTGTTCAAATTTTCCACGAGCAGGAGAGAAGAAATTTGTTTTTGCTTTCAACTTTCAAGCTACAGTTTTGAGTTGTAGAGTTTTTGTAGTGAAGCAAAACCGAAGTTTTTAAGTTTTAGGACATCATGACAGCTCAGAAAATATTTGTTTTTGGGGGTTTTTTTTTCCTTTGCATTAAAAGTTCTGAGATATTTAAAAAGTCCTCACTTTGGAAGAGTTTGTTGGTTCTTTGTTTAGTGCATAAATAGAAAGTTTTTCCAAATAGGAATATTCGCTTTAAAGCATTTAGCAAAAGCCAAAATACATTTTTCTGATTATTTAACCAGTACATTATGATCTCTCCCGGCATTTAACATTTATTATTTGATAATATAAAAGTTTTGGTTTATTTGAAGCGTTTGATCCTCCTTTTTTATTAATTTTTTTTTTCTTTATAGAATGTGCCCCAAGTTGACGCCGAGGGATTTTGCATCAGACCAGAAGTGAACGAAAACGATATCTTTTATTCCCCCCCTTACGCTTCATTCTGGCGTGTTTGTTTGGCGTTTTTTTTTTTTTTTTGTACTTTTTTCTCCCCTTTTTCTTTAACTCGTCTCCTCACAGCCCAAAGACAACTCCTTCTACTCGTCCAGCGACTCCGAGGATGAAGACGAGCCCAGGAAGTTCCACGTGCAGATCAAGCCCGTCCAGCCCAACAACGGCACGCATCAGAACCGGGCCAACATCGACGAGCTCAAAGCCTCCATCGGAAACATCATCCTGTCGCCCTCCACCTCGGTACGGGTAACATTTCGCACGAGCTCTGTCTGCACACCGACCTGTTGATCCTGCTGCTGCAGCAGAAGTTCACTCTGCCGGGGTGACACTAGAGGGCAACAGGGGAACATCTAAAATCAGATACAGAGCAAGGGAATAGACTGAAGCGCTCAGTTTGTCTGATGCATTTTGTTTCGATTAGTAATGTGGTATATATGATTTGGTCAACATGCCACACCATCTTCCAGTTTACTAAATCTCCTGTCCACTCTTAGTCCCCGTTTTGTCTTTACTTTGAAGGTGGTTTAGCGTGAACCGACTTTGTTTTTATTTTCTTTTACTCCTACGGACTCGGGTTCCCTTTCACTGCTGATGTCGTCGCCCCTCGACCTCACGCTCGCAAAGCTTCACTCGTATCTGCTTTCACGCCCGTGGCGGCCCCGCGTCCAGCTCCTCGTTCTCTCTCCCTTCACTCGGCCTCTGAATGACTCTCTAACGAAAGTAGCTGCAGTCGTTAGAGTTTAAAGCCACTACCGCTCGTGTGCAAACACCGCATCCTTTGTGTTTATTTGTGTGTGTGTGTGTGTGTGTGTGGGTGTGGGTGTGTGTGTGTGTGTGTGTGTGTGTGGGGGTGTGTGTGTGTGTGTGCGTGCGTTGTTGTTGTAGAGTCTCATGAAGGAGCCCTCGTGCGTTTTACTAGCCGACTGATCACTAACTGAAAGTTATGGCATCTTCATCTTCAGCCTCTCTTTCCCTCCTCGCTGTTTGAAGTTTCTTCAGCGTCTCTTTGTTTGCTTTCTGTCTACACCCACTTGCTTTCGACAGGACTCTGCTGCGGTTTTGTGAAAACTTAACAAGGATCAGTTCTTTAATTTCTCCTAGAGATGCCGAGACCATTCCAAGTTTTGTTTTGTTTTGTTGTTGTTTTTTAGGCTTGAGAGCTTGTGATTTTTTTTTCTTTTTTTTTCTTTTTTTTTTTTATCAAAGGGCTATAACTTTTACAAAATAATAATAATAATGATAATAATAAATAAATAAATGCAGCATGTTATTTAGCAGTTTAAAAAAAAAAAATCCAGGAAACTGTGCATCAAAGTCTGTGTTTCAAACGTTCATAAAATTTTTTATTAAACTTAAATAAAGTGGATCAGAGTCGGTTGATGCGTTTAAAGACCAAAAATGGTGGGAATTCCGAGTTTTCCAGAATTTAATGAGCCTGAAATTATTCTTCTGGTAGGACGACCACCCACTAAACTAATGAAAGTGCAGAGTTAACCAAAAAAAGGAAAGTAATGAAAATAGTAAATGGTTAAATTGATGGTTAAACAGATGCTGGAAGTTGTTAAAAATCATATATATATATAATATAATTCACGAGATAATTGTTCCAATTTTCTTTCTTCTTTTCTTTCTTTCCTCTTATTTGTGTTTTTTGCTTCAGGGTTGTGATGCAGAAGTCACAGAAATGTGCTGCAGGCTGCTCCACAGAGACTCAGTTTTGAACCCAACAGAATAAAGTTCATACGTTTCTAACCATATCACAAGTTATTAAAAAAGTTTCTTTTCCCATGCTGAAAATGGTGGGATTTTTTTTTTTTTTTTTTTACGCTTTAAATGAAAAATTAAAATGAGTTGTTTTAAAGGCACATCATCGATCAGTGCAGATACTTAGTTTATTTAAAACTGAGACGACTTGCCTAAAAAAAAAATTTAGCCTAAGCTAGTTTCCATCCGCAGTCCTAGAGCAGGCGAGTTCATAAAAATCAAGGCAAAATGATTCATACCCGCACATCCAAGGGAGTATTGTGGCACGTGTCGTTTTCGCAAATATTTTCCCTTTACGGGAGAAATTGATGTGAAAAGTAAGTTTCTGTGTAGAGTAAAATATCTATTTTTTAACCTTTCTAATTAAATTTATTTTAAATCAACATTACTGTTGGTCATTTGTAAAAAAAAAAAAAATATATATATATATATATATATGTATATATATATAAAACAATACTTCGCAGCGCCGTGTCGTACTCGCCATCCTTTCTTCCTGTTCCCATTTATTTCTGCTCGCTCTTTCCTGTTTCGGAACCACAGAGACATTTTGAATTAACGTTCAAACTTTCATCCGAGGTGGCGCACTGTAGCTTCATCTGGACTGAATTATTGAGCGCTGTTCTCAATTTTTTTATTTTTTTGGGTTGTTTTGTTTCCTTTTTTTTTTTTTTTTCTTTTCCTCCCCTCTTGCTGCTCATTTTTCTGTCTTTTTCATTTCTTCTCCCGTTTGCTTCTCCCTCCGTGGCATTCCCTTTATTGAAACAGCGATGGAAGTCGTGTGAGCGGGCGAGCGAGCGTAAGTGTGTGTGTGGCCAGCAAGAGCTGTAATTGAACCCATTTGCCGCTTAGCGCCTGTGGGACTAAGCCCGGGCCTCGCAGCTCGACGGTGGTTAAACGTTTTGCTGTGTTCCTTAAACCCATTTTGTTTCTTTTTCTCCCCTCTGCCCCCTGACAGCTCCTCTAACCTTTCTTCTTCTAAGAAATGGCTTTTTTATTGAAATTGAAGTTGCTCTCGTTTCGGTCGGCCGCCCCACACCCCCCTCCGAGATCATACCTTGCGTATCTTGTGTTTCGCAGCAGGACGTGGCAGATTTATATCCGAGGGAGATAGAAAAAAAAAAAAAGCTCTGGGAAGGAAGTTGGTGAAGTGTCGGGGCCATGCTCTCCGTTGTCCCCGACTGATCGTTGTCTCGGCTTAAATACACTGTTTTCAGCTGCCGAATTCTTCACCCTAGGTTTAGTGTCTGGTATGCGTGAGTCTGGAGCGGTCCCGTGATTTACCGTCTTCAACGCTCAAGTGGAAACTTCCCACTGCCACCGGGGGACAATTCACGCCATCGTTTTCACAACCTTCGACATATTCTGTGCGCATTTTTACCCTGATATATCATGTTGAGACTCCATAAATACTTTAAGGGTGTAACATTTGGAGTAAAAGATGTTTCAGGTTCAACAAGTGGTTTCCTACAACCTTTAAAGCAAACTTGAGTGTTGCTTCCAGCTTCTTCAGATTAAATGAAATTGGTGCCAAAAAAAAGTTTTGTGCGACAAAAAAGTTTTGTTTGCGCTGCTACCATTTTAGAGATATTAGTAAATGTTTCCAGAGGTCATCCGAGGTCAACCAGCCGGCCAACATCTACAAAATCAAGCAAATTTGGTGTCGAGCAAGCGTGCTACAAATAAATAATTTCCATCGGTTTTGTCAGAACCGTCTTTAAAACAATTGCTGCACGACGGAAAATTGGTGCTGCGCAGACGTTGGACGCCAATTTCGCTTAACTTGAAGATGATCACTTCTCCCTCATACGTCTATTTGAAGCTTTATTTTGGTTTGGAAAAGTATTCACACCCCGTGAACTTTTGCACATTTTGTCTTGTAACCACAAAAGCTTCTTGTGTCGTTCACAAAGAATTTATTTGAGTTGCAGCAACGCAGTTGCGAAAGTGAAGAGTACACAGTTGTCCGGTTTTTGGGGATGACTGGAGGTAAATTCAGGTGAACGTCATTTCAGACTTCAGGCTGTGATGGGAAGACGACCACAAACATTCAAACACAGCTACAGGGGACTGGTGGAGATCTCTGTGTTAGAATGTCCCAGTTAAAGTCCAGACAGTTAATCCTTTCTGGGTGAGCTTCAGGAGTTTCTTTAAGAAAATTGGGGAAACATTTCAGCCTCTCTTGATGTGTAAAGCTGGTAGAAACACCAAAAAAAAAAAAAAACAAGTTGTATGAATATATTTTCCAAGCCACTCTTATTGTTTTCTTCTTTATTTATGTTTTTTTATATACAAATATTTACTCTTTTTATTGTGTGTTTTTTTCCAGGGACAAATGCGGAGGAACCAGTCCAGTAAGTAGTCTTTCTTTTCCTCTCAACGTTTTTATGTCTTTGTGTTTCTGGATTGAGAGGAACGACTCTGGCTACATTTCAGTTGTTCCTTAAGAAGTTTTCTGTAGAACAAAAATGAGTAATAAGAACCTCCAGACATCAAGCCAACACCAACATATTCCAAGAAAAAGTAAATAACCACTTTTTAGTTTTTTTTTCTCTATAAATGTCTTGCATGAGGGATGTTTCTCCCCCAACCGGTGCAAATAAGGCCAACTGTTTAATCAGCTGGACGTTTTGACAAGTCAGAAATTATCTTTCGCCTTCAGTATTTTAACTTCTGGTCAGTTTTTAAAAATAAAAAAAATGTAGGAATAAAAGAAACATCTGCACCACAGAGCCGTGCAGCAGAACGCACAACAATCTGATACGTGAAGCAAAGCAAACTACCTCGAGTTATTGTTTTATATAAATATATACATTTATATCCATATTTTTTTGTTTTTGCTCAAATGCGAATTCAAAATGTTTCCCATTTCTCATGACTAATCTCCAAAAGTCCTGCGATGGACCTTGTTTAATCTAAACGAGGGACTTTTGGAGCAGCAGGTTTGGACTAAATCTTTCCAGACCGTGTTGCCGGTGAGTGACGCGCAGGCCGTGTGTGCGCACGATTAAAAAAGATTAGCAACGTCAGATGCACCTAAATATTTGGAATACGGGAAGAATACAAAAACAAAACACGGGAAAAAAACAAAAAAAAACAGGTGCTGTGTCTGTGGAACGACACCACAGCACAAGGTAACAGGACTATTTTGTTTGACCCGTTAAATCCTCGACATCTGCACTGCAAAGCTCTGTGCGACGAGTTCAAAGCTCAACCCGAATGCCAGCCAGGCAAAAAAAAAAAAAAGTTGAATTATTGACTTTGGTAAACATGAACATCATGTCTGTATATGTAATGATCAAAGTGATTGATAGTTTTTGTGTTTAATGCGTTTAAATAAGGCTTGCAGCCATTACGACTGTTTTTGTGTGTGTGTGTGTGTGTGTGTGTGTGTGTGTGTGTGTGTGTGTGTGTGTGTGTGTGTGTGTGTGTGTGTGTGTGTGTGTGTGTGTGTGTGTTTTTAGCCCTTAGGCTCAAGTTATGTTTTTATTATTTTTCTGCAATTTCAAAAATGTGGCAAAAATAGAATGAAACGGTTAAAATTGGTGCATTTGCACAAGGCGGTTGCATTCAAAGATGTATACTCTGCACACGCTCAGGGTTTACTGGAGTATCTACCTTAAGATCTAAGGCTAAGGGTGAGTATGTTTTATCTACAGTCACTGGCCAGCGCCTCCACCTCCCCTCCCCACTCCACCCTAAATATCAACCTTTCATCTCTATCTCCTCAAAGGAGCCTTTCACACTGCTTCTGCAGCCAGCCAACCTCCCTGTAGCCGCTAACATCACTGATATTTATGTTTTTTTTTATCCCTCACTGCAAACTTTTAGTGTCCTATTTTGACAAGTTTACTCACTTGAATGGCTTTAATTTTGGGTTCTCTCCCACCTCCGGCGTTTCGGGGTGCAGTTCCAGTCAGAAGTCTGCATCCACTTGTCACGGATAATACTTGTCATTTAATAATAGTAATTTCCAGGGTGGAACAATTACACAACAACACAGTTTTTAATCTGCTGTGGGTTTTTTTACATTTACATAAGTTCCACAGTCCTCGTGCGGCCGTCAACGAACTCAAGCTTTATTGGTCGTGTAATCATTCCATCCTGAAAATAAAAGCGATTTGAATATTTAAAAATGGCGAGTGTGTGCAAACTCCTGACGTTCAGGTTACTAAATGGATCTTTGAGAGAGGTTGTAGCGCTCTGGACAAGCGGTTCCGATTAACCAAACGCCACTTTTCACATTGATTTCCACTTGCCAAATCCAACCGAAACCCGCGTCCCTAAGCTGCTTCCTCTGTATTAAAACCTCAGCAGAACTCGGCAGATTAACCCTTTTGCGGTACTTTGGCGCTATGGGATTTTAATCTGTGAGGGAGAAGTCATTTATTTCAGACGGTACCAGTCGGAGGTTTGGAAACACCTGGATGTTTCGTAACTAGTTGCGCTCCGACCTTTGACTTGTGCAGCGTTTCTCTAACTCTCAGCCGTAGGTGGTGGCTTTCTCTCATGTTTATGTTTCTGGTCGAAGGTGAGACAAATGAAAATCGTTCTTTTTTTTTTTTTTTTTTTCTCTTTAAAAATCGTATAATTGTAGAAAAGCTATTCATTTCCTCTCCGCACGCCAAATTAAAAGACTTCTGCTTGTGCTTGTCTCCCCCCCTGCAGATGACGAACTGGTAAAACCCAGAGGGTCGACGCCATTCGAGTGAGTCGGAACATGAGAGGTTTCTTTTTATTTTCGTGTTTAGAACCAGAGTGACATTGTTTGCACGGTGCTTTCTGACTCACTAAGCGTTGAGTTCCTCGTGCATTGACGTGACTTGGCCGTGTTTCTGTTTGTCTCAACTCTGGCAGGCTGAGCAACAACGACCTCCTGTCTCTGGATCCGCTGAGCTCTGCTTCGGGAGTCGGGTCGTCCTCCTCTGTGTTGTCCACAGCAGGTCAGCCGCCAAAAAACTCAAAAACGTCCCGTACCTGAAGGGTTTCATTTTCCAGCAGAAGATGATCTTTAATAGACTATCACGCTCTTGTGTCACGCACAAAGTTGAAATCAGAAAGCAAAATAAATCATCCAAGACAGAAGAATTGTGGTCTGAAGAAAAGAAAATATAACTTTCTCCATTTTTCTTTTTTTCAAATTGCAACATCTGCAGCTTGAATAGCAGGGCAGTGCTTTGCTTTCCCTGTGTCTTCTAATAATAAACATCTACTCTTTGTATGGATTTTATTAGTTACTGAACATGTTTCTCATGCTTTACACGCCCGACGCCGGCGTTTAAACAGAGTGACATTAGCAGTGACCCGTTACCCAGGTTAAGCATAATCCACAGTTAATTGGCACCTCGTTGAGGTCAGAGGGTGGGATATAAAGCCCACAGGCGCATATGTTGTCAAACAAAGTCTCATTACTGTCAAAGGTCTCGGCTTTAAAGTCAAAAGAGCATCAAAAAGTGTTTCGTTTTGGATTCCTGATCAGAAGTAAGTGTCTCCGTCTGCAGAGTAGCTGTGTTAATATCACACAGCGTAAGATGACTGAATTATTCTGTTTTTCTTTTCATTTAAGTGTATTTGTACAATAATGTTGCAATATAGGATTACATTGCACATCACCTTGATTGTTTTCTCAATTATTCCTTTTTTGTTTTTGTTTTTTTTGGGGGAGTTGACGTCACGTAACTTTTGTTTTCATGTCCCTCTCGCCTGTTCTTGTCAGACCTCGCTTCTCTCTTCTTTCCAATCCCTTCATCTCCATCTTTTCTGGTGAATGACTCTGAGGTCTTTCTGCCAGAGGCAGCAGGTAAAATGTGTGTGCCTCTCTGTCTTGAAGAGGAATATTAACCTGAACGTGAGCCATTCATCGACAAATCACTTCCATGTTCATGTTTTGTTTTAATGTTTGGTTTTCCTTTGGTTCCCTTTTCTAATATAATATTTCTAATTAGTTCAAATCCTTGACAAAATGATATTCTGCCCTTTTCACATTATCAATAACAAAATAACATGTTTGTTTTACTTTATTGCATTGCGCCTTTGAAAAATAAAACTTACATATAATAGTTACTGGGCCTGAAGATAATAGGGTACGTATTGCAATATTGTGAGTCAGTAATTTTCCACTGAATTTATTAAAATAAATGTACGTTATCACGACTCGACTGTTTTCCTTTAGAAACACTTAGCTGTAGACTTTATGCTGTGTCAGCATATCTGTGCATCGAAACAGATAATGGAGGGGCGAGTGCAAGTCCGCTTAAGAATTAACACGTCCATATCACCTTCCTTTGCATCTGAAAAGACAGCATACACATTTCGATCTCAAATTGTCCTGGCAGCCTTTTTTTATTTTATTTTTTATTTTTTAGCTATGTCCTAAAGAAATTATGAGTAGGGAGTCTTGCAATTGAGATGCCACATGTATGGCACATTTGTGCCACTGCTTTGGAACTAATGCATGTGTTACAACAATTAGCTGGAAACATCCTAATCTGTGTTCAGGTAAACTTAGCATACACTCTGGCTGTGCTGATTAAGACTCACTCACCTCAGGATGCCGAATGCTTGAAATGCCTCCCCTGACCTATCACTTACACCTTCAGCTACTAAATTCAGCTCAAAAATACCCGACTATTTGGGGGGCAATCAGATTGTTTTTGTGTTTATATTTCCTCAGGTGATTTTCTGTAGAAGAAAAAATTAAATGGGCGATTTATGCTAACACTGGATACTGTTTTGCTCTTAAAGATTTTTTTCCCTTTCTGATCCACCTGATTGAGATTGTAACAGCTAATATGAACTTTTTAACCTAAAGCTAGGTTTGATACTCTAATTAATGGACAACAAACTCCTTTGTTTTACGTAACACTGAAACTCCAAGTTCAGGATTTTAATAGAGTACAGTTTCTAACTGTGTTGTGATGCTTTTAAAATGCACTGCAGGTGTCAAGTCTGTCAAATCTATTCATTTTCTCTACTTTGCTTTTCTTCTTATTTACCTTTAACGCCTCTGTCGATCACATATCTTCCTCCAGTCGACACTGTGAGCCGCTTTACCCCAGTGGCAGAGCGACAGCAGTCCAAAGACGTCTCCTCTTTCTCCTCATCCACCACCTCTCCCTGGGATTCCCCCGAAAACACTTCCCAAGGGCTGAGGCCTGCGCCGGTGAGGGCCCAGAGTGCCCCCATCACCCAGCCCACCGAGCCAATCGACCCCGTCAAAAGTCCGACCGCCGCCAGCCCCCCAAAGACCCCGAAGTCTGTTGATAGCTTCTCCTCTGTGTCCTGGTCTCAGAGCCAGTGGATTGCTTTCGGGGACAGGTCCGCTCCGCCTTGCCGTCACGGCTCAGGCTCTTCTGTAGCGGAGGTCCAGAAGGCCCCGGCTGGCGGCTTCGGCAGGGCGAGCCGCTTCCTGTCGGACGAGTCTGCAGATGCTTTCTGCAAAGCAGCAGCTGCGGCGGTCAGAGAGGACAGCAGCGTTTGTTTTGCTGACGTCTTCTCTGATAGGACAGTAGCAGCAGCCACAGGAAGCAAAATATTTCATGGTAACAGTTACTTTGCTGTACAAGACACGCCGTGTGCCTGAGGGTTTGGAGTTGATTTTGCCTGAAAATTGACTGTAACGTCTTTGGTTTGGTTTTTCATTTATTTTTTGGGGTTGTTTTTGCTGATGCTTTTCTGTTCCGTCTGCCTGAGATGCAAGATTTGATTTCAATTTTTTGCGTTTTTTTGTGGTAAAGTTGATTTCGGAATGTGTTTTCTCCATTTTATTTTATTACTAAATATTTGGTTGTTGGAACAAGACGCGACGCATGAGACTTCTGCACTCAGCTGAACACACGCGCATGTTTGCAACAAGCCGTACATTCTTCATTCTCTAACCAAAGTGTGCGTTTTTTTTTTTCTAGTGTCGGTACCAAACCGACCTACGACCCCTCTGGCGGCTGGAGCCCTCGTCCCACCACCTCGTCCTTCGTCCAGACCCAAACTTCCCACCGGAAAACTCACGGGAATCAATGAAATTGTGCGTAATCCTTCCACTTCTTACATATTTCCGCGTGAATTTTCTGTGCGCATCTGGAATTTTCCAGATTCTTCAGTGGCGTGACTTTACAAACGACACGTTTTCAAGTTTGAGCCGACTCACTAATGCCCGTTTTGGCAAGCACCGCTGCCTATTTTCAGCTCAGTTTTTGTTTTGGGTATATTTGTCAAATCCTAGCTGAAAAGGCTTATTGAGGTCCCTGGGCTGCCTTCCATGTAATCCTGTCTGTTAACAGATTTCCACTAAGTCCGTCAGGGACTGTAAGGACAATGGAGTAAAAAAAAAAACTTTAGTTTGTATTTTTTAAAGATTTTTGAACTTGACAACATGTAGGCTAAAAACATATTCTCTACTTTGGGCTGAATGTATGATACCTCCTCCGCCGTGCTTTACAGTTGAAAGTGCTGTTTCCATGTTGACCTGAACATCTTTCCTCAACTTCCTCTTAACCTTGATTTTTCTTTCTATTGTTGCTCCGAGTGTTTTACTGTGGTTTCCTTCCAACATTGTCAAACTTCAATCTGATCCGTGCTTCTGATTCACTTTTCTCTGTTGCACTTTGGAAGGTGTGACAAAGAAAAAAAGACATTCTTATGCTTTTATTTCAACATTTTTCAGCAACTTCCTTTTAGTTTAAGCATATAACTAACATGGTTACGTTTTTCTGCTTTCGGTTGTTTAATGCAACACTTCTTTTGTTTTCTTCCCTTGTAAGATTTCAATCATTTTTTAAAATTCTTTTAGGTCCGGCCTTTCAGCCCGCCCAAAGCATCCAACGCCAGCCCCCCTCCGACAGCACCGCTCGCCCGGGCCGAGAGTTCTTCTTCGCTGTCCTCGAACGCCTCGCTCAGTGCCGGGAACACTCCCACCGTCGGTAGGATCGTTTCCCTGTACTGCTCACTTTTTAGAAAGCCTTTTCTCCCTTCTCTCCCTCAACCTTTTCTCCGACCTTTTAGAAAAGTTTGCTCCGTAACTTGCTGTTCTCCGTACTGCTTTCCTCCCTTTTTTCTGTTTTTTCTTTCCTCCGCTCCTCTTCTTGCAGCGTTTGAACTTTTGCTCCTCCTCCTCTCCTGCTCAGGGTCTGACCTCAGCAACTTCTCTCCTCCTGTGCTTCTAAACCAAAGTGAGTCTGGCTTTTCGAACATCATCCCTGCAAAAGATGCATGTTTTTTCCTCCCCCCCTCCTCTGTGTTTTCATTGTCCGAGTTTGTTCTCTGGGTACATTTCAGTGATGGCGTCTTACGCAAATGTGCAAAAGTCTTGAGCCGACCCTCGTCTCTTTACATGCTGCTTCTCAGAGGCTCATAAATGGACCTGAGGAGAATCTAGTCTGGGTTTTCTAAAGGACTTTAAGGTTTTTCTTACAGATTAATTGGGGATTTCTCCTGTAAAATTTGTATTAAAATCCGAAATTAATTTCTATGACAGTTGTGTAATCCCACCCGGAGAAATTTAGAAAAAATATTGTGTTTTATTTAAGTACATAAAGTCAGTTAGTGCTGTTTTCTTTCACCTGTCAGTGTTTAGCAGGTGACCCAACAAACAAAAGAAACATCCTGTAAAAACCATCTTTTTGTACGCAGTTTGAACTGCAAGCAAAAACTGCCAACAGCTGCATTTGCACTACAAATGTGCGCAAATTAAGCTTTGCCGATATTCCACTGATGTCGGAAAACACAATTTTGCAATCACTGTCTTTCCATTAAATGAAATTAAAATCACACGTGAACAAGTTTGTTCACTCGATAAGTCATTAAAAAACATGCCGCGCCATCATCCCACCTACCACTTCCTGTCGTCGTCTTTGTTGTTTCCACCAGTGGTAACATCCAGTTCATCGTGAAACATGTGATGCGAAAAAAGTGTTTACTTTGCCTGATTTTGGTATTTTTGTCAATTGGATGCAGCCAATAAACTCCACCCAATTCAAAACCTTTTCAATCAACACTTTTGAAACTGGCGTCTTTCTATTAAGCAAATTTATCTTCACAATTCCAATTTGCGCAATTCTATAGTCAATGGATATGCAGCTAGAGACTCCTAGCAAACCTGGAGTTTGGCTTAAAACCACCCAAAAAGCGCATTGTTGATTCAAGACTTTTACTGACAGAAGAGTGTGTTATCTTTGCTGCTCATCTCTGTGTCATATCAGACGCGTTCGCTCGGGGCCCGTTGCCTCCCATCGTCACATTTTTAGAAAGTGTTCTCTCAGCGTCACATCTCCTCACGCTGCGCTCTCTGTGCGTTTGTGTGTTTCCTCTCTTCCTCTTTGCCTTTTAATGTGGCGTAAAGAGGACAATGGGTTTGCAGCCAAGCTGCCCGCCTTTGAGAAGCGATGTGAAGCACCAGCAGGTACGGAGGAGGTTCTTGTTGGAGAACGGTCTGTTTTTCTGTGCGTGTGCGTTTACCTGAAAGGAACTAACACCAATCTGCCTTTCAAAGGAATTAATCAAAAGCAGCTTTTTTTTTGTTTTTTATTACAATATCTACGTCAGTTCCATTAATAACACTACTTATTTGTACGAACACGGATGATCTGAAGTAAAAGTGCCTTGGCGTGATCAAACCTTGCAGCCGAGGCAGCAGACGTGTAACCCTGAGGCTCTCTCTTTTTCTCTTTCTCTCTTTTCTCAGGGACTTCTCGCGGTCCGAGTCCTGTGACCCTGGCATCCCAAGATGCCTTGCCCATCGCCGTGGCCTTCACGGAAACAGTTAATGCTTACTTCAAAGGAGCTGATCCTGCCAAGTGAGTCTCACATGACGCTGAAAACATGTGCGGAGCTGATCTGCTCATGTGCATGTTGCTGTTTGCATGGGGACTTCGCTGCACGAGTTTTACAGTCCATAGTTCGCACAACGCACCGTCTTTGTCCCTGTCTGCACACCTCCGTTGTCTCTCCCCCTCCCTGTGCGCGTGTGGAAGGCTTTGCACGAGTCTGACACCATTCTTTCAGGATGGATAACCAACATGAGGCAGATTATAGTCTGGGACAGAGCAAACATACCGTCTTTTATTGGTTAACTGCTGCGAAATTGCTGCTGTGCAGAAGGCTTCTTTTTCCAGGGATTAGCAAATGGAACATTTCATAAGCAAAGCAGCAAAGACACGCCGCAAGGTTGAGAGACCGCCGCGGCCCACTAGCACCACAGACACACACACCGATGGCAGACTGGGTTTACATTACACCACCGAAGCAAGCAGATGTACAGAATATTACGCACAGACTAAATCAACCGCACGTTTTAAGCAAGAAACCAAACTTGCGGTTACGTCAGAGGATCAGTTGTCTGAAAGTTTCATAATAAAACCGAATAAATGCAGGACGTTTGAACAGAACTTCTTATTGTTTTTGATTGCAACTTAAGGGAATAACTTTGTTCAGTGAATTAGGAATCTTTACATGTTCAGATGGACAATGTTATGACTTTGGAAAAAACACACACATATATACCTGTTTATTCCTATTTATATGCAACTCTGGAAGAAATTGTGACACTTTATTCGAAGGGTTGTGCATGAAACTGACATGGGACTGTCATAAACATGACATAACAACGTTCATGAACATGAAGGAGTCTCTATGAATTTTTATAACTTGTCATGAAGTGTCATTTGGTAAATAATGATCCATCAAATATGGATTCCTGAGCTCTTCCTGCGTTAAAACATTAGTATTGTTATTTCTACATGAATATGAACTTGTTTTCTTTGCATTGTTTGAAGTCTGAAAGCACCGCATCTTTGTCGTTATTTTGACCGTTTCTCATTTTCTGCAAATAGATACAAACGGTTTGCTTGGGATTTCAGAGACATGCTGTCAGTACTTCATAGAATAAAAGACCAGGGTTCATTTTTCTCAAACATGTACCTATAAAAAGTAAAATCAGAGAAACTGATTATTTTAAGCGCTTGTTAAATTTTTCCCAGAGCTGTATGCTCCAGCAGATCACATATCATCTAAATTCATATCAGTCTAAATTCACACATTTAGGCAATTCTTCCACACCAGGAAGCCGTAAAAGTATAAAACCGGTGGCTGTGATCGGCAGGTGCATCGTGAAGATCACCGGCGACATGACGCTGTCGTTCCCCATGGGCATCATCAAGGTGTTCACCACCAACCCCTCCCCGGCCGTCCTCACCTTCAAGCTGACCAACACCAGCAGGCTGGAGCAGATCCTGCCGAACCAGCAGCTGCTATACAGGTGAGACCTTCGATTAGCTCACGCAAGCGGGAGTCGCGGGCCGGCCGGCCAAGTGAGAGACGGATCCGGGCTCGGCCGTACGAGCACGCCTCCAGAAAACACACTACGCACCAGCGAGAGGAAATTCAATTAGTAATCCGACATGAAGCTATCATTAAGCTGTCAGGGAAATATTTTCCAGCCGTTTTTCACCACCAGGTTCTCAGCTGTCCATGTCTCTTCTGAAAGACGGCCAAAGCAGCGAGAAGGCACTTCATAAAGCGGCTACGTCATTCAGCGCTTAATTCATTAGACGTGTTGAGGTATGTCTCACCTCATTAGTTGGAGGGAGATGTAATTTGGTATATTTTGCTTCCCACGTAAAAACAAAAAGAAATTTTAGATTGCGTCTTCTTCTCTCTCTCTTTTTTTTTTTTTTAAATTTTCCTCCCTCCTCGCTCCGCTTCCACCCAGTTATCTCAGAACCACACGGCTGGACTAATTGAATCAACTGGAAATCGTGATTTAGTAGCCGGCCCAATTTAACAGGGACATATTTTCCGAGCTGCTGGAGCTTTACACACAAAGCCAAGGCGAGCGACGCATAATTGAGCCTCTGATTGTTTCCCGTCTGTGTCTCCCCTGTTTCTGTTTGCCTTCCATCCAGCGATCCTTCCCAAAGCGACTCCAACTCCAAGAACTACTGGTTCAACATGCAAGCCCTGACATCCTACCTCAGAAAAGCCTCCGAGCAGAATCCGTCGGCTTCCTACTACAACGTGGAGATCTTGAAATACCAGGTCAGTCAGCCGGAATCGCTCCGAGAGCTAAATCCAGACAAAACAGCTTTGTTTAATAAAACAAAACAAAAAAAAAAAACGCTTTGTTGAAGTTTTGCTTTTTTAATCTCTGAGGGCGGAGTCAGAGGCAAAATCAAGTTTGAGCATTAGGTCAGTGAAGTTCAAATGAAGGGAACTGTGGCATTTTTAAAGATGAGGATCGGTGCTTGTTCTTTGCGTTGACATTTGTCACTATTTGTCACCGCAGGCCCTGCAAAACCCAAAGTAACTTGTGACAATATCCGACTGGAGCGTCGTCACATTTTCACTAAATGAAAACATGATGAGTGAACCCTGGAAAAATGACCCAGCAAAATTAGTTATTGCAACAAGCCTCTTTCTGACACTCGACCTCTTCCAGCCACGCCCTCCTCGTCTCCGACTGCTGAGACTGGAAGGTCAGAGGCCTGACGCCCATTGGCTGTGTCCAGGTGCTGTCCGACGGGATCCATTCGACTCCTCTCAACCTGGCCGTGTACTGGAAGTGTACGCCGAGCACAACAGACCTGCGGCTGGACTACCGCTACAACCCGGAGTCCATGGACTCGCCCGGACCGCTCACCAACGTACAAGTCCTGGTTCCCGTCGACGGCGGCGTCACCAACATGCAGTCTCTACCCAACTCCGTGTGGTGAGGAACGCTGTGCCGACAGGAGCCCAGCGTGGCCCACTGCATAAAAAAAAACCCAAACAAAATTTCTTTTTCCTTTTAAAAACCTCAGGTGTTTATTTTTTTGTGTCTCTTTTAGGAATTCGGAGCAGAGCAAGTGTCTTTGGAAGCTGAGCGACATCTCGGAAAAGACTGAAAATGAAGGTGATCTGTTTGTTTTCTCTTTGAAGTTCACCACTGATGTAAATAAATCCAGTCAGGCTGAACCCATAAATTTGGTTTCTGACCTCAGGCGCCGGCTCTCTGCGGGCCAAGTTTGAGCTCTCGAATGGCCCTTCCAACCCGTCCACTCTGGCGGTCCAGTTCATGAACGAGGGCAGCACCCTGTCAGGAGTCGACATGGACCTGCAGGGGACTGGATACAGACTTTCGCTCAACAAGAAGAGATTTGCCACGGGTACGTCGAACGGCACTTTTCATAAAAATTCACACCCCTTTGCCTTTTGTGTCGTCTACTGGGATTTTACGCAACACACCAACACAAATAACCGTGAAAGTCCAAACGGGGAGGAAAAGGATACACGCTGACGGGCGTTTGTTTTCAATCGTTTTCACTCCGAAATGAAAGTCAGAGCAATTAGCTTCAGAAGTCACCACAGCGTCAATGGTTTGAAAACATCAAACCAATCAGTCGAAGACGACAAAGAAACACAAAACACTCTTTTTAAAGCCAAGTCGTTTATTATCGAGGGAGGGGAAAGTGATTGACGTAAAAGTGACACCGCAACAAACAAAAACCGCATTTTGTGTTCACTTGTTGTTGTCTTTGATTAATATTTAAACGTTGAAGCACAACAAACATGAGAAAAGAAGAAGAACCAGGGAGAATGGCGAGCATTTTCTCACAGCACCGTACGCGCCGCTCTGCGTCGGACCGACACACAAATCCTCAGCAAACAGTATCAAAGGCTGTCGAAGAGGTGTGAATGCTCGCCGCCTTTCATATTTAACTTTACCACATGCTACTTTACCTCTCTTGTGTCTTCAGGTCGCTACATGGCAGACTGCTGAGGTGGCCCCGGCCCCGGCTCATCGCCGATCAAAGGAAAAAAATCAAAGCGTCCCGATTCGCCGGAGGACTTATGCCCACGGTTTCACGCAGGAAGACAGAATCTCTCTACAGTAAAACAGCACTGAGTAAAGAACACTGTTTAAAGAGAAAATGAAACGGAAAAAAAAAAAAAAAAAAAGAGAAAATCAGATGAGCTTTCAGAAAAAATGTGTAGATATGAAGTCTAATAATGCTTTCCGATCAATTATGTACAGAGACAATTTATTGATTCGCCATAAATTTATATTGTATTTGAAATTTTGAAAAGAAAAAGGAAAAAAAAAAAATAATGCACTAACAACTTTCCCAGAAGCTCTTTTTCCCTCTTGTACTCGTTTCTAAGAACCTAAGGAATATGGAATCGTTTTTTTGGGGGTTCTTTGCGCGCTGATGAGTTGAAAAGCTTTGACCGGACTGTAAATAATAACTCTTGGCTCACAAAATCGGCTCCCCTTCACTGATTGTTCTCTTGCTTTCTGAACATGTGCAATGAAGCAACGACGGTGGATTCTGTCTCCAACAGGACGCTCACACTTGTGGCACAAACTTGATCTTAACTTGTGCAACAAAAAAAAAATTTAAAAAAAAATAAAAAAAATGATAATAATAATGATACAACCTCAGTGCCTGATCTTTTAGTGTGGAACAGAAGTAAAAAAGAAAGAAAGAGAAAACTGCCTCCATGCTTTTCCAGATCTCCCTGGGTTTGTAATTTGTAAAACAGATCCTGTTTACAGGGTTTTTGATTAACCCTTTAAGTGCCGACGTCTCCAAATCCTCTGTGAAACACTGTTAGAGACTTAGAAAACAAAAATCACCAAATTCAACTTTTCCACCTTGGGAAAAAAAAAAACAAAAAAAGTGCCTAAATCGGGTTTTTATTCGTTTTTTGTTCCGTTTTTCTACTCGTTTTGTATTCCGCAGCACAGTTTATGAGAAGAGCACCGACGATGTGCTCTTTCCGTGGATATCGAAGGGAAAATGTCGCCTCGTTTTGCTCTCGGCTGTCTTCCGGAACTCCGTGGGTCGTCTTCGCCTCTTTGGTTGAAAACGAAACGTTGATTTGGTTGGTTCTCTGTGAAGGACGCGTCGTCGGGTTTGTAGCTAGTCGCGCCGCCGCAGGGCTGAACGATACCGATGCCTTACCGCGATTTATCTGGCGTCGCCGATGCTGTGACGTCACGCTGCCACGAAACCGGCGACAAGGAAGTCGCCACGTTTTAAATCTTGGTGCTTTATTACAACCTTTTTCTAACAAGTAGCTCCCGGTTCAGTTATTTTTTTTCTTTTACTTCCTGGTGGAGAATTTCTAACTTTTTTTTAGCTGGTCGAGGTCGTCCGCCTGGTCGTCCTCAGATTCGGTAATAATTCAAAGCGGGTTCGCTGTTCGCTGTCGCTGTTTGACTCAGAATAATCGCGGCTCTTTGGACCTCACACCGAAAACCGTAACTCGTCCTCTGCGTGTTTACCAACGATTTATTGGCATGTCGACGATGAACTCATCGGGCGTCTCCGTTTTAAAGCTGTAGCGCTCCGTTGTCAAATCACAATTTGAGTCGTGTTTTTTTTTGTTGTTGTTGTTGTTTTTTGTTGCAAAAGTTTGCAAACTGCAACTTTTTCACCATTAAACTAAAGTGCTGACACTAATCTTATTTGTAAATGTGCAGTCACATTTTGTTGGTACAATGTCACTTTTTTGCTGCGATTTACAATTTTTTTTTTTTTTTAAATCCTAAGGAAATCGACTTAAGGCTTTCAACTTGTTTGTTTGAAATAATGTTTTAATTTTTTTCGCTCCACCGTGAGAAAGGCAAACGCGTTTTATTAACGAGCCCGCCCGTTCTCAACCCGTATTGAAGAATAAGCAAGCTGGTTCTTGCTGTCGCCACAAAACTATAAAGGCATTTTACAGAGGTCATCTTCCAGGCCACACCCCTTTTCCTCCTCATCGTTTTGTATCAAAGAGCAACGTGTCGTGTCAGTGATTGTCACGTTTTTATCAATTATCTCTGCCATCTCTGTCTGGTTTATGATTTATAATTGTACCTGTATTAAATGTGTAATATATGAATATATACAAATATATGAAAATGATGACTTTAAACGGGACCAGTGTGATTTATTTTTCCTTTATTGCTGATTAACCAATAAAAAGTTGCTTGTTTTAAAATCTTGCTTCTATTCTAAAGCAAGATTTAAAAAAGGATAAATTATAGAAGTATGGATCCACATTTTTCAGTGGAAACATCTACTGTCATGTCGGATTCGTGAGCTTTTAAAGCTGCTGTGAGGCGGAGAGAACAATTTCCCGAAGCTTTCAGGAATGTTTTTTTTTTTTTTTCATACAGCACAAAGACAAAATCCCCCATTGTGCTTCCCTTGTCAGGACAACCGTGTTTCCGTTAAAGGTGAAAAGACAGAAAGATCTGAATCTCTGCATCGCTCCATCGTCATTGGAGACGAAGGGCCCCCGAAACTGCAGTTAAAACACTCGAGATCCGTCTCCACTCCAACCTGCAAAGTTAAAACACCGGAAAGACAAATCTTCTGTCTCTTTTTCTTTTCTTTTTCTTTTTTTTTTTTCAGAACCAGAATCCCGTGTCCGGTTCTGGATCTCGGCCGCTGTATACGTTGCGGACGGACAGAGCGTGAAAGTTACGAAAGAGCCCCATGCAGAGCTCGGCTTACAGGGACATGTGTTCACGACTGTGCGTGCAACACTCAGCACCGCATCAACGCCTTGTGCATGTTTACGCGAGGACTTCCTCTGTGCCGACTTGCAGTGATAAACTGGGAAATCACCGACCAGAAAGGTGATTTTCTGTGAGAAATCAGCTTAGGGCTGACAAGAAGTAACGAAAAGTACAATTTAGTTTTTTAAAGCAAATGACTACCTGATAAAAACAACAGCTTATCTTAGGCTGCTTTCATTAATGGAGGATCCACGAGTTTTCATGACATTTTCCTGCGAAGCATGACTTTAAATTGTTAATATTACCTATTTACAACGTTATAGCTGAAAACGTATTTTCCTTAACATGTCTGAAACAAACCAGTTTGACTGGAGCAGAGGTTCCTGCAGGCCCATCAGCCTGAAACTCAATCCTACAGTCAACATCAACAAACACCATAATAGTTAAGTTTCGATTGCTGAGCAGACTCAGACAAGACGCTGACCCGTGTGTGAAAGTGGCACTGCAGTGTTTCAGCTGCAAGCAGCCTTTAGCGCCTGACACTAGAAGTGGGGCATATATGTTCTGAAATCAATTAATGTTCTATTTATCGAGCAATCATATTTTTGGGTTGTGGAAAATGTCTTAATCAGAAAATCCTGTTGCTGTAAAAATCGATTTATTCTGTGTCTGTCATATTTGGTTCATGAGAAAACCACATCGTTGTGTTAAGTTTAGAATCGTCGTCTGTTTATCAAATCCAGCAGTCAGACTGCAGCTACTTATCGAAATCACTACGTTACTGTGTGTCACTGTTTTCTTTTGTAATTGAATTTTATTTCCTCTGTGCGTCTTGTGCCGTTTCTATGCGACAGCATCCGCAGCCACAGAATCAGAAACGATGTGATTTTCAGAGCGTCGCTGTGAGCAGCTGCTGAAAGTAACTAAAAAAGTTACTTCTAATGTAACCTGGTTACTTTCCAAATCAAATAATCAGTCATCTAACGAAGTTACTTGTTCAAGGAGTAATCAGTAAAGTAACGACGCCGTCACTGTCGGTGACGCAGTCGCCCACGATCGACCGGCTGGCGACGTCATCATGGCCGTTCTGAATCCGTAGCTTTCAGCCCGGCTAAGGTGCTGCACTGAACTGTGGCCGTTGATGTGGTAAATGGCGTTTTCACAGCTGACGGAGCGGTCTGCCTGGTGTTGATTGAGAGGCCAGGCCTCAGAATCAGCCCCGTGAAATGGTCTGAGCAGAGAGAACGAAAGCATGTGGTCTCTGTTGTTCACCACACAGTTGTGTTTGCTCAAAGGCCCACTGGAGCCGTAGAACTGAGTTATTCTCCCATCCGGCGAGCGAGAGCGACATCAGTAACATTTACGGACAATTTGAAAGCGATGTGTCCATTTGATCTTCCTCCTCACCACGAGGAAAACCATCTGAACAAATAAGCAATAGAGTGAGTTTATTGCGTTAATATGGATTCCTATCCTGCTCATTCCAGAACCCAGAGGACCTCTTTAAAATAACTCAAACCCTGAACTTGTCAAACTTTCATCCAAGGAAATCTTTCACATTTTTCCACCCGGCATGCAAATTTGTTTCAACTGTTACCCTAAATTATGAACGCCTTTTCTTTTTTTCTTTTTTTTTCCCTATGTGGCCGACACGAGCAGAGCACTTGCGTTACTGCCAGTCAAGCAGATTGTTTTCTTGTAATTCTTGGACCTAAACGTCGAACAAGAGATCCATTAAAGCTGATGTAAAGAAATGACCTTTTTTTTTTAATAGAAGGTCCCTGACCCTGAAACAGACTTTGTATGTTTTGATAGATGGCAAAATTCAAGCAGACATTTCCAATCCCGTCCTGTTTGCGGGTAAATCTTTAAAGTAATAAACTTATATTAAAGTCGCTCGTCTAGCATGATGGATTTCAGCTGCAGAGCCACAACTTCTGCTAAAACTTAACAATATTTGGATCTTGGCCCCCCCACGCAATTTATTCCCACACCAGTTCTTCTTCTTCTCGAGAGAGAGAGAGAGAGAGGATATTGTTCAATCACTGAGGTCTGCCTTTGCTGGGATGAAGTCATTATTATTTTTATTTATTTTTTTTTTATTTCTATTTTTTTTTCTAAGAACGGATTTTTCCATCAAAACACAACTCGAATTTTAAATGAAGCTTACACAAACACACATGCAAAGATTTCCTGGATGTCTGGAGCTGGAAGTAATTAGATCAAGCTTCACAAATAGCTGATTTCAAAATGAGCAACCCCTCCTGTCTGCTCGCGACGGCGAGCCGCTGAGTCATGTGAAACCATAACCCCCAAGGTCAGACGAAGATAATGAGCTCGCCTAATTGCACCGCTGCTCACTGGCAGCGGCGAGCAGAAACTGTTGCACCGCCGGTCCCACTGTAAGGGAGTCGTTGCTTTTCGTCGTTGAAAAGGATTTGTGGAAGAATTGAAACCAATAAAACGCCGGCAGCCTGCACTCCAGCGGCAGCCCTGGATAGCGCTGGACCCTTCCGTGCCATGTTCACAGAGGCACGTCACAGGCTATTTGTCATCGTTCGGTTGTGTGTGTGTTGGTGTGTGTGTGTGTGTGTGTGTGTGTGTGTGTGTTTGGGGGAGGGCGATGACTGAGAAACGATCAGATTTTAATTCCTGTGGCGGACCTTTGGAGCTGTTAACATACCAGCGGAATCTGCCGTTCCCAAAATGCCTGAGCGATGCTGATGGAGAAGCAAACAAATGTCTGGCTGTGGTAACCGACTGCACCGTACATGTGTAGAGCCTGTGAAAACTACTTTAGTCGCTTTTTTTTTTTCTTTATCTGGATAGGAGCTGAAAGCCGAAACGACCCTCGTTGTTTACTTTCTCGCCTTGTTTGGTTGTGGGTGAAAGGAAGAAAGGATTTGAGAATTTCCATCTTTAACATAAACTCGCGTAAACCAACAACCTCATTAACACCTGAAGACAAAACCTGGGTTTCGGTCGGTGAAGAACTGCAGTCATCTCTCTGCCTTTACATCTCTGAATTGCCAACCGTGGGACGACCAGGCCTTTATCGGCTGAGGATTGAATTTGGGGGGGTGCAGTTAGGATAAACTATCCGAGAAATCAAATGGCTCATGGATTCAAGGTAAAAGCAAACAAGCTCACATGTACAGCAGTCAAGAGTTGAGACGTATAATCGAATGATGCAGTCTCAAACTGCATCTGAGACGGCGCTCGTCTCATTGTCCACTGGACAAAACAGACTTTTGGAAGATTGAACAATTTTTGGTAGACATGAATGAAGTGAGGGATTCATTACCAGATTTCTGCAGGTCTGAAGTGTGTGCTAGAGCATGGATGTATCTAGAAGATGCTAAATAATTTGAGACGATTTGAACGAAGTGACGGTTCTCCCAACATTTTGTGCCTGGTTATCTCTCCGATATCATCAGCATTTTGCAACACGTCGCTTCTTGACGCTTTGCAAACAAAGGAGGATTGCAGGCCTGAAGCTAAACAAACCTTGAGCTCAAGGGATCAAGGGACCCAAGAGTGAGTCAACAGGAGACAAGCACACACAGAACCTTCCTTCCTTCCTCCCTTCCTTCCAGAGAGGAAATGTTCTCTCCATAAATATTTGGAGTTTGCTAATTGAAAGAATCTGCACAGCTGCAATTCCAGGAGGTTTCTTTAAACACAGCTCTCATATGGGCCCTTTGTGCCTGTCCCCTTGTTCATTAGCATCGAGTGAAATGAGCTGGGGCTTTGGTAAACAGGTTGGGTTTGATCACTCCCTGGTATTGTGTGCACGATGATCAGTTGTCCCCCCCCGCCAAAGACCCCTTTTGTTTTGCTTTGCCATAAGCATTATCCTTGCTCCTTGATTAGCGGGGGCTGCTACATGCAACATCACCAGGACGAGCCTTTCATGTCGGTCTTTGAACAACATGTCTGCATGTCACTGTTTGCATTTGGAATTAGAATGCAATGAACATATGTGACTATTCTTATTTTTTCTCCCACACTGTACAAACACACGTCAGACTGTTTGCAGACGGTTCTGCTGCCCCACGCGCTGAGCAGCCAAAGCCCACGACCGCAGAGTCAGAATAAACAAGGGCATACGTATGTAGCGCACATAAAAGCCGGGCAAACTAACAGAAAGTATACATATATGTATATAAGTTGTCATGAAGCAGCGTGAGCTTTTCCCCTCCTGCAGGTCGCGGTGATAAAAAAAACCCCCAAAACATCCAACCTCAGCAGACATCTTGGATGGAGTCCAGCGGCTCTTCCACTGGGACGTGTCGCTGTTGGATGCAGATCACTTGCCTTCGAACTGCAAGTGTGAGGAGCATCAGAGTGCCATCTGTCGCCGGTAGCAGCACAGCAAGAGAAACAAAAAATTACACATAATAACTACTTCCATGAACTTGCTCATTTGTACAGTTTCAGCAATAACTAAAAACCTGAAAACAAGTAAAACAAGTAAGTTCATTTGGTGTCATTGATAATGCATACAGTTTAATCCTCCACCGTTTCAGAAGTTTTCACACATTGTCCAACAGGGAGGACTGACTGGCTCTTAGTCAGTCACGTTTTCCACATTTGTGCAAACTCTACTTTCATTTAACCAGCAATATGTGATGGAAAGTTAATTTATAACTTGTCGTCTTGACTGGGAATCCGGAGTTACCCGGTGTTCATTCGTTTCACTTTGCCGGTCCCTGATGTGAAGCTGGATTAGCTGATGCTCCGAGGAGGTACTGTTGAGATTACAGGACTGAAATGTTGGGGCATGTGGAAACCAGCGGTCCAGTTTCACGTCCACATCTACCAGATGGTTTGATGGAAGGTGAGAAAACCAGAGCTGCCCTGTTGCTGTCCGGAGTCTTTGTGGTGATGGTGGGAGTCACCATCACATCCATGGGCTGGCATCACTACCAAACCCTTCTCAGCTTCCAGTGGACCCAACTTCTGGGCCCCTTCCTGATCTCAGTCGGAGGAACCTTCATGCTCACCAGCATCTGCAGGTTTAGCTGGGTGTCCTGCTGGCCGCGCAGGCGACAGGAGGAAGAGATTTATGTTGTTCCTTTGCGGGAACAGAACTCCAGAGGTCACCCGGTGGTGGTTCATCCCATCAATCAGCCGGTGATGTTACAGGGCACCGCGACAATGCTGTGTATCCCACCTGCTTATGATCTCGTGACCCGGGAGGCACGACCACAAGACGATCCTCGGCCCGGGAGCTCTGCGAGGGGCGGCAGCGCAGACCTTCTGCCTTCGTACGAATCTCTGTACTGCTTGGACAACGCAGCGTTTACGGCAGTAGACCGTCCACCGTACGGCGCAGAGGCAGGACACAGAAGCAGGTAACCGATCAATTTCATTTTGCATCCAGTGCCTTGCACAAGTGGCCATAACCCTTGACCTTTTCCTATGTTTTGTGATAAAAATGACAGATTATTTGATATGTATTTAATATTTTGGCTGACAGAAGGGAGATTGCAAAGTGGAAGTGAAGTGTTAACATATCGTACCAGAAAAACATGCAACGTGTGGGATGTTTATGAACCCCCCCCCCTCACTGAATTGATCATTTATTCACTCCAGTTAAACTACCCATTAGAAATCTGTTGAGATATCAGTGCAGTATCTCTCTCTTCATTTAAATAATACTCAACGTATTTTCACATTGGTACAATTTGGCAGTATATATATAAAAAAAAAACTGACTTAATTGAAAAAAAAAATTTCTGTTTTAGTCCTGCTTTCTACAGTAGCTTATTTGTTGTTCATGTTTTACTCGCTCTTATTTTATGTTCCCTTTATTTCTTTGAATTGCGGTCAGCTGGGATATGCAGAGATATGTGACAGTAACACACATCCTCGAATTCAATTCAGTAATTCAAAAAATACTCTATTGATCCCAAAGGGAAATTACAAAACCTTCGTGCCACTTTTTCACTTTACTGTTTGAGAAAATAATTGAATACTCTCTAATATTTTCCTTCCACTCTGGAATCACATGCAGTTTGCGGTTTGAACATGAAAACATGTATACTTTCGGGAGGCACTTAGCAAACACGACGGGCTTAATGAATGGAAGAATGGGAGAAACCCAAAAAGCATACAAGCTCTTTAAGTGGGCATGCTGGTAAATCCCAAATTGTTTAATTTACTTCCAGATCAGTTTTGCGCTCGCCTCTGCGGTTTGGGGTTCCTCAGCAAACGCATGGCGGAGACATTTTTTTTTTTTTGGACGACCGTTTGCGCGAGTCTTGCTTTCCTTTTCGCTGCTCGGCAGCTGAAATCTGGTCGCCGTTCTGGAAAAGGTAGCAAAAATAAACTTTGCCTCGGTGGAATACATGGTGACAATCTGGCCCGAAATGGCAGGCGTTTCTTCAAATAATCAGTCTTGCAGAACACGAGATTATATCGCGGCCATTTTGTTCTGTGTGCATGTCTTGGCAAAAAAAAAAAAGAAAGAAAAGGGGGAGAAAAGCCACAGCTTTTGAGTCCGGGATTAAACGGTTTTTATTTTTCCCACCTGTTCCTTCCGCGCGATCCCAGGCTCAGTTTTTCTTTGGCTAATTGCGGGGCCATCTATTTGAAATTCAATCAAACAGTCTGCAGAGGGACTTCTCGCTATAAACACAAAGCGGCATTCCTGGTTTTCACTTTCTTTTACTGCTTTTAGACAATTACTCCCAGCAGGTCCTCCGGGGCGAGCAGATCTCTTTAACACAAGCAGACAGCGGGGAATAATACAGTTAACCTGGTGCGACAATAAACTCCAGCGTTGGTCCGACTGAGACACCGGGCCCCTCCTGCCCACCCCGCAGCTCCCGACCTGCGTTTCACTGCGTTTCCAGGAGTTAATGCCAAATCATCGAGGGAGAAATCGCTCCACCTCTTGTGTTTTTCTTCGAAAGGGCAGCAGGGGTTTAAAGCATAACCAATTGAGCCTGTAAACATTTGGATGTTTGCCAGTTTTTCTCCCTCAGCTTCTAGCTTGTCTTTCTTTCTTTCTTTTTTTTTTTTTTCAATCATAGAGCACCGAAGACGGAAAGCGAAGGGGACGGGTCCACCTGTTCCGGACAACCACCTGCGTACGAAGACGTTCACCCTTCGCCTCCCAAACACGATTCGGATTAAATGTCGGCGCATCCGGTGGGCGACGTCAACGCTTATGCTGACAATGTTGTTCCTTTTTCTTCTAACAGGCTAAAAAAAAAAAAATAATAATAAATGAAAGAAATCGATTCCATGCTGTGTATCGCGTCTTTTCGATAAAAGGTTGGAAAAGACGTTTTTACCACACAGCTGCTGGCGTGGGAAGACGAAGCGACGCATGCGCGCAGGTCGTGAAATCAACGAGGATGGAGGACTTCTTGTTGAAAAAGCTAGTTAAAAAACATAACAAACCAACAACAACAAAAACAACAACAAAACAAAACAAAAAACTTGAGACGTATCGGCAAAAATCAGCTCCAGGACGTCTGTTTAAGACACACACACACGCACACACACACACACACACACACACACACACACACACACTTATAATTTACTTTCTCTCTGCTGGTACTTGCACAAACCTACAAGGAGGCTCGTAAAAAGACCAACAAAAATAAATAAAGAAAGAAATAAAGAAATAAAAATCTGTGCTAAAAAAAATTGTTAAAAGGAAAAGGACCTAAACATAATTGTCATATGGTTGTAATTTCTGGCCTTTCATGATGTAGGAAAGAGCAAAAACTTGTTCCTGGAAACTGACAAAGTACTCAGTGTTTGAAAAGTTAAGTTGGGCTTAATTTGAGTGAAAGGAAAAAAAAAAAAGCAAAAAGAAAAAACTTTGACTCACGATGACACCAGTGTCCTCAGGAACCCACTGACTTGCATATATATATATAAATATATATATCTATATATATATATAAAATCTATATTTTTTCATTATTTTATTTTGGGTGCCAGCTGAGCATTTAAACATTGTAAAAGGTTTTTTTTTCAGCTCTCCTGGAATCGCTGCTGTCCCAGCAGGAAACTTGACATTGTGGGGTAAGTCAAAGTGTGACTGCGCCACATGGGGGCAGAAACACTGAGCAAATCTTTTCTGTTCCCTCATGGAGGTCAAGTCAGGTCCCCCCCCAAAGACTACAGTATTTAACATTATATCTGAGAATTTATTATTATTATTACTATTATTATTGGTTTTTTTAACCAGGAAATGTCCCTGTGGGATTAAACACACATATTTTCCAAGAGAAACCTGGAAAATATAGGCAGCAAAAAAAATAAAAAATCACATTTGACAAACTTAGATAACAAGGAATATGTGATAAAATATCACATTGTTCTTTCTTATGTATTATTATTATTACATAAAAAAAACATGGTGATTTAGATGCAGATTTTTTTTCAAATGAAGCTTCAAGTTTTAATAATTAATAATTAGTATTTTAAATAAAAATACATTAATCATTCCCTTTTGTGTTGAAACTTAATACAAATAAACGTCTCTAAAGTGACAATTTATATATATAGCAATAATCATAATAACACAAAAGGCAATAAATTGATATTTTTGAAAACTTCTCAGGACCTCCTCCAGGTTCCTCGCCGTGTGCCAGAGCACATCTGAAACCGCAGCTCAATGTGACCTCCATTACTTTTACAGCTCAGTAAAACGCGGGTGGCCAACAAGGCCCCATTATTGCCCCATTTTCGAGAGTTTGGAGACAATTTATGAAGCCATTAGGGAACGTGCTGAAGGATAATAACTCCATGTGAAAGACGTCCAAACACTTGCCAAAATAACAATGATAATAATAATAATTTAAAAAAAAAAAAAATAAATAAAAATAAATATATATATATATACATATATATATAAGGATGAACAGCCAATAAATGAGCTGTCATTTCTTCCTCTAATGTGCAGAGACGTTTACAAGGTGAGTCAAATTGTTGTCAAAAGGAAACAAGTGTTTCCCTTGGAGCAGACGTGTCATTGTCCCGCTTCCTTCTTTCTTTCTTTCTTTCTTTCTTTCTTTCTTTCTTTCTTTCTTTCTTTCTTTCTTTCTTTCTTTCTTTCTTTCTTTCTTTCTTTCTTTCTTTCTTTCTTTCTTTCTGTACTCATTTGAAGAGTTTCTGAGGCCTTATGGTTGGAGGCCCTCACATGTGCTCCCATGCGCCTCAACATTTCTGTTAAGCCGCATGTTGGAAACATCTAACATGGCATTTATTGAAAAAAAAAAAAAAAAAAAAAAAGATAATAATAATAATGATAATAATAAATTTAAAAATTATATTTTTTTTCTATTTAAAACACAAAACAAAACCAAACCAAAGGGTCAGTGAATCCCTGCAAGTCGTGATCAGACTGCGGCAATTAACAGTGACCCTGCGCTGCAGCGCGGGGAGGGCTTGAGCTGCCGCACACTTTGTGTTTCCATTGTTGCAGCTGCACACGCACACACACGCACACACACGCACACACACGCACACACACACACACACGCATGCACAGCACTGCTTGGCCTGTGAAGCTCACAAACGGCTCAATCTGGTGTTTTGGGCTGTAACTTGAGCTCATTGTGCGCCGCGTTCAACAAGAGGCTTTGTTGTGACTGATGAAAGGAAGAGAACGATTATTCGAAACCACACGGTCATATCGACGAAACGACTCCCTTATTCGGTTTCGGGTTGTTGTTCAAATAAGTTACTGATGCAAATTTAATCTTATTCTCAATTTTTTTTTATTGCTATTTGCACCTGAAATTTCAACCTGTGACACTCACACTTTCTGGGATGTTTTCTCCAAATAAACACCAACAAAAAGAAATGCAGGCAGCATTTTGGCCCCATAGCTGCAGGTTTTAACGACGTCAAATTCCTCCATTTTCAGCAGATTTGAATTTTGCCATATTCAGGCTAATAAAAGCACTAATCGGCTTTTTGGCTTTATGTGACCAAACATTTAAACCACCGGCCATTCAATTCGTTTTGTTGTTGTTGTTTCTTGGTGGCATGTCTCAGCTTGTTCAACTCGAGTTTCATTAACAAAGACAAAGAAAGAAAAGGGCAAAAAACAACAACAAAAGAAACAAACAAAACAAGGTAATTAAGTACGATTTATCTTCTTCCATGAAAATATCGGAAATTTAACCGAGATGTATAAAATACACATGAAATAAAACTAACAGGTAACTAATTGGTGCATTTTCTTTATGACAGATAAAAAATCCATAATAAATACTAACTAACTAACTAACTAACTAACTAACTAACTAACTAACTAACTAACTAACTAACTAACTAACTAACCTCATGTAAATAAATAATGGCAAAAAAGTTTTAAATAAAACCAAAACAGTTGAACAAGGTTTTATAAACAATGAGGAAGAAACTCTTACTTTACTAGAATATTTATTTATTTATCAATTTATTTATTTGGGAGAACAAATAGCAGTAGGTGGATCATCTTGGCACTTTTATCCCACTGTTGCTTTATATATATATATATATATATATGTATATATATATATATATATATATATAATTTTCTGAACTTATCAAAAAGAGCCCAAAGCTCGGTCTGCACCTGCTTTCTGTCTACTTTCAGAAGGCCTGAGCTGCCACAGCAGACTCTGGGTGGAGATGGAGTGTGTGTGTGTGTGTTTTGTTTGTGTGTGTGTGTGTGTGTGTGTGTGTGTGTGTGTGGTGGAGGTGGGGGGTGGGGGGGGGGGAAATGGATTCCATGTTTGCAGGGAAACACGCTGGAGGCGCAGGAAAACTTTGTTGTTTATGAAGCACACGTAAAACCACTCAAAACTGAATTATCTTCTCCAGCTTTTGCCGTCTGCAGCCTCTCGGTTTCTCGGCAGCGGCGTCGCCACCCAGCAAGCGGCTCTGCGCCCCGGTGCGTGAAGGCAGGACGCAGGGAAACGCTGTGCGGTTCCCAGGCTCCACGTCCGTCTGTGCGCCTTCTGCTCCTCTCTGCTACTGTAAAAGAACATCTGACAGGTTTGATCACTTTATTTTATTTTATTTTGCCCCCGTCAGATCTCGTTTTCTTGTCCTTCCTGCTTCCTTCTTGACGTGAAGGAAAGTCGTTGCCCATTTTATTTTATGAGTTTGTGTAAAGATGTAAAGGAGATTTTCTCCCTTTTTTTTGCTTGGACGTCATTTTTATTATTGCATTGGCATCTAAATGCAATAAGTCACACTAGATTTTTTTTTTCGGGTGTATCAGAGAAACTACAGCTGAACACATCTATCTGCATGCCACACTTTTCAGTGTTTTCTCATTCATAAAAAGACTCCCCCCTCACCCCCCATACCTTCATGGTGATGCATTACTTTGAATTGTGTATGAATCCCCAGGTCGTGGGTTCAAATCCCAGCCTGCTGTCTTTCTGAACAGAGCTTGCTCTCCTTCATCACCTGCATCGTGTCGCCCCCGGATACGTCGCCACTTCAAACTCGACTGCAGGTCAACCGGACTCTCTTAAGTAGGCCTCCAGTGTGATTGCGTTTGTCGGCGGCCGTCGCATGAGCTGACTGAATGGCGAGCCATCCAGGAGTCGCCGGGTCCCCTTTGACCCCCGCAAGGACGGGGGTCAGGACACGGACGTTCTGTGCTCAGGTTTATTAGAACGTCTTATTCCTCCACTCGGCGGCGTGTGAACCCATGAACCAACACTGGAAGCACACGTCCTTCCCCCTGCTGATCACTTCCCCATCACGTTTTTTTTGCACTCTCAAACATTTGGTTTTACGGTAGGCCTCTGTTTCTCCTCAGAGAGCAGGTGTTCAGCTCGTTCGGACCCAGCGCTGCGAGGTCGGCTTCTCTGCAGCGACGGAGGAAATTGCCGTACGAGGGCAACCGCAGCAGGCCATGAGACTGTAGTTTAAGTGCAATTACATGAGTCCTGCGCGAGGGTCAGCGCTGCGTCTCACCGCAGGATTACATGCACTGTGGAAAGAGTTCTGTGATTACACTCCTGAGCCCGGCTCAGCTTTATATATGATAACTTTTGGGCTCTAATGCGCTTTATGAGAACAGTCTTTATGAGAATTGTAGATCCCTTTCACGAGTAGGCGGCTTTAGATGACATTATTGCATGAGCGAGGCTAAGCCTTCGGGGGACCGAGTTGACGGAGGCACGGATGAGAAGCCGCGTCGTTAACCAGCCTCTGTTTTCTAATCCAAAGATGTCGGGTTCCAAAGTGATGCTTTGTTTTTCTTTATGCTTCCATGTGAACAACACTAGGGTACAAGGATCGTCTTATGGGTCACTTTTGACCCGTGAATTATAAAAGCATTTACACACCAGAAAAAAAGAGTTCAAAGGCCACACATACTCTCTCTAATGCACACACACACACACACACCTGCATCCCTCGCCTCCCACACACACATATTGATGGAGGAATTGAACTTGCATTTGAGCTGCACCTGCTCTCTCAATCTGCAGCTCACCCCTCACATCACACAAGTTCCCAAACACAACAGGAAACAATCTCAGACATAATAAAGACAAAATACAGAGGATATGAAGGTCTGCAGAATCTGAGTACCTCTAGTTGGTTTCTTGCTGACGCCATGAGAAAACGTTTCACTGCCCAACATATGTTTGCACATACTGACCTGCATGGGATCTTCAGCATGAGATGTTGAGCAAATCCTTGTGCTGAAGATGTTCAGTGTAGGAGCGTCTTCATACGAACGTCTTCATGCTATGAAGATTTCCTTGAACATGTTGTGATGGACATTTTGTGTTCAATGTGGGATGATCTTCATCTTATGTTCGACATGGAGAGGGAAGGAAAGAATCATCTTCGTCTCTGAAGATGTTCGTCATCAGAGCATCTTATAAGTTCAACCGCTGATGTTGAACAGACGATGTTCTTCATCTTGTGTTGAACATCTCACATAATTATGTGACACAACATAAGAGATGATGCTAAATTATTCACAATATGAAGCTAAATCTTGTTTTGTTGTGTTACGAGAGATATTTTAATAATTCAGTTCCTGAAAGAAATAAAGAAACGAAACGTTGACTAAAACCTTCCAAATTGTCGACTTTTTGTTCCATTTCAGATAATTAATTCATAAATAATAACTTCACTTTTATATAATTACAATAATAAACCTTTACTGTGTAAAAATAAAACTGCTACAACATTTGGTTTGTGGTAAAAGTAAAAAATGTGTAAAACTGTTTATCGTCTTTTTGTATTGTGCAACAAAAATATGTGATAAATAAATAAAATTGAGTTGAATTGATTAATAAAGGCTGTTTCATCATGCAAAATAGATTTTGGATTTAAAATTCAATTAACTTTCTTTGTTTTGGGGCTTTCGTTAGGGCGAGTCATGTTTGACCCGTAGGACAAGGGGAGCAAACAGAAAGCTAAGATCCCACAAGGGTCAAAGGTTTAGATGTGGGGAAGAAAACTTGCTGAAGTTCAAACCGAGCATGAGAATCAGGGGAAACAAGTGGATTTATGTTGCATGGTTGATGGTGCCAGACAGATGGGTCTGGGTATTTTTAGAAACTGTCGATTGTTAGCGGCTCTGAGAAGGTTCTTAAAAAGGACAAGTGGCAGCAGTGTGGATTGTCATCTGACCAATGTATCCTGTCGACCGGTTCAACCATCCATCCATCCATCCATCCATCCATCCATCCATCCATCCATCCATCCATCCATCCATCCATCCATCCATCCATCCATCCATCCACTCAAAAGCAAGCCAAGCACAGAACCCTGTGGTATTCCTCTAGAGTCCACCCATCAGAATTGTTGCATTAATTGTGTCGATTAATTCAAGTTTTATAGCTAAGACTGTTAGCATATTACTTAGCAACTCGCAAAAGAATGAAGAAATATTCAATCTTAGAAATCGCAGCCATCACTGTGAGCTTGCGGCACATTTCAGGGATCCATGAAAAGTCGCTGGAAACTTTTAAATAACCTTTTTGAATTTGAATGATGAGTGAAGAAATCGCCTCTAAAAGGAGATTTCTCGATCAAACGAAGAACAAACTAAAGGACCCGGCGCTCCCCCCCCGTTCTTTTTTTTTTTTTCTTCTTCTTTTCGCCAGAGCAAATGTCCCACAGTCTCAGTTTCTTCCCTGTCTGCAATTGTAACTCCAAGTATACCATTTCACACTAACAGAAATTAGAAGCAAGGAGAAAAGTAAACATGGGAGAATTTGGGAGCTGGATATTTTGGAAAAGGAATCCGCTGTTTGTATTAATATTTCACCTCTGGGAAAACTTCTGTCACTGACAATTTAAAGGGCGGGCGGCCAACGTTATGTCAATTTGCTGTTGCACTGGTATTTATGACTTTATTGAATTAGGGCCGAAAGTCTGCGGTGGGTCGACGTGTTTAAGGGCAGGAGAGGAGAAGGGAAGAAAAAAAACAAAACTCTGGCTAGTTTTCACCGAGGAAGGGAGAGTCGGGACTTATTTTTGTTTCGGACGTGTTTTCGCGCACATATGGTCCCAGTTTCGGTCCATATACTGGGAATCTCTGAGCTGACCCGTGACCCTCCTTCTCAGGCTGACATGATTTCGGCTGTTTCAGTCTGAGGCTCTTGTTCGCCCCCCCTCCCCCCGCCCTCTCTCCCCGGAGTCCCCGAAGTTCAAGGGTCACCTCCAGAGAGCAGCAAATTAACCCAATGTGTCAAAGCTGGCATGACACCATGTTCAGCCGAGTCGTCTTGTTTAGATATTCTCATCTTTTTTTTTTTTTCTTTTTTTTTCCACCGTCATGGCATCTGACAGTAATCTGTTTCTGTTCTCCTCCGGTTTTTTTCTTTTTTTTGTGTGTGTGTTGTATTTTTTTGTGTGGGCTCTTTTAAACTCTACCTCTCTTCAGAGTTTATGGAGTGTGACTAATTTACCTCCTTTTAACCTCCCTTGTCCGTCTCTGCTGAAATCCCATGCAAGGCCCTCCCTCCCAATTTCTTCTTTTCTTCTCTGACATCTTCCTCCTTTTCTTTTAGGCGGGTCCTCTCTCCGTCTGATCTCCCTCTCTCTCTCTTTCTCCCTCCCTCTCTCTCTCTGCAACCATTTCTCTCTCGCAGCCCCCCAAAAAATCTCTCCTCTCACTGTGTGTCTCTCCCTGCGGTTAAAGACGTTTCAGTTCAGCTGTCACAAATTATGTTCGCCTGCCCAGCTGTCAAAACAGGGGGGTGTCCCTTTCATTCAACCTCACAAACTACGAAAGGAGAGAGAGAGAGAGAGAGAGAGAGAGAGAGAGAGAGAGAGAGAGAGGCAGTGGGGTGGAGGGGAGTGGGGGAGTGGGGGGAAAGGGGGCTTTAACACTCATGTTTGGACACAAGCAATTATCTCTAATTATTGTTTTTCTTTTCAGTTTCCCTGTCCCGATGGAGGTCCGACGAGACGGACATGCAATAATCCGCCCCAGTCGTCCGGGATCAGCGGGCCCTCGGAGTCCGGGGCTCGGTCCCGGGAGTCTGTGGCTTTCATCTCAATGTGAGTCAGGAGTTGATTCAAACACGTAGTGATGGGAGAATTAACCCCCAGGACCCAGCTTTCAATGGGCTCCGCTAGGAGATTATATGTGTTGATGGCAGGCCTTTCTGTGCGCCGGGCTTTTTCAGAACTTTAACTGTTAAATCAAGGCGCCGCGGCCGGGAGCCTCACCTCTGTGTCGTCGGTTTGTGGAGCCTTTCTTCCCTCTCTTGCATCTGTTTTTTTTATTTCTTTCTTTCTTTTTCTTTTTTTTTTTTCGTCAGTGCTTTCTTAATCCATACGCTGAGCAATGGGACAGAGTGAAACAATATTGATGAAACATTATTTCACTTATGACATGGAAAGAATGTTTTTTATAAGTGAAATAATGGTTGAGCTGGTACCTTTAGTTCCTGTATCCTGCTGAAAAAGTTACCCATAAGTCAGTTTTGTCTTGTTTCAAAGGTACTGAGGTCTTTGTACTAGAAATCAGACACAAAATACTTGGTAAGATGTTGTGTTTTTTTGCAGTGTAACTCATTAGACTGCCATTGTGACACCCAACCTGCAGCTGAAAATTCCCATGACCTTCACTGCATGTGAGTACGCGGTGCTCAGCAGGTGGAGGCGCGTAAATACGAACGCTGAATTAAAAAAAACAATGAATTAAAAAAAAAAAAAAACGGAAGTCTTTGTCGCTATAAATCAAGGTTGGCGTCTCCGGTGGTCCTTCCTCACTGAAGGGAGACAAGCAAAGAAGCAAATAAAAGCAGAAAATTGTGTCTTTGCAGCCTCGTAAAACGTGTCGCATCCATCTTCGTGCGAGCCAAACCCAAAGAAATGCTCTGGCGAGGCGAAAAAAACCCACTGTTCTCCAGTGCGAGCGACACGGAGGATGCCAAACCAAAAGACGGGGCAAGATTCATCACTGGAGACGGACAGAATATTAAGTTAAAATAGTAATTTTATATGTGCATTTTAGATTTGGAGCACTGTCGTTAAATAACCTTGAGCTCGGTTCCTGTCGCTGTTCTCCCTCGTGATTCTGCTCACGCCAACTCCTGAACTTTTAGGATAAGAAGAGCCGAGCTGCTACCGGAGTCTGTTCAGCAAAGTCAAATACGATCAATTTACCAGTTACTTATCAAACTGTAGTACGCCCTGCACGACTAGAAAGTTGTCGTCTGCAAGTGGCTCCTAAATAAACCGAGCAGAGTCTTGCAAATGAGCAAAACGCTCAATTAGGTTTTGAAAAATGGAGCTGGCCTTCAAAGTGTTAGCGCAAACTCGAGTAGCTTGGGAGCTACTTTACCACCACACAATTACCACTACAGGGAGGCGGTCATTTTTTATGCCTGCAGCGCGGCACACGGGTTGAAAACCATAAATATATATAAATAAATAAATAAATAAATAAAACCCAACAAGGTATTTTTCCGAAGCAAGTTTTCAAACCCGCTCCGTGCTCCAACAAGAATTTGATTTCTTTAATTATTCCTTTCTTTTTAAATCAAACTTAGATGCTTTAGATCCATCCAACAATTTTTTTATTTTTATTTTTTTTATATATAAGTGGCTCCTAATTAAACTGAACAGAGCCTCGCACACGAGGGAAACGCTCAATTAGGTTTTGAGAATCAAGCTAGGATGTTTGTGGCCTTCTAAGTGTTAGCTTCCACGCTAAAATAGCTCTGGAGCTGCTTTACAGCTACCCTTTCACAACTTTTGTGTCATTTTGTCATGTCTACGGTACACCACAGGGGTTGAAAACTATAAAAAAAAAAAAAAAAACCCTCGAACCTATTTTGACGTAGCACTTTTTTAAACGCGTACTCTGCTCTAGAAAGCATTTGCCACACTTCCAGATTTCTGAGTTCTTCATTTTGTTTTTGTTTTTTTTTAGATGATCCGACATTTTTTTTTTTAAATTTTAATACCAGATAGTAGATAAGCTGAGTAAAAACAAAATCTGTTTTCAAATGGTGTCTTTGAGTGAGGCTTCATCAATCAGAGGAGTTTATGTGCTGGATCTTGGAACTATTTCAAGAAGATAAGAACCACTGGAGGAAAAACACATCAGTCCTGGAATTTTGAGAAAAAAGTCTTCCGTAGAAAGATTACCATAATCTCTTAACATAAATTAACACATTTTTTTTTTTTATCTTGCGGCTGCACAGTAGCGCAGTTGGTAGCACTGTTGCCTTGCACCAAGAAGGTCCTGGGTTCGATTCCAGGCTCGGCGTGTTTCTGCACGGAGTTTGCATGTTTCTCTCTAGTTGTGTGTGTGTGTGTGTGTGTGTGTGTGTGTGCATGGTGTTCATCCTGTCTGTCTCTGTATTGCCCTGCTACAGACTTGGCGACCTGTCCAGGGTGAACCAGCACCTCCTGACCCCAGTGGGGACAAGGGTGTACAGAAAATGGATGGAGGGACGACACGTTCAAGGCAAGTCGTCGTTGCTCGTCATCATTCTGAAGTGAAACTAGTTCCAGTAGCTTGGATTTCCACAATCACACCAGCAGGGGAGGGAAATCTACAGGCGTGATTATAACCCCTGATTCTAACCATGTTTCCTTCTGTCATTAACAACCACAATCAATTAATATAACCAACTCTGTACTCCTGGATTAAATTGACACACACTTTGAAACTAATAGGCGCCGTGTAGATAAACTGAATCCCAACTTAAAACCTCAAAGACGCTGCGGCTGCTGTGAACGTAAAGCATTTGTTGGGCCGTTTGAGAGCGACTCTGGACATCATGCAGTTACTTAGAGAAGACTCTTTGGGATTGATGAAAGCAAGAGATTAAAGTGGAACAATCATTTTCATTTTCACTGGCAGAATGTTTCACTTACGACTAAACATTTTTCCAATTGTGTAAGTGAAATGATCTGCCAGTACTAAGTAAGTCAATATTAAGGAATGACTTACTAAAAACAACATCTATATCTTGTTGAAAAGTTGGTTTTGTCTTAATTCAAGCGCATTAAGATATCTGCACCAGGTAAAACTTTGTGTTTTTGCAGTAACGTTACAGCATTTTATCCCCATGCAGCGTTTTATAAAGAAAGTGTCCTTCTGAAAACATGACAGCATCACTGCGTGTTGTTTTACACTAAAGCTAGTCACCAAATCGTTTTAAAGTCGAAAGATTTACACTGTGACTGAGAAAGAGGCACATGAGTGAAATGTTACAACCATCTGACTCGGCTCACCATGGCAACCCTCTACCTCAAGCTGCATTTCATCACATCCTAAAATGAACCTAAGCATGTTCTGTACATTATCGGACCACCAAGGCCCGTCATTCACACGCATGTGGGACCGTAATGTACCGGGGTTCTCTTTCTGAATAATTTAGCCTGCAAAAGTCATCCGTGTCGCCAGCCGCTGAATGGAAACGCAGCCTCGCACTCGACGGAGCGAGACCGAAATCCCTCCCTCCAGGGTTTCCGAAGCGACACTGGGAGAACGCTGGCGGGCGACATGCATCGAACTGTTACAACTTTTGTTTCGTTTTACTGAAAAAATCTTTCAAACTTCCTTTCTGATTTTTGGCCACTTGGGGGCAGTGACAAAAACAAAGCGTCTCATTAGTTTCATGAAGCAGACTCGTCAGTAAGACGTCTGAGTTCTTCCTACCCGGCAAACAATTTGGGCAAACAGAGTTTATTATTTGGGGAAAAGAAAGAGCTTAAAAATGACATTCACTCCGCTCAACTCCCCTCCTCTCCGAAAAGTCTGATCCACTCTTTTCTTTTTTCTTTTTTTTTTTTTTTGTGTCGCCTCTCTATAGAGAAGACATTACATGACAAATCTCTATTGTCCCGGCTCAGATTCTGGGTGTAATCTCTCTTGTCAAAGGGAAAATTCAGCGATTAGTCCCCAGCAAATTACAAGAGGTGATCAGTGTGTCTGTTCAGCCCTCATTAACTGCTAACAGAGTTTGGTCAGAACCACCCACGCTACCGGGACCTTCCACCTCTCACCCCTGACACCTGGAACTTTCACAATTTAGCTCCAAATGCCAACATTTGAATTGAGCGTGCTCTTCTTTTTGTGTCGTTCTGAGGCTTTCTGAAGACGACAGGCTGATTGGAGAATTCCCATGGTGTAATAAAGATGGTATTTTTTTCCCCGACTAGAGGTTCCACATGTGTAACTTTTTATCTGGCGATGATGGCGGGGGGAAAAGCGCCAAGTGTCACTCAGTGACAAGACATGTGGCCCTCATGCCGCGCTATCTCCAGACCACCCATCTGAGACATTACGTTGGACAAACAGAAGATTTTTTTATTTTTTTTTTTTGCCGTAATATCTAGCAGATGAGAGGGGTCGGCTTGCGAAGAGGGCTCATCAGGACGGGGGTCGTCCGCGACGCTGGTCAACTGGTCATTTCTCCCAACCCATTAACCACCTGGGATCGGCATGTTTTGTCAGCTTTCCCCCAGTCTTGGGTTTCGTTTGCCGTGCTTTGAAATCAAACACGCTCGCCCCACACACGCCCAGAAACGCGGCCCGCTCTCTGACAAACACACACAAACATTCGTGCGCTCTGAAGTCGGACTCAAGAGCCCAGAGCGCGCGCACGTGTGCGGACGCTGCGAACAAGACGCGCTCGCATCGTGCTCACGGACGCAAACAAAGATGGATCCGAAATGCCTCCAAGCGCGTTCCTTTTGTTTTTCATGACAAGCTTGCACAGTTGAGTGCGTCACCTTTTTAATTCTAAATATTAATTAAACCTTGCGATTTGTTTGGATTTTTTATTTTATTTTTATTTTTTTGCATAAGAACATCAACAGTATATTTATGAAAGATTGCTGGTATTTACAATTTAATAAAGTTTTCACACCCTATTTTGCCGTGTTGTAACTCGGGATGCACCGATACACTTATTCTACTTCTGATACCGATATCTGAGATTCAGCATTTACTGATAACCGATCTGATACGGAAAAGCAGTGCAAAATTAATTTGTACTTCAGTACATTTTACAAACTTTACTTTTTTAACTCTGCAGCACATTTATATGCACCAATAGCTTCACAAGCTTTATCCAACATGTAAAAGCAACACAACTTGAATTTGTTCAGTCGGTGAATTTAGGAGTTTAACAGCCAGTGTTAAATAAATGATGACGAAAGTGCAATTAGGAACTTTAAATAAAATGTGAAATCAATAATAAAGCTTGATTCACTCAGAGCACAAAGCATAGACTCAGATAGATCTGCTCTCTTATCGGGAACAATGTCTTGATACCCATTCTAGAATTTTCTCCAATATTGGGACCGATACAGATATCAATATGGGATCGGTTTGTCTCTGAAATGAATTTTATTGGGATTTAATGTGATGAACAAAACACATCATATCAGTATCAATTTGCCGAACCTTTTTCTGTTTTCAGCTACGTGGACGAGCCGAACCACACAGAGGTGGATTCCTGTAACATCACATCTCAACGCCTATTGTCACAATAAAGCAACTCGAGGAAGTAAAAAACAAAAAAAGTTAAAAGCTGCAGGTATGAAATGTGCTACTCATGTGTAAGATTCAGCCTGGACTGAATCTTACACATGATTCAGTCATGTGTAAGACTGAATCATGTGAAATCCAAGCGTTCAGAAGGGCGCTGCGTGTTGTGATCGACTCTGATCGTTTTGTAAACCCGCAGACTCCAAACCCACATGTGAAGACTTTCTTCACACTAAATGAAAGCCCGCGAGCCGATTTGAGCGTGGAGATCTTTCAGAATGAAAGAGAAAGCCGGTCGCCTCTTCCTTCCCTCCCTACGTCCAGAAGAGCTGCATCAGCTGCAACATCTTAAGAATCACCTTTCAGCCTGTCGGGCAATCACTGCTGAGAGTTCCCTTATGTGAGGACATGAAACGCAGTCGGGTGGAAAACCGATACGCCTCCGAATTCTCTGGTGTCCAGGCTTCAGAAAGAAATTAAAAAAAGTCTCGCGTACTGAGAATAAGTTTTGGAACGAAAGATGCTGATCAGTCTCAGATGGGTCCGGAAGAGTCAAAGTAAACCACGCGTTGCAGCTTTCTCTGTGCTCCATGAGACGCGGGCTGCGTGATCAATCTTTTTTTATTTTGTTTATTTCGTTTTCATTTCGCATGCCTTTTCTGTATCCCGTGCATGCGTGCGCGCGCCGGGGAATAAAAGGTTTACAGTTGTTTATCAAAACATGCTAAGACTGCAGTTAATTAGGTTGCGCTGTGCTGCAATTTGCTGCGGCTGGTGTGTTGAGAAGCAGGCAGTTGCAACTGAATACAAATCCCATGCTCCTCCTGTAAATCTGCCACGAACAATGTTAACATTTCAGGCCTTCCCCCGGCCTGACGCATTTATTAGACTGTCAGCAAAAGCCCGAGGTCTGGCGTTTTCACTGCCGAATCATTTAAGAAGCTCCTTTCCGCAGCGTGGCCCTTTAATTATGGTTGTCTTTTTCAGCGATGTGTTCATACGGGATCCAGTGGTGGGGGGGGGGGATGATGAAACTGTGTGAGGAAGAATAAATTACGTTCACAGATGTGATACTGGAGCTGCCGGGCCTGATGACAAACCTCACAGAACCGAGATGCGTCTTTAACACGTTGATTGAAGAAACGGTTTTTGGAGACATGTGCTCGCTAAAAAAGCGTCACGTCTTCCTCCGTTCCCATCGACCCGATCCCATTAATGCTCGTTATCGAGGAACAAATGGAGAGCCGGGTCATCGTTGACGAAATGCTGAAGCACTCGGCAGCTCTGCTTCTCGACTCTGACGGGTCGAACCCGCGTCCCGCTGGGGTCTGCTGCCGCTGCAGCCCGTCCACCGAGGAACAGTTTGCGATATTGGCTAAATACTGCAACCGCATGCGAGTTTCTAAATAACCAGTTTTGGTCAGGTTTTACAGAAGCTTGTTTTTAACCTACTGAATCGTCCATAAAAAAAAATCGCCTGGATTTAGAACCAAATAAAGGTTCCTACTTGGCCGTTTATTGGACCTAAGAGCAGCCTTTGACACCCTCAACTACTCCACTACAATTGGCGTCCTTGCGGCTCTACTTTAATTTGCTTAAAACCTGGTTTAAGTGAAAAACAAAATTGTTAGGGTGGAAAGATAATAACCTGATTGCGCACTCTTAGAATAATACTTTGTTGAACCGCATTTGGATTACATTTCAGCTTTTAGTCTTTGTTTGCCCCAAACATCTTCACTTGACTATTCCTGCCCACTTTCTCCGATACTTACTTACTTTTTATGAAGCCACTCGTTAATACTTGGAGCCAAAGATACAATTGCTCTAGTCTAGACAGATGATCGCGACCGCTTGATGGTCGTCTTTGGCAGAAGAAACCCAGACATGTCAGGTGTTAGCTGGAGGCCCCGCATTCAAAGATCAGACCTCATGAGGATAAAGATCCAGACTGAAAGAGGCCGTCGTAGTCGTAGAAAAAGCAGGAAGTAGGCGCAGACCCTGGGAACCCCAACGTCAAGAGGAAGACGAGAACCTCAAGAAATACCAACATCGCAAAGAGAAACTAGAGACATTGTGGAGAAATGTGAGAGAGCAAGAGAGTGCCTGATTCCCGAGGCAACCTATGAGACCTTTGACCTTTAAGTCGTCTGGCCTTGACAGCAGAGGACCAGTGCATAAAGACCGCCCAGGTGAACGGGGAGTTGGCTCCTGACGAATTTCTTTGTTTCCTTCTCCTGACTGATACCTTTGTACAACGACTTTGCATCAAATCTAAGCTAATTGGTAGAAGCCAGTTGAGCTTCATCTCGGGTTAATCAGATTTCGTATTGAATAGATGGCAGCTGTGAGATCAAAGATTCGTATCGGTTTAAGAGTGTATGCAGCCAAACTACTGCAGCTTTTGTCATTATTTTTCCATCCAAAAAATGTACTTATTTTTCAGATGAATTGGTAGAAAAACACATTCATCTTGGTTTTCTTATTTCCCACCCACTAACGGGTTTTTATAGTCCTCGTACACCATGTTTTATGTTCTGATTTATTTTCCAAATCACACGATGTTTAACCCATAATTACGGGCTGTGTTCTTTCTTTGAGGCACATCAGACATGATCCCATCAACCCTGACCAGACTCTCTGTCCGTGCCGAAGAAGGACAGAGCATCACGGTGCCATGTGTCGCCGTGGCAATGCTGTTTTAAAGAGGGAACTTTTATTTCCCCCTTGTGTTTCCTCAATGCCTTTGGTTCGGCACAATGTCTTTATTATCCTGACTCTGTATAGTTGTCGCTGGCTTGTTTATTAGTTTTATTTGTTTTAATGGACAGCTGCTCTCAGCAGCCCAGTGAATAACGTCTGACTCTTTTCAATACGACTCTCCAGATGTGGAGCAGCACTCGCACGTCTGCTGTGTGCACGGCGATGACGCCTTTGGACGTGTTTTCCCTTCGTCTCCTGCAGTATGCGTCGTTCCATTTTTCATGTTTTCGGCTCCAGATCTCCGGACACTCCGCCACGCTCTTCTGCCCGTCCTGCACACGTCCATTAAAAGTTTACGCCGTTTACGACCACAGGACAGTACCGCAGGAAGTGCAACCGCACAACATTCGACCCATTAAATTAATTTGCAGTGTCATTTTTTTTCTTTTTCTGGTTGTGAAACATCCCCGTTCTACATCACAGGCTGAGTACGAGATGAGTTATATCACTTTAAACCTCTGGAGCTCATTTCTGAGCAAATGGAGGCCTTGAAAAACAGCTTCTGAAATAAAAGAATTTATGACCTCCCATCTCTATTCAAACACACACACACACACACACACACCCACACACACACACAGGCAAAAACCACATGGCCGATTTACAAAAGCATCTGGATTTTCTCAAAATTGTTTTGTATTCAAAGACTATCGCTCTCTTCGCTGCAGCAATTAGTCACTTTTTCTGTTTTTTTTTTTCCTGTGAAAGAATGTGTCTCGGAGTTTAACGTCCCTGTTTTGATAACACTTAAAAAATGAACGGGTTTTATAAAGTTCTTCTTACAGCTAGAAGTGCTACGTCCGCACGCCTCAATGTGTTTTAATGGGATTTTATGTCGTTGATCTATGTAAGGTAGAGTAAGATTGAGTGTAACAATTAGTTATGACTCAATCAATCAGACTTAAAAATAAAAAATGTAGAAAAATCAAACAAATGACCCAGACAATATTAAACACGTCCAGAAAAATGCGGTACTCAGGAAACGCAATCATATATGAGAAAAACGTTACAGACAGGCAGTAAAAAAAAAAGCATAACACCTAAAATGTAACCATCTCACAACATAGAGATAAAATATATCATTACATTCAATTTATTATGATATCGAAAACGGAACAAACAAAGATAAAAATGTGGAGGGAATTCGTCGACAGACTCTGCCTCCTGCTCCTCCATGTCTCTTTCTGACGATGCTCTCGAGCATCAATGAGGCTCCAGCAGATGTTCACAGCATGGATCTTCGTTTTCCAACCCAACCCTAGGCCCAAACCTCTCCGCATGCGTTCCTCCGTCTTCGCGTCGGTGTTGGTTCACGAACGTCCAAAGAAACGTTGGGACGTTTTCCACGGAGCAGCTGCACTGAGACTGAGACGACATTTGCAGAGACGGGCTCTGCAGTTAGCCGTTTGGTGACGACTGCAGGTGTTTTGAAGCAGAAGGGGATGATTTCATGATTTTTGGATCTTAATGTAAGAAGATTGAAAACCATGTATTGTTGAAGTTTTACTTTGGATTTATGCAACTTAAAGGAAGCCCTTATCAGTGACAAAAGTCTACATCACCCAAACTCTTTTTGAGCGCTAAATCATGTTTGCAACTTTTTGGCGTCTTCTTTCATGGGAACTCTGCTGAACACGTCAGTCCTCGTGCAGAAGACCGCACTTGAAGCTCAAATATCGATCATTTCCATAAAATGCCATCATGAAAGTAATTGGTATCCCATACTCCACATCACGTTTCCAGCGCATGAGAGTCAATAAAATGTGGTATTTGCGGGCTCGAGGACAAATCCACTTCAACATAAATGATCCAACATCCCCTCTCACTTATTAGCCCGCGCTGTATGCCGTTCGCAATTGATATTTCGGCCTAATTTTTGTGTGAGCATTGCAAAACCTTCTGGCTGAGAAAAGATTGATTTTACCCCCGCAGTTAGGGCATGTGAGAGTCTCTTTTGAGCCAAATGTGCGCAGGGTAATGGCCATGGTGCAGCACAAGTAGTTAATGCTCACTTAACTGAACCTAATAAAAGTAGATAAAAGTGCTGAATATAATGGTATGAAAGCGAATGTGGAGAGAAAGCCGAACGATTGTATCGCTAAGAACTGTCATACAAATATATACGTGTGTGTATGTATGTATGTATGTATATATATATATATATATATTCATATATATATATATATATATATATACATATATATATATATATATATATATATACGTGTATATAAATATTCTCCAAAATGTCCTTAACAGACGCATGGCAGGAATGCTTGCAGACTGGAGGCCAGCTGTGTGGCGCGTTGCTCCGATGAAGACATTGCACTGTAAACAGTTCCAGCCCAGGTTTGTTGCAGTAAAAAGGCACAGAGAATGCGAGCCGTGCACGCCCCAGCTGAGAGCCACTGCTATCAGATGTAGGGCGCAAACCGCAGAGTGTGGGACCGTGTGGGGCAGACCACCCATGAGTGTGCCCCCCCCGCCCCGTCCCACCCCTCCTCTTCCTTTTTCCCTTCCCTCCTCCCTCCATTTCATTTTCCCTGGCTGCAGCTGGATGGGACACAATGCTGGAGCATGGGAACGAACACCAGCCATCGGCACCGGAGCTGGTCTTTAAACATGTTTTTTTTTTTTTCTTATTCTTGCGTTAAGGGCATTAAGGGCATGGGGACGTTCTCGCTTGACTTTAAGTGGTTTTTCTAAGGCTTTCTCGATGCCCAAGCGTCAACCTTTATTTGTTGACATGCCGTCGAAATCTGATGGAGCCTTGTTAGCTGTGTGTCTGTATAAACCTCAGGCTCCAGCGTGTAATATGCAAACTCATCGATGGATCAAAAATGTTCTTCATTTATTTGCGGTTTTAAGATTAAAAACAAACAAACAAACAAAAACATATATATATATTAAAAAAAAGAAAAAAGAAAATAAGTAGTCTGCTTTTTATATCTAAAAAGTCAAAGATGTGAAACACGCAAAAAACCTTATTCAGCTTCAGACATGCTCAAATAAACTTGATTCTATCAGTCGCCATTCATCATTTCACAATTGTGATCTGCTTCCAAGCCTTCATCATCCTCACCTTGGGTCACTGAGATATGAAAAGCAAAAAAAAAAAGAAAAAAAAAATGCCCACGCTCAAAGCCGAAGCATTCAGCTGGTATGTTTAGGTTAACTAACCCCATGGGTTAATAAACCAAACAAAGGTAAACCGTGCAAAATGGCCACAATGAAAGCCAGGCTAAGTAAACGAAGCAGAGTTTACAAGATGCGAGGGTTTGCGTGAAAGTTTAATGTGAAACAGGTGATGGAGGGTGTTTCAACTCGGGGCTCCTTGTCAGAGGACAGATTATTGAAACGCGAAAACTTTCATTAAGGATTCCTGGTGCAGTTTGTCTATCAGAACGTCTCTTCATGTGCAGCAACCTGCGTTTTTTGATGGCGCGCCTGGTAATGACGTCTGAATACCTCTAAGACAAATTCATCTTCTGCTGTGTTGTCAGCTCTCACAGTTTGCTCCTCACAACGGTGAGCTTTGAAAATCTCTCTTATTTCTAAAAGTGAAAGTATAACATTACATCCTCCTGACCAGGCGAAACTATCAAATGGTATTGAATTTTGCAAGAGCGACACGAAATGTTTGCGCAAAATTCTCCAATTTCTTTTTATTTGATTTTTTTTTTAAGTGTCACAAATGTCCAATCCGTGAAAAGTACTTTTTTACAGGTTTGATTATTCTACATATTACTGTTTTTATGGTTGTCTTAATGTAAAAAAACAAACAAACAAACAAAAAAAACAGTCCCTTTCTGCTTTTACACAAGGAGCAATAATGTTTCATAAATCCCAAACTGAATCTGAGAATCCCATATTAGTCTATATATTATATGTTTTACTCAAAAAGATGACCAATTGAGAAATTGTACAAAACGAAGTGTGAAGCTGCAAAGCAAACCTGAACTTTAGCGTTGCTAGCAGCTAAAGCTAGCCAACTTTTGGTTTTGTCATCAGGTGCTTTGCGCTAGCCCGGTTAGCATCCTTTATCAGCTCGTTCCATTGACATCAGAAAACAACACTTCCTGTCCTGCTTCAATTTAAAAGCCTCAATCATAGAGTAGTGTAGGATGCTGAGCCTAAAGCTCTCAACTTTTAGGCCTGAAGCTTATTAGCAGTATTTAACTTTATTAAGTACCGCTAATAATAATAGTAGCAGTACTATTAGCCGTAGCATGCTAACAGCAGCTGAAAAAAATATGTTTGCGACATGGCTGGGATGAAGTGAGAGCGCTCTGTCTCATGTAGCCATGCACCATTTAACACAAATATGCTTCACTTGAATTGTCATGTTTTCTTATCTTTCCCCTTTTTTCAAGAGCAGCTCAGTTAAACAACCCTGCAGGTTATAATACCGCGGGGTAACACGTCAGTAACAATCTCCTTGACATGCTGATGAATGTCAATTATACTTTTAAAAATGCTTTCAGGCATCCATAATAGATATTGTGTTACAGGACATGGACATCTTCTTACAGATCAATAAACTTTCAATCCTAATGGACATGTAACACCGGGACGTCGATTGAGAAACAACCAAAACAAGAAATAAAACGAAATGAACAACATAAAGTGGAAATGATTGAACTCTTGTGACAGGCCTGCATCTTCCATGTGTGATCTGCAGCATTGATTATTAACCATAGTTTGATTATTTTCAGTGCACAGGTCAATTCACTCTATTTTAGGTGACTGAATTGTTTTCTGGACTTTTAAAGCGAGGCGCTGAGGAGCAAAAAGAGAAGCATCTGCCAAATCTGCTCGTAGTTTTCGCCCTTCCCGTTTCATATCTTATCTGAGCGATTATCCACGGAGTCTTCGCTTTGCCTGAGTTATTGCATTCTGGTTTGTTTTTGTTGCAGTTTTTCAGTTTCAGTCGGGGAGGGGGGGAAGGAGGGGAGCAAACGCGGCGCGTGGAGCGGCTCCAGAGAAAATATGAACCCGAAGAGCAACAATAGGCCCTCTTTTACCTCTTTTTAACTTTTTCAGACCACATCTCCCAATAAAAGCTGAACAAACAAACCCTGCCACTTGTGAAGCTGCTGTCCAGCGAGCTTCACAGGAAAAACGAAGAAGAAGACTTACGTTCAAAAGAGGGGGTGGGCGGAGGCTTATGGGACTAATGAAAACTTCACCTTAACTGAAATAATAAAAAGCTCACCACCCAAACAGTGGTGATTTGTTCTTTCCCGCACTGTTTTCTCTGGGCTTCAGCTCGTCACTCAGGAAGCTTAAACGTTTCCCTCCGAGCCCCGCGTCCTGTGGCCCGCTCATTCTGCTGGAGGAGACAATGTGGTGCGGACCTAAAAAAGATGTCAAACGTGCCCTGAACCGGGGCGAAACCGCGCCGCTTTCGACGCCTGCGACCTGGGCCTGCGAGGCGGGTCGAGGTCGATGGACGCGGCGCGAAAAGCCGGTTCAGCCGGCTGGCGTGGAGCAGAGAGGGGCCTGTGAATGGTTACTGTTCAATTTGTATTCGGTTCCCCACTGGTCGCCGAGTTGAGATCAGAACCCGAAAGTGAAAACACATGGGGAGGGTCAGCAGGATCAGAGGGGCCGCCACACACAAAGGCAGAGAGGAGGAAAAAGGCAATGGGAACTTGTGTGAAGAAATAGATTGAATAAACAGAGTCTGCAACCGGCTGCACCCTGTTATCCCATAATTTACACTGCATGGGAACCTGGAAATCCGCGGCATGGCATTTGGAGGCCGTCGGCTTTCACTCGCAAAATTAGTGGCATTCCTCGCCTCGTGCCAATCAAAAAAAAAAATAATAAAAAATTCAGACGTGTTTTGAATTCCTGTCGGCCTAATGTGTTTATTTTAAATATCCGAGGGAAATTGTTACATCAGCAGCGAGCGATGTCTTCTGGAGGAGCCGAAACCCCTTTGAGGTATCCGGGAGCGAAACAGATTTAATAACATAATAACTCTGGAAATTTTATTTGCACCATCAGTAGTGAGGATTAAATGTGGAAGCAAAAGATTGGGCTTTCAAAAAAAAAAAAAAAAAATGGCAGCACCATGACCAAACAAACGTCGGAGAGCGAGTGGTGATGAGGTATCGGGGTTGTTGGTTTGGCGCTCGCCCTCCGCCCGGCTTCTCCCCTCTGTCCTGATGAAGCTCACTTCTCCCCACCTTGCTTTAATTACGCTTCTGAGCACGGGAACCGGCTCCAGTGAGCTCAGCAGTAGTGAAAACACCTCTTAAAAGATGTCCTGTGCGTTTCCAGAGGGATCGAGTTGCCGGTTATTCGAGCACATCAAAGCCAGGTTCGCTCGAAGCGTGACTGAGCCGTTCATCTGCTTGATAAACAGCGAGCGGAGAGGAGCACTTCATCACAAGATGGAATCCTCTGTGCGGCATTAACGATGTGACATCAGTGTTTAGAAAGAAAACAGCTGACATGCTTTGATTAACATGATGCCAAACGTTTCATTTTTAAGGCTTATATACACTGTGCAGGACAAAAAAAAAACCACTTTTTCTGTCTAGATTTTCGTTCCGACATCATCTTGCCGCCGGGGTTCCTCAAGGCTCTGTAGTGGGACTTCTTCTCTTTGCCACTACACAGTTCATTTCATCCAACAGCGGCTTTTCATACCATCGCTATAAGATATTGTCTGAAGCTGGAACAATGATAAAAGTTATGCTAAGCACCCCACGTAGTCTGAATTTAGAGAAGAAGAAGAAGTCAAATTCAGAAGAATCACCCCAAATGCAACATAAAGACACAGATAAGATCAACGTGGTTAAATACTGTAGGCTGATGAAACTACAATTTGAAGTGTTTGACCGTCTTGACCAGCGTTACATCTGGAAACACTCAAGTCTGGGAATACCATCGCACCAATGTAGAACGGGTTAGGACCGGATTGGTGCCATTGTGTTTTATGAGTGTTTTGCTACAGGCCTTCACAAACAGGATGGCATCATAGTGAAGGAACACTAAGGCGACATCTTAAGACGCTGTCCAGGAACTTGACACTTGTGCGCAAACGGTTATCCCAAGTGGGAAATGAGCCTCGGCACACAGCCAGACTGGTTACAAAGAAGCTGACGAATAACACAGTCAGTGTTTCTGGTGACATCATGAAGCTCTGATCTGAGTTTCATAGAAAGTATGTGTCCAGAGCTGGAAGTGTGTGTGTGTGTGTGTGTGTGTGTGTGTGTGTGTGTGTGTGTGTGTGTGTGTGTGTGTGTGTGTGTGCGTGTGTGTGTGCGTGTGTGTGTGTGTGTGTGTGTGAGCGAGGGATGCACAATCATGACTCAGTTACATGAGCTCCGTCAAAGAGGAATGGGTCAATATCCCAGAAAAACTGCCGTGGGAAACTTGTGGAAGGAGAGCCGAAACAGACAGGATTATGATCAGTTTTAAAACTTAAAAAATAAATCAATAAATCAATAAAAATCTCTCTAATTATTCTGGCACTTAGAAAATCGTAGAAAACCAATGTGTCCTTATGTAAGTTAAAGATTTTTTTTGGAGTAAAAACTCTTTCTTTTCTAACAGTTACGGTTAAAAAGTCAGATTTGGGGTTTTTTTTTGTGTGTGTTTTAGATAAGAAGGAGTCTGTAATACAGTTGTAAAACCAAACCGAGAACATATTTCAATATTAAGGTTTAATACAAAAAATACGGTAAAAATGGGTTTGGCAGGTGTCACACTTTAGGAGTTACTATTTTATGCATCAGCGCATCGGTTTATTGGATTTCTCTCCTTCGTCTTTTTCACGGTGTACAATCTGTAGGAGAAAATATGACAAATACACAACCACCAATTAATTATGACACAAAAGAAGCATCTATCCAAAAAAAACCAGATAAGCTTGTGCAAAATACTCAGTTTTTTTTTTTTTTTTGAATCAGGCTTTAAAGGACTAACAAATGTAGTCTTCTAAGCTTAACAAACTAAGCACTATACTCGTATCTCCAACACCTTGCAGTGAGTCGGTTTGCCGTCTTATTTCCAATCCTCTCTGGAATCTGGGACTGAGGCTAATTGAAATCAGCGTCGTCCCGATTGGAGAAGCGAAGCGGATTATTCCGGCCTCTCATCTCGCCTGGTGTGATGGGCATTGGAGGAGGTTATCCACCCTTTGAATCTCTCAGCTTATTTATCCACGGGCTGGGCAAATACCCACAGCCCTTCTGCATTAGAGCTCTTTTTTTTTTTCCTTCTTCTTCTTCTCCAAAACATTTATAGAAGACACAGCTCAATGTTTACGCCACCATCTGCCTTCACATCTGCACTTAATATTTTTTCTATTTTTTTTATCTTATTTTTGCTGACTTTTGTGCACAAGAAGAGCTCAGTCCTTTGTTATGACAAGCAGAGATTCAGGACTTTCTAAGGATTAATACTGTTTGCTTTCCTGCACACCCTCACAAAAACATCCCCGGGGTTCCAGTAGGCCGAAGCTGATATCTGGAACCGAAGTTGGCGAGCTCAGGCGGGACGGGATGTTGCCTTCAATTCATCTGCCACTTGCTCTGCTCAGCTGGGACTCATTGTCTCTTTAATTAATACATTTTTCCTCCCCTCTGCTCCAGCACGGTTGTATTTTTTTCCAGCTATTTCACAGTGGAAATATGCGCTGAGAAAATTTTGACCTCATCCATAACTATTATCCTTTCTACACTGCCTTCATTTCCAGGTTCTTGTTACAGTTACCCTCTACGTGCGCTTCTATGTCAGGTTTTAGTCTTTGTTAGAGCAACTCTGGAGAACGGTGGCGCATTTTGATCTAAGAATCGACCCATTATGAAGACTAAATTGGCACTTTTATGTGCTTTTAAAGTGTTTTGGGAGTGTATTTCTGAGTAGTTCTAGCTCCAACATACTAAGCGATTTTTTATTTTCATAAAAAAAATAAATAAATAAAAACAAGTAAAGCAACATGTAAACCCATGTTGCTTACTGAACGTCAAATTTCTGAACAAGGATAGTTGGTCTCCTTCTGTCTTTAGCAAGTTGAGAGTAAATAATTCCTAATATTCCTGTCACTCTCTTCTGCAGTCGTGCATTAAGTTAGGTGGCTTTAGGAAAATCAAGATCTCTACACATCTGATTATATATAATGTGTAATTTGCAATACCAAGCTGCCTCAGACAGTTTGACCAAGTTAAAAAGTTTCACAAGTTTGCAACTAAGGGATGCAAAACGTTCATCCAAAAATATGCGCTAGAGCTACCAAAATTTTGACAAGTGCGACCCAAATGCTGCAGTCATGATCCACTCATAATGGTACTGGATCTCATGCTAAGATATGCAGCTACTCTGTCTTCACTAATGAAGATTTCCTCACCTTAGCATGCTTACTGCTCGAGGAGGCTCCAGTTGATACCAGCCCGACCAATTTTCTGATAAAATCAGCTAATAACCATTTATCCACTTGAAGGCACTCGTTTAGAGAGCATTTAACCTTCTGACACATGAAAACAAAACACAGTAATTTTCACTTGCATAATTTTGGGACAATTTATCGTCCAGCAAAATTTGTTATCATGACAGGCCTAAGGGCAGTACGTCGTACATTTTGCAGCCTTTTAAAAAATGTTAGAAATTTGTTTTCCCTTGACACTCGTTGCTGTTCTGTATGTTTTGTTTGTCAATGTTGTTGGGATTGGGATTGCTGTAATCACTGCCTTGACTCCATCCACTTTTTACGTTTCCGCATGATTGTAGTGATCAGTCCTACCTGTGGTATTAATCAAACACAGTATGTATTTTTTATTTATTTACCCTTTTTTTTCTACCAGAATTTAAAAAATATACCCACAGAGATCAAGGCAATCCTGACCAACAGGCAGCAACCAATACAACACAGAAAAACAAACAGTTAAAAAAAAATGTCAAGCTATAAAAAAAATCAGGAACGTGACAGAATCGGCCTCAAGAACTTTTAGTTTAGATTCAATAGCAATTTGAGTTCATTGCTATCACGCCAGTGAACTCAAATACAGAGGCTGTTTTACTTTTTCCCTCTCTCAGTGCAAATCTGACCTGACACTGCGAAGCAACTCGACCCACCATACTCCAAAAAAAACACCCAACTTGTGTTGCTTGAAATGGGTTTCGTTGCATAACATTTATAGTACATAAAGCATGCTTAGCTTTGCATCGTAAGGCATCACAGGGTGCAAAGATCAAATTTATGGCTGGAATGGTCTTTCATGTTAGCTTGCTCCTCATAAAATGAAGTAAGAAAAAAAATAAATTATTACTGAAAAAGTGGGAGCAACTGGTGCTGCAGATCATAAAAAATATTTCCCGAACAAATTGTTTCAATGCAAGCGATATTTTTCAGAAGATTTGACAGATTAGCTTCTGCTGTTTTTTTTTTTGTTTGTTTTTTTTTACCGTTTCAACATATTTTTTAATGTTAGCAGGAATGCAAAAGAGCTTCAGACGTCAACAACAGAGGACCTCTGCGAAGAGTTTTCATTTCCAACCCTGTGAAATGAGCTTTTAAATAAGATCATCCGTTCACTTACAGTACTTAAACACTCGGCTGACAGGGAGATGATAATGCACGGGTATGCTTTTATTTGTGTGTTTATGAATGTCTTTCGGCGAGAACAGACAGCAGGCATGGGTTGCATAAAAGAGACCTGTAAACTTGCCAAACGTGATTTAAATAACCATGTTTTTCCTCTCCTTTGACTAGCAACATGTGGTGTTCATGAACAGCACATGAGGCGAGTCATAATGGATGCTCTTAGGATAGCTTTGTCTAGAGTGGTTCTTTCTTCCCTTTTAAAAAGTTAAAAACACACACACACACACACACGCAGAAAACATTTCCTAAGCCATAATTCAGAGACGGACCACCAGCTAAGTCCAATGGGAATGTGGCTTATGCTCAGTATTTAGCTCACACCAATGTTCCAATCACTTTATGAATTACAGCATCTGTCAGGGAGTGAAGACTTGGAATGGAGAAGGCTTCCCCACCCATCGTAAAGAGCATCATCTCCGCTTTTTCTAACCATAATTGGTCAGGGCTTCGGTGATGTCATGTGCGGAGAGGAGGGAGCCTCATCTAGCGTCTAGCTAGCACGGCGCGCGGGGAAGACGCACCAAATGTGATTCAGCTTCCCCCGCTCGGCAACACAACGCTTTTAACAATTAACGGCTTGTGTACATGTTGCAGCTTCTCCCCCTGCGACGTTTTGATTCATTGGCCTTTGGTTCCCCCCCAGTAATTTGTTTTCGACTGTTCCAGCGTGGCGAGGCTGCTATCGATTACTTTTTCCATTCGCTTTCGTACCGTCGACTAGCCTCGCTCGGCCGCGGCCGGCGAAGCGCTTTTCAGATCAGCGTGCGAGACAAATGGGAGGCATCTGACAAACATTAGTGCTGGGTGTCTGTGAGCCATTCGTTTTGGATCCAAGTCTCCGAGTTTCGTGCACTACAGCCCATCTCAAAATACGTCTTGAAACCAAAGTTTACTACTTGCTAATATGACAAGTAGAACCCTGCATACCGAGCTCTGACATAAGCATCTGTCCCCTCAGACATTTCTCTTGTTTTTGCTTTTTTTGTCGCACAATACGTTTCAAATCGCCAAACGGATTTCAATGTTAGGCGAGTTATTTTATTCATTGAAGCAAAAGAAAACTCTTAAACCAATATGGGCCAGGAAATGCAAACGTAATTGCCCTCTTAACCTACAAAACCAGTGACGCCACCATTGGCGGTCAATGTCTTTGATAAGTGGAGAATGACTCTGATATGTTACATTAAAGGAATCACTTTTTCTCAGCAGGAATTATTCATTTGATCCATACTGCATTGGTTTTCAAGGCATCAACAACCTGTTTAAAGATCCACTTCAGCACCTCAGTCAGATATTATCAGATTATTGTCCCAGTGCGCTTCGTCTCGACTGACTGGGACGGAGAGAGCAGAATTCACAACGCCGTCAATCGTGGGAAACGGTTCAGGTCCTGAAGCAGGAAAGCAGACAGTCCACTTCCAACTGTGTCTTTAACGATCTCTGGGTCAGTGTAGTGTGATCAAGATTTTAGAGTTTCAACCAGAAATGTAGTCCGGGCTCATTAAAAGCGACTGCAGGCACTGTAGCCTCGACATTTTGGCATTGTTAGCAGCTATCGGTCAGCAAGCTAATTTGATGACTCGTTAAAAGCAATCTGTTTATTGGTAAAGACAATTCAAGCCTTCTGTTGCATCGTTCAGCTGCTGCCTCCAACACTATAGAAGTGGTGGAGGCTTCAGTGCTTTTGTAACCCGGGGCTGTCAGGTTGTCCAGAAGACAACTCTGTATGCTAATGAGCGTAACTCAAAAACTTGTACTTTTTTCCTCACTCTGAAATGCACTCATATATACAATTATTTATATAATTGATCTGACATATCCATATATTATACAGGAATGTCATTTTCTTAGCCTCCCGGTTGTTTCTGTTTGTTTCTACTGTATTTTTGATCTATTTTTTTAAAATATACCTATTTATTTACCCATCTGCACTGAATTTTTAGAGTTGCTTTTTTTTTAAAAATTCATTGCACTTTCTTGCACAGCGGCAAGAACGGAAGTATGATTCTGATATACCGTGCTTCAAACACACATCATCATTTTGATAATTGTAGATTTAAGGTAGATTTAAGTTGACGAGAAATACTTTTGTTTTCTTGTTTTTTTTTTGTTTTTTTTGTTTTTTTTATTTTAGTGAGATCTCATGCAACTCCGACTTCAGACAAGCCTGCAACTTTTAAGCTTAGCAAGGCTCAGGCTTTAATTTGGCCATCATTTTTTAAAAGCTGACATAAATGGTAAGTCGTGCAACTGAGGGATTGACAACAAGCAAAGAAAGTTGACATATTGAGACGGTGTAAGGAGCGGGGAGGAGGAAGCTTTTTGCTTCACGATACAAAAGCTTGAAAAAAACAATCGTGACTACAAAACAACTAGGGTTCTGAGTACTGACATGACTGCAACTGACCCCCAGGCAATAGTTTTTAATGTCACAATATGTAACCGGGTTGCATTTCACAGCAGAAAAGACGCATCAGAAGCTTTTAAATATTTACCCAGCGCAGTTTCAGTGAAGAATAGTTCAGTCAAGTAAAGTTCAAATGTTTAGGTCTTAGTTCCCTCAGCTAATGTTCTCATCAATAAGTTTTAGCCCACTTGGAGTCAAAAAGGCTGAAAAAAAAGGAAGATCTTTTCTAAAAACCAAGAAAACTAATAACAGTCTGATTGACACAAAAAAAAGAGTTAAGAAGTTAATCTAAAAGGGTTTTATGTGATGAAAAAAAAAAAAAAAAAAGTGTCCCTGAGGCTACGGATGACATAAGAGGCATGGGAAACACTTCTGCGCTGTTGGTGGCATTAAGGAAGTGGCCATACCTCCCTGCCAAATTCGCCGCTGGTAATATTGTGCAGATTTTACGCTCCTGCCCGCTCTCGCCTCGCATGCGCTCCGTGTAATGGGATAAACCACAACTTAAGACCACTATCATTTGGGGTATAATTTTTCCTGAAGTGTTCTGAAAGCCACATAATGTTACATGCCTGTGTAAAATCGTGGAAGAACCAGACCCGGGGAGGCATTTTAGCACAGCCGCCGGCCTAATTATTATCTTCCAACGACTCGTGCGAGTGGGAGGCCATTGTGCCACCGCCGCGCGCACAGAATGCTAAACGAGTCGCTCTGCGCGGCCACAGGTCGCCTCGCCCTAATGAGAAGCGGTCGGGTGGGTGGAGGGCGACGGACTCGGTTGGCCTGTGTGTACGCGGGCCGCTGCACCCAAACTAAAGAGGGGATGGTTGTCTCAGGCTGCGCCAGGTGTAAGTGGCTTCTCCAGAGGTCGTAACAGTGTCGGTCGGGTCCCCAGCTTATCAGAGAATAGGGGCCTCCAGGGCCCAAAAGCCTTGCACTGATCCAATCTCTAATTGCAAGAAATTGCATATATATATTTTTTTGTTTTGGAGTGAATCTCGTCTGTTTCTCCAGCTTTGTAAACTGTAAAATCCCACATTCGCACACAGAGCTCTTCTTTGATTTCTTTGCGAAAATAATCAGAGGCAACAAGAAACGCCACACGGATCTCACGACTCATTTATTTCTCGACTTCTTCGTCAACAGAACGTCGTTCGCGCGGCAAGCAACAAAAAGAGAGAGAGAGAGAAAAAGCAACACCTTCCAGATTTCCCTGTGTGTTTCTCTCATCATACAACCACCTCAATACCTCAAATATTCATGAATGAAAAGCCATGTGTGCGCCATACGCAGCTTTTGTCTTCGTCGAGGCAGAGGGACACGTTGGAGTGAATGAGCGCTGAGGGAAATTCACTTACATGGAAACGCGTCTCCTCTGGCGGGGTGATTCTCGAAATGGCTAATTAGGCAATAGCAGCTGGCAAAGGAGAAACCCAGCAGCCGGGTGGCCGTACATAGTGAAGCTGTGTTGTAACTTCCAGGTTTCAGTTTTTGCGGCTTTGACAGAACTGTTGCAGGCTAAATGAGTAGCTTGTTTTTGATCTGCCTGTACGGAGGTTCAGAGACATTTTTCATTTTCTTTTTCTAACTAAATTCAGAGGAGGTCTCTGCAGAGGGACTGACTTGCATTTGGCTCCAAGTTGCTTCCCCGTTACAGATATATTCAGATCCCCCCCCCCCCTCCCCCCTTCCCCCTTTTTATTTTGCTTTCTTGTACATGTTAAACAAAATTGAAGATTAGACAAAAAAATAATCAATGCAAATAGAAAACTCAGTTTTGAAATGGTGAGCCCGCTCTTCTCTGCAGAATCGCTTTAGTTCTAAACGTTACTGAAAAGTTATTTTTCAGAATAAGAGTCCTGATAAAGGTCACGGCACAACATCTGAACGTCGTCTTGAAATGGGCCACCACGTAACTTCATTTCAAATCCTTTTCAAATGATTTGTTGATAGCTGGAGATTCCCGTTTTGATGGAGAGCAGAATTCATGTTGAGCTTCTTTATTTTACCCTGTTAGCTTCATGTTAGCTGTAAAAGGACACACCTTCTGAAAAATTACACTTCTACATCTTCCGCCCACTTATTTTATTTTTTTTAAAGCCCACGTGAACCAGGCCTACATGCTGACTTTGTAACTCTCCTACGAATTACATTTTTTCCTAATATAATTATTGTTTCATAACGAACACCTCATCTGAGGTAAGTAAACCCTGAAGTCCTATAGATGTTCATCTTGTTTTTTTATTTTCTTTTTTGTTTCTGCCCTTTTTGGAGTCATTTTGCTAACCTGGCTGCTCCAGTTCCGTTGTTAGCGGTTTTCACTGGACGCACCGAAGCAATAAACGTGACTCTGTAAACCTTTCCAAACTCATAGAGGTCAATTATTTTCTCATGGACTCCAGGTCGGGAAATGAATTGTTGCAGTTTGGGATCTTTTAGCCTATGCCACGCTGTCAGACAGGTTCTATGTGAGCGATTACTGGAGTATGGAGTAGTCAAGAATGGGTTTTCCCAGTGGCTTTGAACTCATCTTCCCAAACAACATGGTTCACACACAATTTAACAACGGGGTTGCGTTATTTTCCTAAGTAAATACATAAAGTATTTGTATCAAAACCTCGCTTTGTCTTTACTGACATGATCTTTGAATAATTAGTTGAATAATCTCAATGGTTAAGTGGGGCAGAAAAGCAATGTTTAATGATAATTAATGACAGTATCGATAGCAAAGCTCCGTTGCCAAACCTAATCATCCAAGAAACATTGTCCTGTTGAGAAAATGTCATGAGATGCTAATAATCGCTGTTCCTGACGAAATATAAGATTTCCTGAACACACGTCAGTGTTTCGATGTCTTGCAGAAGCCGTTGGGCTGCAACTCTGGTATCTTGGTTCTGAGGTAAGTGAAGGAACAAGTATCTCCAAGATGTTTCACTTGGTTTGTAGAGGCTTCCGGTGTTGAGGAAGGGTTAGGGATTGAGTGAAATACTCAATCCCAAAGAAGGTCTGTTCACTTCTTTGCTTATTTCTGAGCAAGGTGGGAGAAGTGGGACAGAAAGGTCATTCCTTTCCTTTACGAGTGAGAAATCCCAGTCGTAGGCCGTCTTGGACAGAGTTCGGTTACCCAGGTAGGGAGATCTGATCGTAGCCACCCTGGGGTGAGATCCTGGCGGTTTGTACCAAAACACAGGGAGACGTGGTGAGTAGCAATAGGAACATTAGTCAAAGAGATCAGGCACTGAGCGAGAAGGCCTTTAAAGCAGAGGCTTGATGAGAGATGATTGAACTGAGGTGAGTCTGCAGCAAACTGTGTGCTGCTCTGCCCTGATGTGGGAAATTGGTGCTACAATCACAATGCCGCTGCAGATTTGTGTGTTCGGGGCATTAAGGGGATTGTATTGAGCGTAAAAATATTAAGTACACCTACTACCAACATAAAAAAGTGCAGCTACTGCTCCTGCTCATGGAGTGAATGTATATTGGTACTGGAACACTTTGTTTCTACGCACTAAAGCAAAACTTTATTATCTTTCTTCTTTGGATTTGCTTGTTAATTGTTTTGTCTCCTGTGGGTATAGCGCCGCCCCTTGGCCGAATGCTTGAGTTGTCAACTAACTGTATAACTTAGCAAGCCGGGCTTTCTGATAGATAACCTTGCATATTAATCAGCAGTCCGCAATAGGACTCTTATGATGTGATTGTAAACATAAACCACAAAACATAACTTTTTTTTTATTTTTATTTTTTTATAAATCTTTCCCTAATGTTTTTTTTTATTTTTATTTTTTTTAATCACTTTAAGCTGTTGTTTTGTTTCGCGATTCATGTCAGCGCCAGTGTCTGCTTCTTTCACGTGATTACTGTGAGGCTTGGAGGAAATTCATCACACAAAACACAAAATACGAGCTTCTTTCTCCGTCTGCTCCCGATTCAAACTTCTCGTTTTTGTACTTCCTTTCTTCAAAAAACAGAAAAGAGAAGTAAAAAAAAAGGCACCTCACAAGCCTTGCATCTCCTTGTCCTGTTGTAGAAAACAAAGCCGAGCACATTATCTTTAGAGGTCCCATTGTAATTTGAAACATACTTGAACCCCCCTCTCACTCACACACTCGAGCCCCAAAGCGTTCCCTCCTTCTACACCAATTGTCAAATGCGGCGAGACAATTAAGACCACATTAGATCTTTTCGAGCACTCGTAATTTTATAAGAACAGGCTTTCTTCCACCTCCCCGCCTGTTTTTGAAAATGAAATGTGGGGAAACCCGCGGTTCTTCATGGGCCACTTGGAAAAGATGGGAAGCAGATATTAACCCTGGCAGTGACGGTTCTTGCGAGAGGCCTCCTCTCTCAAAAAAGACCTCCAAATACGACCGGCACCTCCGCTGTGGGACCACACACACTCAGACACCTGCGCCTTCTTAAATGCACTCACAAATAGACACACACACACGCACGCACTCACTTGAACCCGAGACCCTGGATTCAAACGGAAAGACTTGCGTTTCGGTTGAAGAAAATAGATTTTCGTCAGATTTTTTTCCCCCTCATGCTACTTGAAATAGATGCTTAAAAAGAACACAGGCACTCTAATAAAAATATTTCTTTTGAATCAATGTATAGTTTTCAGATTTACCAAATTTTCCCCGGCTCCCCTTCCGCCTTCCCCTCCATCATTTGTCAGTAATCTGGACCTCTGCGTTTGGCCCCGTCTGTGCTAAAAATAAATGATGTATTGTCCCAATTAGAAGAAAAAATATGAGTAATCCTCCCATCATGCACCACTTCTAAGGACGTTTATTTTTCTAGCTGAAGGTGCTACTCTGTTTAATTTACTTTGATCCCGCGCGTTTCGGAGCCTTTGGTAATCAGAGGCAGAAAGTCATTACGTTGTTATCACAACTGCAGCCATGCTGACCAAAAGCTTGACACAAGACGTTAACCCGTCTGTAATGGAGAGGCCTTCGCTGGCTCAGCAGCTCGGCCCACACGGCCCGCAGCCTCGGAGGAACATACATCACAGGCTGAGCGGCTTCATTACTGGACCGCCACCGAAAATCAGAGCAGAGGTGTGCAGAATGGCTCCAGGGGACCCCGAGGAAAATGTCGATGGGGGTGGGGCTGGAGGGAAGGTGAGTCTGCTGGACGGCCTTTTGGGACAGAGCCTTGAAAATCAAAAGAGAATGAGTGATGGGTGTTATTTAAGCCCAATCCTCCTCCTCTCCCCGGGCTTCCCTGCAATCACCACTTTGAATCGTTTAGAAGAAATATGCTCCGGGATTTCTGAGCAACAGATTTCATCAGGAGACGTTTCCAGTGAACGGAGAGCTGCTCGGCTCTGTTTGTTTTTTGTCCACCACGCTCGGTCAATCCTCTGTTGCTTCGCGTCTCCAGAAAGTGAAAAAAAAAAAAAAAAAACTAATAAAACTGGTAGAACATTTTGTACCATTTTGGAGAGATTTTTTTAAAATAGAAATGAAACATTTTCTTATTGTGTTCTTCTATTTTGAATATGAGAAACTGAGGGGCATTTTGTGAAATATCATGTCCTATTAAGTTTTGAATACTGCGTGTACATTGGGAGCAATGTACATTTCCGCTACATCGTGTCTGGTAGAGTTACTTTTCATTTATTTCGTTGTCGTCTTTATTCATGTTTTCATACACTGCCTGCTAACTAAATTGGAGTAAGTCCTACCAAATGGTGAGTTGTTGTTGGCTAAAATGTTTTTTTTATGACACCACCTGGATCGTAAAGAACACTGTGTACTAAAATAGTCATTGATTGGTCAGTGAAGCATAAAAAAATACCTAAAAAGAAATACATTTTAAACCTCTACTGATATATATATATAAGATATATCACCTTGAAAATGAGCCACGTTCAATTTGCTAGCAAGTATGACCTTAGTATGACCATTGGCGCTACCACTCAACAGGGTAACTTGACACAAACCTGAACTCTTGATCCTATACAGACACTGTCCCAATCAGAAGTCTTTTTAAGGTTCCTAGCTTTTACTGAGTTGATATATTCATTGTTCTATACCTGCTGAAACATCTTTGAAGTGTTGGTCCCCATCTTTAACAGAAGGAGACGAAGAATGTGCCCCACATGCCAAGGGTTCACGCTTCTCAGTCTATGTCAGGGTGGTGGAAATGACATTCGGACACACGATTAAGCCTGGAACCAAGTAGGAGCTTTGTGACTTTCATCTGGACTGTGAACTCAATCTTTACCCCAGAGAAACTACATACAGGGTCATGGTGGTTTGGTTGTGCTGTCCATGTGTTCTTTTTGCATCTGTTGAAGTCGTAAGACCGTATCATAAGCTGTTTTATGGAACATGGTGTGAGAGTATGGGAAGGTTTCGAGGGCTACCGGATCCTTGTATCCGGAGCTGACAGGGCCCCTAATCACATTTGTGGTGTTCGGCAGTAATATCTGGATGTGTATCGGTGGATTAATATGTCCCGTTTCAGAACCTTAAGGACAAATCTTCTTTTTGCATCTTTTTGCAGACAATGCGCTTCTGCCGTCTTCAGCTTACTGCACTATTGACGTTCTCAACCTACTTATGGTAAAGAACAAGATCCTTCTGGCGTTGGCAAGTAGGGCTTTTGCTTGAAGACGTACATCCAGAACTACGCTGCTTCCAGCTCCTGTAGAGAGGGACAAGGTCAGATTACTGTACTTTCTGAGGATGAAAATGTGAACTGCAATCTCATCATTATAGGAAAAGTGTCAAAAAGGATATCGCCTTGTGATTGATTCCTCACGAAATTGGGTAAATGACGATCTAAGCTAATATTTTAAAGTTGTGCAAGTGATTTACATAGTGAACATTAGACGTAACATTTGGTGTTTTGGTACGGTGAAAAAATGTTTTATTATTGCAGGACACGCCACCTGCTGGCGTAAATCTATAACTGCATTTGGCTGAAATCCAAAGATCTGTTGCTGACGCTTCCTATGTGTGGCATAATTAAAAATATTTTAAAGGGTTGCCAGGGAGAAAGATGTCTGGATTGCCCTCCCAGACATTAGAATGAAAGTATTTATTAATATCAAGACATCAGTTTGTCTAATATCAGTGTGAGTGTCAGCCCTCTCACCATGACCTGCTTCTTTGACTCTAGCGACGAAAACAAATCTCACCGGTCTGAGACGTTGCCATGGTTTCAAGTGAGTTCAGACCCTTGGATAACTTGTGGTTTGCACAACCCCTCCACTGCACCGTTTCACTCCTCTTTGGCTCCTGTCCGCTGTCGCTTTGGGGTGCATCGCATCCGCCGGTCTTTGGCACACGATCCCTCTGCTGTTGCGTGCGGAGGCTGCGCTGAAAGAGCAGCATTTTCACCCCACCGCGTTCCACATGAGTGGGCTTCAGAGGGGCTGAGTGATAAAAGGGAGGAGAGAAGGGCAGGGAGAGTGACGGGGTGATGCTGCGGATTGATGGTGGACAGGGAGACGTGGAACAAAGGTCATGCACCTAGGTGAGTATTAGGAAAACAAACAGACGATTTAAAGATGCGAGGCTCGGCTGAGTGATGGGGATGAGGATGAGAAATGAGATGCGAGGGAGGGAAGAGTGGAAATCCTGATGCATTATTCAGTTCATACAGACTGTCCTGTCTTTGTCTGCTCACGCTGACTCACACAACAACTGAATGAAGAAAGACAAGGGCCCTGAGAGCACAGACGAAACCCCTTTGCCTCTAATAAAGACCTAAACTTAGACATCCACCCAAACAACATTCAAACACAGACTGGGTTGTTTGTTTGTTTTTTTTTAAAAGCCTGATCTTAAGATGACACATTTATTTTGATTGCTTTCAGGGTTTCTGTGTTTTAAATTTTTTGGAAAAAAAAAGATCTTCATTGTTGACCCTTTTGACAATGATGTGTCTGTTGCATCAAACAAGTCTTTGTGGATATCTCTATCTCTGCTTAGTAGGCTGTCTACGTGGCTATGAAGTGTGTTTGTGGGAATTTTTAATCACTCTACCAAGAGAGCATCTGTGAGGTCAGACACTGACGTTGGACAAGATGGCTTAGCTTACAGTTTCTGCTCAAATTCATCCCGAAACTGGTGGTTCATCCCAAGTTTTGTCACACCAGCAGTTACCAATTCATAGTCCCATAGACCTCGCGTCATGTGCTTGTGCCAAGTCACATGGAAAGTGAAGGGACTATCGCCAAACGGTCCCAACAGAGACAAGGAGTTCAAGACAGGCTTTCATTAATTTATGCCTTTTACTTACAAAATTAGTTTTCCTCCATGACTGCATGCGACTCCTACTAGTTAGCTTTCAACTTGCAAAGGTAAGTCAGAAACTTTACTCTGGTCGGCCTATTCGATGCTGAGTAAATTTCAAAATACAATATATGAGCAAAGTTACCAAAAAGATTAAAAGTTCTGCTGTACTTTTACTGGAGATTTGTGGTACAATATGATAAATGACAAGAACTGAATAAACACACACAAAAAAGGAAAACAGACTGAATATAATGTGCCGTTCTGATGTTTACATTTTTGACACCAGGCTCCCAGATTGTCTTATGAATAAACTAAAACAAACAGTGGGCCAAACGTTTGACGAAACATGCATGTATTATTGTTTTAAATGACTTTTTGAAGAGTGATGTCTTATTAGGTTTGCAGTCATTTCCTTCTGAGGAACGTTTCTGGACTTGAAAACTGTCACTACCTTAAGTGAGTCATTGCCAGAGTGAGTAATGCATGTGCCAAACATGACTTGTGCTGTACGCTCCACTGAGACCACGTTCTGTTTGGAGATATGAAACGTAGGGCACAGAATTCAATTATACCAGTGGGTAGGCGCCCTGGACTTGTGGTTACCGGCGTTGGGTGGGTCGATCTCTCCTCTCCGCTCAGAAACAGTCGCTGAAATCCAGACGTCGTCTAAAAAAAGGGAGACTTGTTTTTTTTGTGTGTGTGTGTTTTTTAAAAGAGAAAAATAAGGCTCCTTATTTTGCACATAAAGAATGTTTTTCACAAAGGAACAGAGATAAACAAGTGAAGTGCAGCGTACGATACAAGGTGACACAAAGACTTTTAGGGAGCTACGTGGTGATCAAAAACGCATTTCACATCCAGTGAAATAAAGTGTGATGGGCATATTGGAAGTTTCGCAGTAATAAAGTGGAGATGTTTTTTTTCCCTCTTTCCCTCTCTTAAATCCCCTTTTGAGTTGTTTGTGGCATCTGGACAATAAGTCCTGATTCAGTATGTGTAAAGACTCGCTCCTCATCCAGAGGACAGGAGTCACAACTCCCTCCATCCGGGAAGCACATCCAACAAGCCTCACAAAGAAAAATCATATGTGACCTGAATATTTTCTAGCATGACAGAGTTTATAGTGTAAATGTACAGTTTCTCAAAGAGGAAAGCCTTAGTTTGAACCTGAATGTAGTTAATTTAAGATAAATCACAGCCCCACATCATCACAAACCTTCCAAAACTAAGTTTGTCTGACATAAGGAGATGTGACCTTTTATGTCTTTATGAACATAAAATTTATAAGTATACAAGTAGTTGACTCACATAGTTTAGTGTGTTATCTTCTGTGTCATCTTCCAAGCGAGTCATGAATAGTGTGCAGTTTGTGTGCGGTTTGTTTTTGCCTGGCGTATTTTTCTCTGCAGTGTGGGTGGGTAAATAATTGGTTTGTCTACTCCTAATGTCTCCCTCCTGTTCTAATCCAAACCAATCAAACGGTCAGTAGCATTTATTTCTGCATGGCCCATGCATAAGGGAGAAAAGTTGAAACTCCGCTGCTGTTTTTGGCCGAAATGAATCCGCTCCCACAATGGAAGGGGGTGTTCAGCATCAACTTAGTGTGTGGAGCTTTTCACAAGTCTTTTTAGCCTCCTAAGTGCTTCTTTTCTAGCATTTATGCCACTTTCACCTCTTTAGAATAACATTGTTATCACAAGCATGAAGAACAGCACAATTATTCACAGGCCGCTCCTTCTCAAGTTTGGAAATGGTCTTGAAAATTGTCTGGGCCTGCAAAGTGTTCGCCACTTAATTCCCCCCTCCAAAGCCCCGATCCCGAGCTGCAGAGACGTTTGTTTGGACGTGGAAACTCCACACTGGGGTCGCTTTCAGATCTTAGACCATAACATAAACCAATTTTCAAGACAGTTCCTCCTTTAATCATGTTAAGTAACAATAACTGAGATTGTTGGGGGAATAAAAATGGGACTAATAATAAAATAATAATCAAATGCCGCTAAACAGCAGCTGGCAGCCATTATTGAGATATTATGTCTGGAAAAGCAAATTCATAACACCGTGAAATGAATTGGATGCGGATAAGATGCAGAATTGCAAATATGCGTGTGTTCTGACATAAATGATCAGGCCAAAGTCAATCTGTTGACTTTGGCACTGGAAGTCATTTATGAGCCGCACCCGATTTCAGATGGGAATCTGAAAGGATTTCTGATTTTCTTTTTCCCAAAGAGATTTTCAGAAAGGGGCAAGTGGACAAGTCAACCAGATGTTTGTCACTAATACCAGATGCATTTAATATCCTACGTTAAACTCCATATATATATATATATATATATATATATATATATATATATATATATATATATATATATATATATATGGAGGAGGAGGAGTTAGCGTTGACTGAGCATGAAAATGCCATTTGACAATTTTTAGAAGTATTTTGCGGAAAAAGGTACAAATCAACGTACCAGTAGTTCCTTACCTCGACTGATAAACTCTCCTGAGAAGCGTTCGTGTCGTCTGCAGATACAAAGACTTGGACAATGGAAGCAGACAAGCTGAAGCTGGATACCTTCATAAATGTCCAAGCGCATTCCTGCATAAAACATTTGATCGATCACAGAAGACTCACACAGAAGATTTAGATTATCAGATACAAGAGGGCTACTTTAGGATTAAAACAACATAATATACATTATTTAGATTCAGATTTATTCGTGTCACAAATGGGCAATTGACCAGCAAAAGTTTACACAGGAGACAAAGACTACTATTTATATGTGATTCTTTTACTGTGTTAAGAGTAAGGTACCTCCCAAATCTCCTGCTTCATGTTTTGAAGGTTTCATAGACAACATGTGAGGAAGAAGTGGAAATGTGTTTAAGGAGAGATGGACTCGCTGCACGGCACGGATGAATCTCAGCTGAATCTCTCATAAGCTACGACTCCTCGGCTGGAAAACTGTAGATATTAAGTATGTAAGCATGTGCATATAAATATCATTCGGTATTAATCATTATTTAATTTTCCTTGTTTCTCTATGATTGTATAATTTTGTGTTTGTATAGTCATATAAATATGTATTGATGTGGCTAAATAATATATTTTAAAAATTATGAGTGGTTGTGTGCTTTGTACGATGTTCATCATACATCAATATGAGAACACTCTATTCCTAATCTATTCTGTTTTCCCCACTGAGAATATTTATCAATCAATTCAAAAATGCTTTTAAAAAAATTCTTGTAAACGTAGCTATGATAGCTGTTTAAATGAGCTTTACAGCAAAACTAATTGTGAAAATCTGTTCAATATGATTGATTAAATGCGCTGATACGTTGTTGCTCCTGTCAAACACATAACGCTGAGTGGAGCGGTCGACCCCTCCAAGATGGCCGCCCTAAATCTCGTCAGCGAGAGTGGGTGTATTCTTCATGTATATTTTGCACTTTGCTTTTGACGGCTGCTGGTGGGGAGAAACATTTCAATGAGCTAAAACTAATAATAAAAAATGAAGGAACCTGTCTGCAGTATGTGGACTGTTGCATGTAAAATTCACTAGCAGTGAATATCGTGCTAGTGTCAGTATTGGACCAAAGAAAGTAAGCGTCTTTAAAATTGTGACGCTTTTGACGGGTCAGATAGATGCAAGAAATTGCAACAGCAGCTGCGAAGGGCGGGAGCCAATTACATTTTTCGTCATGGGGGACAAAATTCCTGGTGGCGCCCCTGGTTCAATCCGTACCTGCTGTCGAGAAGATGAGAAGTAAACCTCCCGACGAACAAGATAACGCAATTTCCATCACGCAACTGCGTCAATGAGAGACGATTTTGATACTTCCTATGAAGTACAGGAGAGCCTTTACAGGAAAAGTTCTTACAATTCAAATGACTACTCTTCCTAACAATAACACTAAGAACAACAGGTTTTTACGAGTTGAGTTTGGCCAGGGACTCCTATGCTAATCACTTGAAAGCACTTTAATCAGGATCTGATATTTGATTCGTAAATCCCACGTTTCTGAATCCCTGGCAAAGCTGCACTGTAGCCCAAACGAGTACAATCTGTTCAAAACTGGATTACAAAGCAAAACCAAAGGGGTGTGCTTTGGTGATGAAGCTCAATTCATTTCAGTCTAAAATCAATAAGCCGTGATCATTAACTCCTATTGCACCCACTGTCCTGTCGGGGTTCATTTCACATCTTGATGCTCTTCTCCCCCCGGACCCCCAATGCCGCCATGACTCTCACACGTGTGAATAAACACATACGAGAGCCTGTCACTCACTGCAGCCTGTTTGACTTTCCAAAATACGGCCGCCTCGCGACTTCAAAGCTCTTGCTTATACTTTAGTGAGTTAGTCTCATATTGTTTGGAGCGGAGAGTTATGATGTCTCATAAAACAGGAGAAGGAAAGCAGAAACGTGTTACCCCACACAGTTAATGGGTTTCAGCACTTACCGAGCACACAGAGCACAGATGACTGTTTCTCTTGCAAATTGGTCTGCGCTCAGTCTGTTTTCATTGATTCTGCAAAGGTTAATTAAAACTGGATAACTTAGAGAGAGTTGGTCAATATTTATATTCGTGGAAATGACTGTGTTTGTGAACCCAGATTTTATTTTTTTTTTTGTAAATTATGATACAGTATGATTCAAGTCTTTAGTCAATCTAATTTTTTTTTTCTAAATTCCCTCCAAGGACCCAAGCAGTTTTGCAATCTTTTTCACGTGTTCTTAAGCAAAAGTCCATCGGTTGTTTGAAGGGATTATTAGCGTTTCTTTTGCTACGCTTTGGGTACTTTTGAGAAATCACTTTCAGTCTGAAAGTTTTAATGTTTGACAGAACTTAAAAGTAATTCACAAAGGTTCCCAGAGTCAACCAGACTAAGATATCGTCGCAACAAACCGGTTTTCAAGTTTTCAGTCTATATTTACCGTCTCCCGCCTGTTGGATTTTTTTTTTTTTACCTGCTTTAATGGGTAAAATCTATTTATTTTTTTATTTCACTCTAAAAAATTTACTGTGACAAAAGATAACTTCTAATTTAATAACAGGTTAATTTTAAAATTTGGAGATGAAACATTGCAGCGATTAATTCAGTCATTACTTTAGTGCTGGATGATATCTGACCTTTAAGTGGCCGTGCTCTGTCTGCCCACACGTTTCATATTTTACACATGGAGCTTTCTTCAACATGGAAATTTAGCATCCCTTATCAAGCTGCGTTAAAGTCTTCAGTCTTCTATTGTCTCTGTCTCTCTCACAAAAATCACACTCGCTTCCCTCACTCTCAGGGAGCTTACAGTGTCTTGTGCATTTTCTCAGATTATATTTAATCAGAGAAAACCCTTCACCTACTCGAAGGCCAACCGAGTCCCATGGTGTGTGTGTTTACCTCGCAGCGTTTTCCCTCTAAAGCGCGTAAACGCATGCAGGTCCCCATCACTGTGCCTCACTCTTTGGCTCTCTCACACCCTTAAACGCACTTTGTTCCTTTCGGGATCTGAGCTTAATTCACTGAAGCTCATTATACCGACGTTCTTCAGGTTTCTCCCTTTTGATGTGTCATTGTGTTTCTCGAGCCTTTCAGGTGGTTTTCTTCTCTCTCTCTCTCTCTCTCTCTCTCCTTTTTTTTTTTTTTTCTGAATAACACTTTATGAACACCCGCCACACACAGAGACGCACCTCTCGTCTTATCCTCTTCCCTCCGACCCCGAACGCCTGCTTTTTAGGCTCAGGGCTTTTTAATGACACCACGTTGGGAAGTTTGTCTAAATTTCGAGCGATTTTCCTCTGTCCCCTTCTCCACCACCCCCCACCCCCGGACTCGACAAATCACCCCGGCAGGTTGTTACTCAGAGATGACTGGTTCCAGATTTCGGGAGGTGAATCACGCTCTGCTCGTGCGTGAGAAGAGCCAGCCTTTTCTTAATTTGTTTTGAGGTTTGTTTGTCTTACTCGCCCATTTGGTCTTACGTGTGAAGCAGCGCCGGAGTCCGAGCAGGATGTGTGCGATGTTTGAACGTCTTGGTTGGGAGCAGATGCGATAAACACAGCCCCAGCGCCGCGAGGCCTATTCACAATTCCCGAATTCGCATTTTGACTCCTCATCGCCACAATGTGGCAACGAAATGTAGCTGAAAATAAAGTTGAAGGAAAATGTATTCACTTTTTTCAACATTGGTCATCAATATTTTTTTTCAAACTGAAATGTGTGGCATGCACGTCTTTCCTCTGATGCCCCCACCCCCTCCCAACTTCCTGCAGAAGACCTCCAAGTTATCCACTAAAGTCCACTTAATTAATTCAGTGAATTGCACAATAAATTAAGGTTACCTTGATCATTTCCATTGTGTTGATAAATATTTTTTTGAAGCTCAATTTTGTTTAAAGTGACTTCATAATGCCTTTTATTTACAGTTTTGGTTGTGTATGGCTTTTATTTCCTTTATCTTTATTGTTTTTGGTCATTTCCTTATTTCTTTTGGATATTTAAAAAGTCTTCCACTTCCAGTGTTAAATGCTCTTTACAAAACTAACATTTACTGGTCTTTTAAGGGGGAAACTTGCATTACTCTGCCACTGTCCTTGAAAATGCTCTCAAAACAACAATGTTGCTTGTCGCAGCAATTCAGGGGACAGTTAGCCGTCCAGCAAATGGCTATCGTGACAGGCCGAGCTACGGGTGGAGGGAAACCACAACTGCACAACATACTTAAAATTCGCCGTTGACACATGGTTGTGGCAGCAGCGTATTTTGGGTTTTTTTCTTCTCCGTCTTGGACAGGGAAGCTGGTCAGAATGATGGAAAACTGAAAGCAGCTAAATACAGGAGCCGTGCGAGAAAACCTGTGAGAGGCAGCAAGGCAGGGAAGGCCTAAACTTCCAGCAGGACAATTAAACATGGAGCCAAAACCTACAGTGGAGTACTTCAATTAAAGTGTCTTCATGAGTCAAAATCCAAAACCATAAAATTGCAGAAATTGAAATCACCAAAACATTAATTTGCTTAACGGAAACACAGTAATTTTGAAAAGTTTTTGGCCTGAATTTTTTTTTTTTTTTCTTTCTGCCGAGACATGTTTCACTTTTTTCTCATCACACGAGCCACGTGACCAACAGGAGAACAACGTCACTACAGAAAAAGAAGACACCAGGAAGTACTACGATGACAGTTTGAATTTGTTGTTGCTTTTTTGTTGTTGCTGTTGTTTTTTCGGAAATAGTTAATGAAAAATCGTCTGACTTTTCAAGGCGTTGACTTCATAGCTCGTCCGTTAAACTGCCGACTACAATTTAACCTAAAACGCCTCATACGCCTGTTAGACGATGAACGCTAGCGTCATGGCAACGTTGTTGTGACTTTTAATGACTTCTCGCGCGAACTGGCGTATTCGCGTGTGATTTCAATTTTTACACTATGGGGGAGTCTGTGGTGGGGCTTTCCCGACATTTTTTTAGAGGGTAGGGGAATACAGGCAAAGATTAGTGCACATTTTGAACTTGGGCCGTTTTACATTACACAATTCCCAAACAAAAAATTTGTAGTTGCGATATAACATCACGTCTGAACGTTCAGTAGGCACAATTGCGTCCATTCCCTCTCCTTCCTTAATTTCCCCTCAACTAAAGTCGCACATGTTTCCCCGCCCCCAAAAAAATAAATAAAATAAAAAAATACCTTCAGAGTATTGATTTACGGACCCACGTCTCCAGCCAAAAGCTTCAGGCCCCACTTTGGCTTCCTCCTGAATCCACATACAAGATGCATATGCAGATTGCACATGAGCCCTTGTGAAAATAAAGGCACTTGTGGTGAGGGGGTATGAAAAGTCCCCTGAAGTGGCAAAGTCTGCGGCCTAATTAACATGCCATAGGTGTTAATTGGCAGCTGGCAGCAGTCAGAGCCTGCAGCAGGTGAACACCAGTGCTTGTTGAACTTGGATGCACTGAATAGCAGGAGGAGTCACTGGAGGTTTATGTGTCATCCATTTGCAAATCAATGCCCGCGGCCAGAGGTTAATTTGGATGTGGAGAAGTCTGACATCATGGCGCACCTCTTTCGAAAGGGGTTAAAGCGCCGTTTCCCCCACCGAGGGATTCAATTAAAGATTTCATCCCAGCGTTTTCTTTTTGTTTTTTTTTTGTTTTTTGTTTTTTGTTTTTGCGTCGCCCAGAAAACTACGTGGTGTGTGGCGTGACTCTTAAAAGACACGGCGAAAAATGAAAAGAAAATGACCCCCCTCCCCTCCCCGCCCCCCACACCACCCCTCCCCACGGGTTTATTTCTGTGCCTTTTTTTTTCTCAGGCGTTTTACGCGCACGTGGACTGCGTGACAGAAATGAAGTGCACGTGTTTGGTTTGGTTGCTGTTTGCCGTGTGTTTTGCTTCTGTGACAGTTTGAAACGGACTTAAACTCGAAAAAAGATCATTAAATAACTTTATATATATATAATTACTTTTAACTATATAAATACATTAATAAAGTAGTAATAATACTTTATATTTTTATGTATTTATTATGTATGTTTTTTAATAGATACATTTTACTTGTGATTGTCTATTAATTATAAATAAAGAAAGAAAGAAAGAAAGAAAAAGAAAGGCACCTGTCAAACGCCTTGCAGAAAGTAGATATATCTTTCCATTTCTGCGTTTCTGATCTTCTTATCATTATTGGGTTTGTCTTTGTCTGTAAATACGTGGCACAAAGTGGGTTTGGTCGCGGTGAAGAGTGGGAACTGCGCTCCCACTGTGGGCCAAAAACACTCTGGTTCCTTTCATCAATTAGAAAAAAAAAAACAATTCCAACTCGATCCAGGCCCAGGTTCGGTTTTCATTCAGATGGTGGTTAAAAAAAACAAAACAAACCAAAAAAAAAAAAAAAAAAAAAAAAAAAAAACCCTCAAAACATTCATTTTAAACAGACGTTTCATCAACTTCAGTGTTAGGCGTCAATATTTCACCAGTGACGGCAAAAGCCAGTCATGTTTGCTTTTCAAGAAAACGGGGCTAAATGGGGACAAGACATGAAGGAAAGGATCAGTTTCCATCGCTCGAAGCGCCAATTTTTACTTGATTACATCCCAGCAACGAGACTGACTGGTTTTTACGCTCTGGCTCCACTTCTTCTTCTTCTCTCTTTTTTTTTTTTTTTTTTTTTCCTTTTTTTCCGTAGAACTATGAACAATCAGAGCCTGATTAGGAGGCAGCAGGAAACAGCAGCTCCAGGAGCTTACTGCCAAAACCATAAACAGCTGGGAGTTATTAATAAATAATACAAACCGGTTGCGCATGAGCGATGCAGACTGGACGGTGATTCCCAGCGAAAGGCTCCACGTTACGGTTTTCAACACAGCGACAACTGCATGGAGGGATCAATTAAGATGATTGAAAAAAAAAAACAACAACTATTTAATTCCTTTTAAAATAGCAATTTAATATTTTTGTTTCCAAACTAGAAGACTGAGTCAAAATTCCTGAAACTCTTAAAAAAAAAAGAAGAAGAAGAAAAGAAAAAGAAGTGGAATGTAAATATAGGGGGAGAAAAAAAAGTGCATTAAGATTATTTTTGGCCCAGAGGGCTTTCCGTCAAGACAATAAGTTGGACAGATGAATCAGGGTCTGAAGTCTTCATGCCCACTTAATCCGTCCGTTTACATAAAACCATCGAGGAAGAAAACAGCGGCATGCAAATGAGTAAGTAACTCAATTAGGAGCAAAAACCGAATTCATAAATGAAAAAATCGAGACAGTTTGAGGGTGCAGAACTATTTTTTTTTTATTTCTATATTTCAATATGCATTATAAAAGATGATGTTTCAATAATAATAATTATTAAAAAAAATAACAGCAACAGCAATAATAATATTAATTATTTTATATAAAACTTAAAATAGTGATATAGTTATTCTTACTACTTGCTTATTATTTTATTATTATTTATAAGACGTAAGTTAAAAATAAACTTATTTAATGACAAAAATATTTAAAAGATTATAGCAGACTCTCAAGCATAAAAGATCAAAATTATATAAACTCTGGCAGCTTCTCCATGAGTTTGTAGTGCAAATTAACACTATATATATATAAAACCTATTTCTGGCAGTAACAATCTATTCCACTCAGATGTGTTTGTTAAAATTCCATTCTGTTAAAAAAACAAACAAAAAAACAACTTTATTTTTCCCAAGGGGAAATTAAATGTTGTCGTAACTCACATCATCCAGGTATCTTGACAGAGTTGTCATGGATAGGTGGATCTGTGGGCAAGTAGAATCTCCAGTAGCAGTCGGTCTCGCATTGAACCTGAAGGTGCCTCTGACTGAAGACTGCTGCTGGATGACAAGTCACATGACTGCCGTGACATCCTACCAGCTCAATTTATGGGCAGCAGATAGCAACATGTCCTTGAAGACACCACCAGTTTTTGTCAAGCACTGCTAATCCACCTCATTTGCTTTCGCCTTTAAATCTCTCTTTGTCCAAATGGTTAGCGTTAAATATGTCATGCTAGGAGTAAATATATACACTCTGTAAAACCTAAACAATGTTAAAAGAAATTTTCTTTCCTAGAGCAACACTTTATATTTGTAAGCAGCTTGAAATAGTTCAGCAAAAGTCCTAATGCTAACTTAGAATTTGCTAGAAAGCAAGTTATCGGTGCAGGGCACATCTTATCTTATGGTTGCCAGGGAAACAGGACACATACCGTCTTGTTTGAAGAGATTTAAACTTTACTATTTCACCTATGTCTCATTATACCATACCTAGCTTACAAGTGGTGCTAATGCTAACGTCGTTGCTGCTAGCAAGGAAGATGCTAGAGTAAGTTGTTGTTGCCATTGAATAGCACATCCTCCTCATTAGTTTTCAAGTGAATTCTTTATTTGGGAAAATGAACCAGATTAGCAAAATTATCCTAATATTAATTAATTAATTAATTTCAATGAATAAAAATGACTTTTAAAGAATTACACTGTTGTGACGTCAACACGGAAGTACGGATAAAATCTAAGTTAAATTGTTACACCGACTTTATTGCGATAGTTTGTTCCAGCACCGACTGTGCGTACTTGTTATCTGAAACTTTAATATCCCGGAAAATAAAAGGCTTTGAACAAGTCATGAATTTTTTTTTTTTTTTTTTTTATAGTTTGGAGATCCGCTGTAAAATAAAATTAAAAAAAAGTTTTTATCACAAGCGGACAAGTGTCACCAGGTGTTTGTTGACACACCACAGTGCTCGCTTTATCGGTGATTTGTCGGGGCCACGTTTCCCGTCCCTGAACACATAAAAGAGCAGAAAACATCACTTGACTTTCCTTCTTTTTTTTTCCAATCGGAAAAAAACCGACTTTGTGGAGGTGGAGGTTAAAACAACTCGTAAAGGGAGCGTTTTGGTAGTGCGCACAGCCGCAGCAGCTCCTACAGGAGCTCCTCTTTGGGCTGATGCTGCATAGGATGAAGGCTTTTGACAAATACGCAGGGGAAATTCCGGTTTTCCCCTGTCGGGTGCCCGCTAACAGAAAAGCGATCTGCTTCACTTTAAAAAAAATAAATAAATAAATAAAAGAAACATTCCCATGATTTGTATCGGTGAAATGATCCGGTTCGCGCAGATGACCCCCTCCGGGTCCATTTGATGGCGTTTGCGCCGCTGCACCGCGCAGCAGCCCAGATAAAGGCGCGTTTGGGAAATGTTTGTTTCGGTCAGAGTAAATGGCGGCGTATGCGCTTATCGTGGAAAACCACAATGAATGGCCATTAGGAGTACAAAGCGCTCCAAATTGTGCGCGTTCGGGGGGGGGGATATTTTAGTGTCATATCCAAATTGCAGCAGGAGTAAACCCATTTTCTCCGCGCAGGAGTAAACACAGGCCCCCGAGTTGAACCGCAGAGATCAAGCCCGAGGAGGATCACACAGAGCGTTTCCCAAACTTGCAGCGCAGACTTCGGCGGCAATTAGGAGCATTTTTGCTGTGAATGGTGAAGGAAATAGTTTCCCTCGCTGCTAAATGTCACCAGGAGCGCGCCCGGGGCGTCAAGTGACCGCTTTGTTTTTGTTTTGTTTGTTAAAATCCCATTTAGCTTCCAGAATTGGGGGAGTTTGGAGGGGTTATCACAGGACGTGCCGGCATTTCTTCAAACCGTGCAGTGTTATTTTAATTCAATTAACCAATAACATGTCGTTTAGGGGAAAGAAAGAGGACAAGTTTTTTTTTTTTTTGTAATGTACTTTATGTATGACCGTGCCATCACAGTTGGGATTTATTACATACTGAACAATTCATTGCACATTCATTTAAACTACATAAACTACAAGAGGCACATGTATTTATTTATTTTTATTCACATAACAAAAAAAATATTCATGTATGGAGATGGGAGACAGAAGGATGAACATTTATATTTTTATTTAATCCGATTTAATTGCTGAATTTTTATTGACATATTTGGACGTTATTAGTTAAAGTGACATTGCTTATCTATTTACTTTTACTTTATTTATTTAGTTAATATCATTTATCTATTTATGACCATTTTTGCGTTTCATTTTATTTTTAAATTTTTTTTTCAAAAGATGTCAACCAGTAGAGGCTTGGCACACTTTCTCCTTTCAATCTTTCTGTTTGGACAGCTCTGACCTGAAAAAAAGCAAAAGCCAGCGAGAACCCCGACCCTTAAGGATGACTTTTTTTTTTTTTTTTAATACATTGAATTTCCAACAGTTTCTTCCACTTTGCTGCGCTAACGCAGCCTCGGCGCAGGGAGCTCGTATAGGCATTTCGGCGTGTTTGCGCCCGGCGGCTCAGTGCAGGAATTCCCTCAGGTCAGAAAGAAAAAACTGTGTTTTGAGGACCTTCTTAGCAGCCTTCGCTTCACTGCCCTTTGACCCCTGCCAGCTCTCCTTAGTGAAAGAGCATAATCCACCTAACATGGATTTAAACAAACAGTGTAATCCATAACACTCTGCCGTGGCACGCCGTCTCCTTCGGACATGCTGGCTCTGCGTTCTCGGCTGCGGTCATGGTTCTTTGCAAGCACAGTGTTTACTCGGATGACTTGAACGCAGCTGTCTGTGCCCGTGTTATGCAGCTTTTCTAAGTGGAGTGCAGTAACAAGAAAAAGAAGGAAGAAAGGGACAGCATTCCCAGCTCCCTGGTTCTGTTCTGCTTGTGTCTGTACAGCTGTGTTTGTGGCCCTCGCACCTCTGGCCTCGACCGCCTCCCCGCAGCTTTAAGCCTCCGCCTCCCTCCCCACCTCCTTTCCTTCAAAAATGGAAAGAAAGAAGAAAAAAAGTTCATCAATATTTTGTCTGACCTTTGACTTGACCCACACAATTAAACAATGGGATTTCGGGTACACTAAATGGCCTGGCTTTACTACAGAGGGCAGACTAATGAGAGCACGTCACCTTTAGTTTCTGGCTCAGTCCAGAGAGCAGCGGAGCGGAAAAACAACCTGACGTTCCGTTAAGTTCGCCTCACGCAAACTTTTGAGGGCTGAAGGCAGGGCCTTTCCAGTGTCATTTACCTTCCCTCTGATAACCCGGACTCTCCACCTTCGTCCTTTCCGCTTCATTAATCACCACTCTGCGTTTGAGCTTTTTTTTCCAAAAAAGCGAGAGCTGTAATTCCTTTCCCTGTTCTGGTTAGCTTAAGAATGCATATGTATGTGTGTGTGTGTCTGTGTGTGTGTGTGTGTGTGTGTGTGTGTGTGTGTGTGTGTGTGTGTGTGTGTGTGTGTGTTAGACAGAGGGAAGCAGAGAGAGAGGAACACGACTGCTGTTTGTAAGTTCTGTTTTAGTGGACGGCCCCTTAGATTATTTTCAGGCTCTCAGAGAAATACCAACTGACATATTTTTCATTAAAAAGGCTCAAGCTTAGATTTCATAAAAAAGACAAATGAACAGTAAAATAAAATTACTGTAACTCCTGCTGCTTTTCCTACCATGACATATTGTCACCTCCCTGCCCTAGAAATTGTTCTTTTCTTTTTTTCTTCTATTTTTTCAGGCCAAAATTCATGTTTTTTTGTTGTTGTTTTTTTTTTTTTTTTTTTTTACCAATATCAATTTTGACAGAAAAGAAAAACCCAACTTAATTCATTAGTTTACCAATACAAGGTCTAGAGTTCAGCCATTTCTATCCTTTACTGTTCAGACTTAAGACTGTCTCCCTCAACATGCTTCCATGTTCACCATATGACAGACATTTATATTTGGGGAATTGTCTTATTTGTATCATCTACGTTTGGAAATTTGTGTGCCATACATCTAATATCATGAGTGTTACATCAATAAATTATTAAAATTAGATGATAACATCCACATATCCTTTTAAAAAACTTTTTTCTTTTTTTTTTCTTGAGCTCCTGGCATCTCGTACGATGAGCGCTGAAGATCTTTCTGCATGAAGTCTCCATGTTTTTCCCACATGGGTTCTCTCTGGGTACTCTGGTTTCCTCCCACTGTCTGTTGCCCATTGACCAGTAGAGAAAGGCACCACCCCATTGTTTCCAATAGATGGGTAGAGACAGAAAATATGGAGGAATTCTGTTGTGCCCTCAAGACAATTGGTGCTAATGATGTTTAAGCATAGAAAGAACGGAAAGCGGACGGATAGAATGCTACTTTTATTGAAAGACCACTGATATGTTACTCATAAATTTGTAAGCGAAACCTCGTGACAATTTTTCCTCTCTTGGAGGCCCTCTGCTGGTGTTTGAGCTCTCAGCAGCTGCTTGGTTCGCTATTGCTTTAGGCCAGCTATAAATGTTTATTACCCTCCGTTTGCATTTGTTACAACGGAAACAGTAAATCTTTGTGTTGTGTAACTTCAATCCAACTCTTTTTTTTTTTTTTAAATCCCTCGCATTTCATTTTCTTTAGGTTTAAAGACGCTCTTGAATGAAATTCCTTTCCCAATTAAACATCGAACATTTAGAAAATCCTCCTCACACTAAGTCTGCGTATCCAACAATAACATCGGCTTTGAAAAATCCCACATGGCTCTGAACTGGGATTAAAAGTGAAGCAAGAATTTACACTGCATTCTGAATTAACTCGTGGATGGAATCGCCAGGCAGCCTTTTTTTTTTTTTTTCAAGGCATGTTTGTTCCATATGATTTGTTACTTGTTTAAAACCTCTGAGTTTTAAATCTACAAGCTTTTCGGCTAGATTTGTGTATAAGTCACCAGTTTATAACAAATGCCACCTCAAAGCACTTTGAAGACAAATAGATTTGGAAATAACTTGTTTCCGATTTAACTATGTTTCCTATTTCACTGAAAGTTTCAAGTTTCTGCAGCCAACTTTTCAAAGCTTACTATTCGATAATGCTCACCTTTAAAAAATGCAGAATTATTCACGGTCAAATGAACAATCTTTAAACTCAGACATTCACTTGGAAATAATAAGAAAACAGGTTTTAAACCATATTTCAACATAACGCATTGGGTTGAAAATTCACCAATACATTTCAAGCATAGTTTGTCTTTAATCATCATGATCGTGCACATCCATATTTCATAAACTAGAGAGGGTTTGCAGAAAACTTGTACTCAAACAACAAATATTAATATTGGATAAAAGAGGCGTTGAAAAAATATCATTCAAAAAGGAACTCTTCTTTCTTTTTTTATGCACATTTATGATCATTCATCACAAATGTAAGAGAACTGCAAATGAAGAATAGCATTGCGTAGACAAAGCCACAGTTTATTCTTTGCATCTGACAGCAAAACACTTAAATCTCCATTCTTCGTGCTGTCACCTTCCTGAAATAGTTTCCAAAGTCTTTTTTTTTTTTTGTGGCAAAAATAAATGCATTGATCAATGTTTTGAGAAGTTGACATTATGGGATTTTTAAAAAAAAAATCATACCTCAACTGTGTTTCCGAAGTTTAAGTCATAATCTAAATGGACTACTTTATTGTACTTTTCAAGGGTAAACTGTTGAGGTAGAAACTTTCCAATGTTCTATAACTTTACCATCATAATAAATATCAAAACTTAAATAAATATATGTAAATTTTGCCCCATTCAAGCTCATTGTTAAGGTCCTTTATAAACAACCAGAGGTTGCATGTGATTTCCACCTAAATGACTTACCAACATATCATCTGTATATTTATTTATCCCACTGGTCCTGAATCCATCGCTGCCACAATTCTAATACCATGGCAACCTGTGTGTCACTGAATTTTCCGAATGCAGCTAATATTGATATTCCCAGAATCCCCCTCCCCCTCCCATTAAATAAACACGCATGCACACGCAGTCCGACCGGATGGTGCACATGCGCGTGGCGTCTCCTTCCCCATCAGTCGGATCAGTCTTTCGAGGAACCTCCTCTTTCTCTCTCGCTGAGAGTCAGACTCGATATCTTTCGCTCTAATAATCTTCCACAAACGCAGCGTGTGGCTTTGGCGTCCCTGGATGCTCCCCGCACGAGATGCCCCTCACACAGGCAAATAAACACTCTACACACACACACACACACGCACACACGCATAGATGTAGATGCATTCTTTACTCCCTCCTCTCAGCTTACTGATGAGAGTTACAGTTTCTGCAATTATAACCCGGAAAGACAAAAAAAAGAGAAGAGAGAGAAAGATCCATATGCTTCCTAATTGGCTTGGAGATCCTTTGCTTTATTCACCCGATGATAAAAGGCCGGAAATATCAGTTGAAGTGTTAGCTGAGGGGGGACGTACCGCATGAGAAACGGTGGCGACAAAAGACGGAGAAGAATGGCCGCTGGAGAGGAGGACCAGCTATCTCGAAAAGGCAGAACGAGGAGCGCTGTGACACAGGCGTGGTGTGTGTTTGAAATGAAAATAGACAAAGCACATTATGGGTATTATGTGATTTTGCACTAATGGGATGTTAGAGGAGCTGGCTGTCTTGGCAGGGAAAAGAAAGAGAGGAGGGGCCAGAAGGGGAGTGGGGGTTATGCCGAGTCTAGCATCCAGAAACCTTCGAGTGGTTTCAGCCTCATCATTCCCAACGGTCAGAACGTCCAAACGCTCGCTTAAATCAGCTGCGATAAACGTCTTGATTGGGAATATGCGTTCAACTTACCGTTTTGTGATGCTACGTGAAATACTTGAAGGTGTTCAGGGTGTGCAATTTGTTGCTGGTGTGGCGCTCGCTGGCATTTAGCCTAAACGCCGAGCTCATTAGCGCTGAATCCGTTCCAGGAGAGTAACACCCAGACCTCAACTCACACACCACACAGCTCCGGCTGTGGCTGTCCGCCTTCGCCTCCATGCCAACACGCTAGCTCTACTGGAATGTGATTGATATATGTATTTAGTGTTTGGAAAGCTGTCCAAAAGCAGACTGCTTGCAAAGAGTAAGACGAGAGAATCGGTCTGCCTTTAATGTTTGCTTCGAACTGACGAAACAAAAGTAGGGAGTTGTTCCATGCAGGGTCTGTGGTCCTTTCTGGTCGAGTCAAGAGGGCCAATGGTTGCTCAGTTCAAACAAACATGCCGTAAAATTTTCTATTATTTCAGAAAAATGATAGTAAAGTCAGTTGGAAAAGCTCTACGGTTGAGATGCTACAGTGGGTTTGCATGTTGTGCTGCTGTTGCACTGTGACAAGAATTTACTCTGTTTCTCCTCATGCTAAGCTTATAATGAGCTGAGGCAAGCTGGGTCTGCAGTCCATGGGCCAATACCAAACTATGACAATATAATAATCTTAGGTACAAATATCACGGTTTTGTTCTAGAATGTGCTATTTAGCATTTTCTTTGGTATGTTTTGACATGAATGCATACACGATTTGCTTTTTAAATGTTTGCTGAATTATGGGCTGATCTTCACCCTTTGACATGACCTGCTGATACCAGAGTTCTAAAAGAACAATTGGGACAGACATGTGAATTTAGCTGGAATTTTAAATTAACTTATCACCATAATTTCTATAGTCATTGTCAAATTTAATGATCTTTGGAAGTTGAACTGTATGAGTGTCGATGTAAACTATAACAGTAGTTTACATTTAATAGGACAACTATTAAATGTAACTAGCATAGTTTACATTTAATAAACTATGCTAATTTATGCTACTAGATTTATGCTAGTAGCTAGGATAAATCAGCTTAAAATACGCGACAACAGTAATTTTTTTAATTACGCAGTGCATCCCGTTGGAAGTTTTTACTGCATTTTGGATTCCAAGACGTATTTGATGGTATTTATCTGTGTACATAAAACTCATATGTACACAGATCCGACAGACATGATGAGAAGGAACACATTTTTACAAAATACGAGTTAAGCTAAAGAGCTTCCCAGGTAAAGACACAAAAAAATCACTTGGTATTTTTGCCTTTCACTTACAATTAATCAAATACACAATGTAACTCCAAAACAGCTATGCATACAAGTTATGACCAGCACAATATGCCACAGTGATATTTGTATCACCAATGCTAGACGCTAACAGTCGCTTGTTCTTTTTGAGACAATATAAACTTCGTTTAATTTGTTTTCTCCTCTGTACTGTCTGTAAGCACGTTTTACATGTAGAACGTTTTACATGTAGAATGTTTTTCCTCCAAGTTGCCATCAGTCTCCTTACACTAGCCTAAATATTATCATATAATGGACTTAAATTGAGCTAGCTCAATTTAGCTACAAAACAGCTAGGAGCAGTTTTGTATCTCAAGGGGAGAGTCATGAGTGTCTCTCCGCTCTAGTCATACACGGAGAGACGTGAGTGGAGTTCCACTTTATCTCTGCCTAAACATATAAAAACACATGACAGTAAATGCTGGTGGCTTTGAAATCAAATCCAACAGCTTTTTCAAATCGAGGCTTATCTTGCAAAGGGTAACCAGCCCACGCCTTGTCTGCAAACATATGGAACTTCCTGTTTTGCATTTTTCCTATACCTGGATAAGTTTGGATAAATGAAAGAAGAACCATGTGATCTAAATGTTTACCCATCCATCCACAAATATAAATTCAAACTAAATGTTTTGAGGACTCTTGAAATCCGAGTCTATATAAGTATTTATCTTTGGCAATAAAAATGAGTAGAACCCTAATGGCAGGTTAACGATTCAATGTAGAAATGTAGCAGAATGAAGGTTAAAACAATCTCATGTAAATGAAAACACGTGCAGCTGGACTTAAGGAAAGAGAGACGACTGAGAACTGCAATTGAAAGAGGAAGTGAAAAAGGTCAAAAAGTGATCTTTATTTTCTTAAGAATCTGTAGCCCTGCTATTAGCCAGTGGTCGTTTCTTAACCTTTTTGGTCCTGAATCAAGGGCCTGCTGAATTGAGTCGGAACCCCTCCAAAATGGAATTAGATTAAAATTACAGAGGCAGGCCCCTGGCAATGAGCTCAACTACTCCAAGAAAAAAAAAAAAAGGAAGTTAATTAAAGAAAAAAAAAAAAAAATTAAAACCTTTGAAGATCCGGTTTTGGTACAGAAATAATCATAAGAAATAAAGCATATTATATTTACTGAAGTATGTCAGAGGAACGTTGGAGCCAGAAACCTCAAAGTGGGAGGACTACAGCGAGAGTTTTATGGAAGCGGCCCGTTTCAGCATCTTTGTGATATTCCCAAGGAACTAAACTTAGCAGGGCTGTAAAACACACATTAGTGCTCACTCGCAACAAAAACATGCTCCTCGAGGGAGAAAGTTTGTGAGATAGGTGGTCCCAGTTATGGGATCAGTTTCTTTGTTTCCACAATGGCAGCCTGCAGCCTTCTAATTACCTGATCATACACAAATGATTGCGGTCGTACAGAAATTGCATGTTTGACGGACAGCGGCGAAGGGGGCAGAGGAGGAAAAATCTTCGTTTTTTTTTGTTTTTTTTTTTATTTTTTTTTTCTCACATTAGTGGAAGAGCGGCGTATTGTGGTGGGGAAGCTGTTTTTTCCTCTCTGCACCGCATCTGGTTTCCAACATTTTCACAGGAAAGGATTCCTTCGCTTTTGCTTGCGGCTTGTCTGTGTCCAACAGCCTCAGTTACGGGCCCGTCTTTGAAATAAATCCGCCAGGACAGCCGGGTCGGTGCGGCGGAGAGTAGAAATTTACAGTGCCTTCACACAAAAAAAAAAGAAAAGAAAAGAAAAAGTCTTCGAACCCAGCTTTTCCACATGTTGTCATGCCAAAACCACAAACTTGAGTGTATTTAACTGGGATTTTATGTGATTACACAAACTGAGAGCAGTGGATTATGGTGAAGTGGGAGGAAAATATTGCATTATTTCAAGAAAAATGCAAACAAATATCTGAAAAGTGAGAAGGGAATTTGGCTTCAGATCAGCCCCCCCAAACACACACACACACACGCACACACACACACACACACACACACACACACACACACACACACACACACACCTCCCACTATGACATAAACTTGTACAACTCATCTGGATTTAAAGTATCAATAATAATAAAGGCATTTTGTTACCATGTTTTCTATCATTCTTATAGTTTGATATGAAGCCCTATCCAAACTGGCCACCCACATTAATAAAATGGTGAAATAATACTGACCACAGAGCACTGTGTTTATAAAAGATATCAACGTTTTTTCTACACAATCCTAACAAACGTCTTTCATGTTGAAAAAATAAATGGTTTCTCTTCACAATATTCGTTAATTTATTTATTCATCTATTTGTATGATTTGTTCTTTAAATTGGCGTTTACATGATTTTCCGGTCTCAGGAGATGACTGAGGGATGAAGAGACTGATGAGTGGTTCTTTAGGTTCTGACGGGCCTGTGGTGTTCCTCTCCTGACCCATTCTGTCTGGTATCAAACAAAACCCACTGTGCGCCACTGAATACCGCCGACACATTATTTTAACGCCCCTATTAAAAGTAACTGTGATTGTTTAGCCTGTCTTCCCGCTACCGACTGTATTTTTGCCAGAGGTTTTGCTTCTCAGGACGGTGTAGTATCTATCGGGTGGACGTTTTAAAAAGTCGCGGCTTGACAGCAGCTCACTGCGGCTGCGCAGCGTCCGTCTCTAGGCAACCTTGACAACAGCGTCAGTTAGTGGGGAGTCGGGTCCTATTTAGGTCCCGCAGACAATTTAGCTGACCTCCCGTGTTTTGTTTTGGTCATTATTATTTACACTTATTGTTGAGATGTGTGTGATAGGTGTGTCTATCAGACATTTATAGCAATACGGAATAAATCGCGTTCAATACGGGGCGGGGACAACAACAACCACCAGTCATTTTAGCCTAGCTTAAGGCTGAAGGTAACCTGAATATTTACAACTCTCTTGTTGATACACTGACATTACTCACCTTCTGTCTTTCAACCAATTTGAAAAGTTTTTCTTTGTCTCTCCAACATCTTCACCCCTCCGCCTCTTCTGTTGTCTGTTTTGTGCCGCGGAGTTGTTTTTCTGTCGCCTAATTTAAAAGACAAAAAAAAAAAAAAATGGCGCCTCAGTGCGTTCTCGACGGGGCGCGTGCCCAAGCTACCTGGGTAGAGGGACCTAGCGGCTGGCAAGAGCTGGTTGTTGCCTTATCAGTGCTGTTCCTCTGTTACTGACCAGAAAAAAAAAAATCCCCACCCCTATGCGTTGCAATCAATGCATACCCACTTTTTGCGCCACTGCTTCAGACCGTTTTACTTGACGCTCATAAATGAACTCCTGTTTCTGCTTGTATCAACCAAGTCACCTGATTTGGACCATAGGGGAAAAGACATGAACTTCACTGTCATTCAGCTGCACACTTAAAATGTGTGCACCGGGACTCTTGTAATAAATAAATAGGATAATGAATAAAAATTAGCCCAAAAAAATTAAATGAAAAGTGTAAATAGAAATATACACAATAAAAAAGATGAACGGGAGCTTAGCGTAGCATGTCATTTTATGAAGTGGCATTTACTTTCTTACTTACTTGCAAAAAAAAAAAAACAAACAACAAAGTTTGATTATTTTACAACTACTCACAGATTGACAACAACGCATCATGTCCTTATAATAGTGCAACATTTTTCTGGTTCCACCCGGAACCAGAAAAATGTTAAGACGTCAACCTAGGTCCAAACAAATGGGATCCCATTAGATGGTAACTATGTTTTCTATATGTGTACCTAAAGTTGTTTCTGTTCATATTCAGGCTAGCTGATCGTCAATAATTTCTCCTGCGTCCGCTGACTGGTGCATGCTACGATTCGGAAAGAGACTTTTCTGCCCACACACAGTAAACACAAACAAATAAATATATATCCGCTTCAGCTGCAACAACAGAACAACCGTAAAAAGCTTTACAAGAACCGTCTCTCCAGTTCGCCTGCTGCTGTTACCCGGCCGCAGTGGTTGGCGCGTCCATTACTCTCTAAGTGATATTGATGAATGGATGTGATGTCATGGGTTTTATTTTCTTCTTTCTTTTTTTTTTTTTTTTTTTGGGTCCGGCGTGCGTGCTAAAGACCGTTTAACGGGGGGGGGGGAAAGGGACAACAAACAAAAACAAAAAACAACCAGCTCTCATCGCACAGCCTTAATTAAACTGGCTCCTTCCCACTGTGCATAAAAAACTGCCTTTTAATTGCTTTGATTAAAGTTTCTCAGCTAAACCCCAGAGTACATTTTGTTTCTGGTCACCCAATGAGCGTCTCCAAACTGTCTCGCTGTGGAAGCAACAAAACTCTAAAGCAGTTGGTCAAATTAAAAGTTAGTGCAAGTGTGCAAGCCTCGTACTTCCACCGATGTGTCTCAACTCTCGCAAAAAAAAAAAAAAAAAAAAACCCAAACAATTTTCTATTTCATCCAGCCTTTTCGGTGTGTGCTCGATTGTCAATTGGTAAAAAACGCGAGCTTGATGAACCGCCGAGGCCCTCGAGAGGACATTTTTCGTGCACCGATTCGGTTTGCCAACTCGGGCGGGTGTTGCAGATGCGCATGTAAAAAAGAAAATGCTAGGGTGGCTCTTTTAAAAAAAGATACAAATGAAAATCTTCTTAAAATGGAAAACGTAAGGTGCAAACGACGCAAAAGACTTCAGCTTCTGCCGTTTAATTTGACAGTAAATTGCACCACAAGCATCCAGTGACTTTCACAAAGAAACCAGACTTGGGCGCAACCATTTCAAAAAACCTTGCTAAATAAAGCAAGACTGAGTCATTTGTCAAGAACCGTTTGACACTCCTAATGACAATTGCTCGGGACGACTGCAACTTTTAGTGGGCAGAGTAGTCATCTTGCAATTGGAAGGCTGTAGGTGCAATTTTCAGCGATGATGTGCCCCTGGGCAAGGCACTTAGGCCTAAGTTGCCTTCTAATTTTTGCATAAGTGTATAAAAGTGTGAACATTTATGAGAGGGATTAGGTGAATGTGGCTCTAGTAAAGTGCTTTGAGTGGTCGGTGCGACTAGAAAAGTGCTATAAATTCAGTTCATTTTCCATGTGTGCTTTATTATGAGATCTGGTTTCAAACCACCATTCATAAAAAAAAAAATAAAAAAAAAAATACACACACACACACACACACACACACACACACACACCACCACCACCAAAGAGAGAAAGCGAAACCTGTCTTGTAACACAGGAAATAAAGCCGGGTGGCTTACCAATAAAATATCCCTACACTTTCCTTCCTTAAAAAAAAGAAAAATTAAAAAAAATATATTTTTATCATCATTTCTGTGATGGAGTTTTGTCACCTGACTACAATAATTTTTGTTTAATTATGTGATTAAAGTCATAATATTAACAGAAAAATTATGCAGTTTCACCAGAAAAAAATGACTTAAAATTTCAAGAAAAAACTATTTAACGAGAAAAGAAACTTCGCAGAGTTATCAAGATATAACGCTCAGCTCTTTAACTGTGATTGCAAAATTGTTTCAAAGTTCTCATACTGACAGTAATTTGATGCTTATTGGATTTCTAGTGAGTATGAAGTGTTAACTGTACAACATGTACCAAAGTTTAACTTCAGAAGATGCTCAACATTGCTCATTTAAATTTTTTTATTTTTCAAAATGGTGTTCACATACAATTACCACTTCATATTCTTAATATTGCAACTTTATTTTAGTAATAAATCTTAGCTTGGCCCTAATATTTTGTTATTGAGTTAACCTGAATTAAAAAATTGTAAAAAATTATATATATATATATAATAACATCTCTAATTTGCGTAAAATACCTGCAGCTGTGATTGGCAGAATTTTACATTATATGTACGATTTTACTGTGTTTACTGTGTTTACAGTATTTACGTAAAATTTAGAATTTTACCATATTTATAAAATTTTGGGCGGGCTGCACAGTGGCGCAGTGGGTAGCGCTGTTGCCTTGCAGCAAGAAGGTCCTGGGTTCGATTCCCGGCCCGGGGTCTTTCTGCACGGAGTTTGTATGTTCTCCCTGTGCATGCGTGGGTTCTCTCCGGGTTCTCCGGCTTCCTCCCACAATCCAAAAACATGACTGTCAGGTTAATTGGCCTTCCCAAATTCTCCCTAGGTGTGAGTGTGTGTGTGTGTGTCTGGTTGTTTGTCCTGTTTGTCTCTCTGTGTTGCCCTGCGACAGACTGGCGACCTGTCCAGGGTGAACCCCGCCTCTCGCCCGGAACGCAGCTGGAGATAGGCACCAGCAAATCCCGACCCCGTTAGGGAGAAGAGTGACGGAAAATGGATGGATGGATGGATAAAATTTTGGCATCTGGTATTGTACTGTAAATTGGAGAGTTTTATATATATATACATATATATACATATATATATAAATAGTGTATGGAAACCCAAAGAGTGCATTGGTGACAAAAATGTAAGAAATGATTTTTTTCCCAAAAATTGAATCTTCAAAAAAACCAAAACTTTGATTAATGGCTCAAATCGATTTATCGCCCAGCCCTGTGAGTAAGAAAAACTGTGACCTCTAAAAAGTTAACGGTTTGGCAGTTATCAACCGTCAATCAAACAGTTGCTCATGCAACGGATTACGCAAATCATCTTGTCGACTGACGATTCCCTTTTGGCAGGAAGCTGTCTGCAGTTATCACCACCAGTCCTTCTCCTCCTCGCCCCGATCCCTGTCGTCCAGCTTCGCCGGCGTCAGCTGTACAAACAGAACGAGTGAAGATCTCCTCTTCCTCACCCCGTCCTGCTGGGTGAGAGTGTGGGGGGAGCGGGTTCTGTGGGGGTATCCAGATGCCGGGGCACGAAGGGAGCTCAATAACTTCGAGGTTGACTCGGGTGAGCGCCGCGAGACACGCCTCAACACTTCCATCACTTTGTGCCTCTCACTCTCAGTGTGTTTGTACAAGGCGGCACGAGAAAGTGAAAAAGTTTATTATTCTCCGGAGCGTATCTGTTCTTTGACGTTTACGCAGCCAAAAGGTGTCTGGATCTGGAGTCAGGTGCATTCCTGCTCTTTTTCCCCCCACCCCCGTCGTTAGCTTTGAAGAAGACAAGCTCGCAACTGAAATGCAATTGAGTGAGAGTGTGAGGAGGACGGTCCCTTGTCTTTCCCTTCCTCCCTCGGCCCTTCAGGCGCCGTAAATTGGCGAGTCGTCCTTGCGGAGCTTCGCGAGCGTAAACACACACCCATGAATGGTCTGCATTGAGCTGCCGCTGGAAGGGGGAATCCATGGGTCACCGGCGGACCCTACCCTCCTACTGCGTAGAGGTCGCCACAGTGATCGCCCTCATAACAGTAACACGTAGAAAGTTAAAGATGAGAGGGACGAATTCCCCCTTCTTATACTGTCATCAAACCTCCTGCACATCCCCTCTCTGTAAGAGAGAGAGAAAAAAACCTGATTATTTGTTCAGTCTGGGGAAGTCTTCAGCTGTCAGCGACAGAGCATCAGTCTGTCAGGCTGCTGAACTGCCCCCAGCTGGGATGTTGAAGCCAGGAAACAGCAGATGAAAGTTTTTCCTACAGGTAAATATCCACAGTATAGGCGGAGCAGAAACTGATCAGTTCCTTTCAACAAGAGCGTGACAGGTTGAAGAACACATCTGAACTCTTAGTCAGCTGTAAACATGGCGCGAAAGTGGGGGAAGATGGATGCGTTGGATAACTTCAGCTTCAGGATCATTTCATTTCTGTTGATGTTCCTGGTTTAGCTCGGTCGGAGCGGATAGTTTCGTTGAGAGCCCGCATTTACACGGGAGCTCCTTTTTTGGTTATTTTCTTGACACTGGCAAATAGACGAAGAGACGTTCACAAACTATCTGTTGTTTTACGCTGGTTGAGGTTTGATGCTCGAACCTGACACTCACCGGACCTAACCCGAACATTCTTCAGTAAAATCTCCCAACCAAACAGCCACAAGAAAAAAAAGGAAAGAAAAGGAGGAGGAAAAAAAAAAGAAGTGGACTGACTGACAACAACTTGAACTCCATCCACCCAGGGCGAGTACAACTTGACATGTCCTCATCTTGCTCTCATAATATTTTCAGAGGGTTGTTCCAAACATACGCAGAGCATCACTAAGTGGCTCCTTTTGTATGCGTGGGCTACAAAAACAACCTCTAAATTTGCTTAAAGTCCGCAGTGTTTCTTTAGCTGCGGCTGCTCTCTCAAGCGATACCCCTGGAAGCTCTTCGGTGGCTGTTTGTTTTCCCGATTGGTGAACAGAACAGCTGCTTCTGCAGCCAAGTCAAACAATATGATACAACACATTTGGAACTGCTCGTCAAAACCAGACTCTTTTGTCGAGCTGGTGCTATGAAACTAAGATCAGTTGAAATATGATATCATTTACAACAAGTACGACCATTTTCAGGCTAAATGCTTTGTTAACGCTGCATTCTATAAGTCCTGTCGATTTAATCGAAACACTGAGACGATGTGCAGACTGTAAATTAAATAACTCAAACTCTGAAGGCTTCACGCTGCTTGAGCCGTCCGTCCTTTACGAAAGTGACTTTGCGTTTAGGTGAAATGGGGCGTGTGGCAGGTCCGGGACCTGCTCTAAGTCGAGCTCATGCGGTCCACAAATTGGCACGGGACCATTCACAGTGCAGGGGGTCGGATTACCGATGAGGGACGGGGAGGGAACCGCAGAGCTGGTTGCGCGGCAAACTCATAAATCTACTCATCACAGCAACAGGGATTTGTTAGTGGTGGGACATTTCCTCCTCCTCCACCTCAGACTTTTAAACCTAGCACATTGGAAACTGCCAACTTAAAACACTGTACACTGAAAATAAAACAGTATGGAAACAGCATGCGAACCTAATTCAACTTTTGGTAACTCTGGAGGAACTGCCGTGATTCGCAGCTCAGGAGGGAGCACCTTGTGATAGAAAAAACGATTAGTCTTCATAAAATGTGGCAGTAGTTAAGTAAGAAGAAAGCAATTGTTGAATGAAACAAGAAGAGTGTGAAAGCACAGTAAATGTGTGGGAAGATGAGTTGGTTAGATGTGACCGAAATGGATCGTTTTCGCATTCCGGTAAAGTGATGACTGCATTTTATTTTGTTTTATTTTTTTGAACTAACACCACATGTCGCCCTTAACCTGCCAAATCCACCATGAAACATTATTTTGTGGAATCACTTAGTAACAGTCTTAAATTGGAAAAGGCGCAGCGCAAAGTATTCATACAGGTTTCAGCGTTTTATTTCATCCAACTTAATTTATTATTAACGGAGATCAAAAATATCTAAACTTCAAAATACACCGAACTTCCGATTCGGGCTTTTAATAAACTTGTCAAAATAAAGCGAGAGTGAGACAAATCCTATTCCTGTTGCTAGAAAGATACAAAGAAATTCTTTAAAAAATGGTCAACCAGACGAACTTATATGTTTTATTTGTTTTTAAATCTCACAAACCTGCGAGACCCGTTTATGTTTTAAATCCACATATTTACACGTCGCTCGTCTACAGAAATCTGACTGCTTTACTTTTTTTCATGAAAATATGGTGTTTAGCTTGTTTATTTACCAAGTAAAAAAAATAATCAAGTAACTAAATTGTTTTTGCAATCATAACTAGAGAGAAAAACACTAACAATACTTTACACCCGGGGCACTTTCACCTTGATATTTTTGGCTCCCGTGCCAAAACGCTTTGAAAATTCCTGCTCTAAACCAACAACGAAATGGTTTAGATCAAAGTGTTTAAATCTGTGAAGATGGTGCAGTCAAAGTTCAGATGCACATCAATCAAAGTGCGAACCGCAGCAAATTTAGAAAACTGAAATAGCTGCTCAATCTGATTGAGCTCGAGAATTTATTTCTGTATTTATCTGTTTGGAAAGAATGGATGAAACTTTCAGCCTCTGTTTTGCAAAGCTGGTAAGGATTTGCAGCTACAATGGCATGGACAAATGGTTCAAGAAGCTATTAACTCAAATCAGTCAAGTCAATCAATCAAGTTTATTTGCAACAGCGGTTCAAAGTGCTTTACACCATAAAAACACAAACATACGAAATTATAGAAAACACAGTCAGTTGAAACATTGCATTTTGTCACGTGCCATCCTTACACATCAAAATGTTGATTGATGTTTTATTTATTCTTTCAAAAGCAACTCTAAACTTGTGGGTTTCTAGTCTAGATTTGGAGGAACTCAGTGTTTCGGCTGTTTAGCAGTTTTTTTGGAAGTTTGTTCCAGATTTGTGGTGCGTAGAAGCTGAATGCGTGTTTGGTTCTGGTTCTGCGGACGCAGAGCAGAAGCAGAAGACCTGAGTGGTCTGGAAGGCTGATACAGCAACAGGAGATTTTTAATGTATGCCGTTCAGTGACGTATAAACTGTTTTAAAGTCTATTCTGAGCTGTAGGGATGTGGGGACTTTAGAACTGGAATGATGTGCTCCATCTTCCTAGTCTTAGTGAGAACGCCGGCTAAAAATAAGCACGTGTCACAATTTATTTTATTTGTAGTCTATTTGTAAAAACCTTAAAAAGTATCACTGGCTTCTGTCGGCCTGACATTATATCTTTTTTCTAAATATAACATGCTCCACATGCTCACCCCTGTTCTTTTAATCTGCGCTGATTCTGGGCAACTACAGATTTATTTATTTATTTTTTTGGCTGTTTATGGCTCGCTTCATGCATATTGATGACTCTGAATTACCATTACTGGTACTGGTAATTAGTTTTGGTGTTCACATTCAGGAGAGCGTGCGCGCCGACTGTACGTATGGGGGTGGTAAAAGCCTCTTTCTAGCTTTAACGGGATACAAGAGGGCAAAATGGAAGCGTGAGAGAGGCTCTCTAAACCTTGGAGATGAAACTGCTCTGAACAGGTCGATAACCACGGTAATTCAGTAAACACATAAGTTAAAAAAAAAAAAACCCTCTCTGCTGCTCATAGGCGTCCATCTTACACCAGTGACGAGGCCGCACCGAAATCCACCCGGTAAGTTTAGCCTGTGCCAACACTGGCGGTGGGCTTCGTCTCAGCAGCTCTTCCAGCCCCCGCTGACCCCGCCGTGCTGCGCTTTTGGGTTTGGTTACCTGCCGGTGGAGCAGCAACGGTGGTGTCAAACGGATATCTGTCCGGAGCCGTGGGGGCTCGGCCACCCTGAAGCACAGAGGCAGCCGAAACCGCCCCCCGGCAGCAAAGGTATACTTTGATAGAGGCCCCTGAAAGTGTTGTGACAGGGCACAGGAAGTGCCAACTGCTCAGGGAGGAAGTATCAAATGAAGCGGCGTCTTGAGAGCTGCATGTAGCAATCGGAGTTTTAACACTGGTGGAGCCTACAAAAGTTTATATATATAGATAGATATATATCTATATCTATCTATCTATACATATATAGATAGATAGATAGATATAGATATATAGATATATATAGATTTAGATATATATATTTATATAAATCTATATCTATATCTATATATATATAGCACACTGTGTGTTTTTACTGTTTAATTAGTTTTCTTGACGAGTCAGTATTGCTATAGTGCATGACGTGTGTGTTTTCATTCATCTAAAACTGCAGGGAAAAGAATAAATGGAAACAGCTTAGTAAAAAAAGAAAGAAGGGAAAAGAAAAAAAAAGCCTCCCGATTCCTCTGAGGTGACAAATAAAAGTGACTGCTCACTGTTTCCCCACTCACAAACCTTCTGAACTCTTCTTTGTCTTGGCATTGCCCAGGCATTACTCGCAGTGCCTGGAAAACATATTCTTCGGCTGTTTCACAGTTTGTCACATTACAACCACAAACTTAAATGCAATTTTTTTATTTTTATTTTTTTACATGAATCAGCAGTAATTGGGAAGTGAATGGAAAATGACACAATTTTTAATTTATTTTTTTTTTTTTTTGCAAATAGTAAAGGGTGCTGTGGTTGGTTACTCGTTCCCCTTCGCCCTCATTGAAGTGCAGTGCAGCAATATCAGCGGCAACTGTATTTGTTTTAAAAAAAAACAACAAAAACATAAGTTAGCTACTGAAAAATTAAAAATGGCAGCCATTTGTTTAAGATGACTGCGGTTGTCAGGGAAAATTTATTTTTGCACTAATGCATCTCGCAGATTAGTTGTTGTTTTTTTGTTTGTTTGTTTGCTCATAGAAATTATATTTTCTGATTTTTGTTTTTTGAGTTGGTTGCCATGGTTATCGTGCACTAAAAAAGTTAAACTAAAATCACCAATTAATTTAATGTATTTGGTGTCAAATTGTAGCTCACATGTTTTAAACTGTAGAAATCAGTTATATTTTCTTGGTCTTCTACTTCCTTTTTTTTTTTTTTTTTTTGACATTTTTCAAAATGTTAGTCATGACGGTAACGGATATAATGGACGTTTGCGCTAAAACGTAGTTATTGCTTATAAACACGTTGAAACATTAGCAGAACCTAACGCTAACCAGTCCGTGTCACACATCCAGTCAAAGTTAGTCCTGGTATTGCCGCATACTATTACTGTAACGGTGTATGAACAGGATGTCCAGAATTCAAAACATATGAGGTGACATAAAATCCATAAGGGTCATGAAGAGGTGTAGCATCTTGGCTTAAAAGATGCTCAGAAATCGGAGCCATGTTGTAAAATGGCTGTCAATTCTTGTGGCTAATGGGAAAATCTGCAAACTTTTATCTCTGTATTCACACCTGAAAGATTCTATATTACACTATTCCACCTGTCAAATGTACTGAAAAATATTAGCCACGTCTCTTAAAACAAATTTTACAAAAAACATCAAGGCCTGTAGATCATTTCCCTAAGTGCTGCTGATGCCTTTGTAGAAAGGATTCTGTGGCGTCAGCGTGAAACAAAGACAGCACGGTTGCACTATTTCAAGGTTCTGTAAGACGAACACGCCTGTCCCAAAGTTATCCTCACCCTCCTGCCACGAAGTGTGCTGAAAGGAAATCAGATTCCCCCAACATGTTGCGAGCAACATCGGTTTTATCTTTTATGTGGTGCGCGTTTTGGCAAAAAGAGAAAAAAAAAAAAAGTGATTCGGGAACTTGCGCAGGGAGAAGTCTGGATCCAATTGTGGGCTGATGCGTCGCTGTGTGAGAGGAGCAACGTCTGTCAAACAGCGAGACGGGATATCTTTGGGAGACGTCCAGAAAGCCCGAAAGGGACGCAGCGACACAGAAAGAGCAGGGGTGGCTCGAAAACAACCGCTCTGAAGTCTCAGCTTCGGCTTTCGGGCCCACACCCTCCCCACCACCACCGTTCCATTCACAGATCCGAATCATCTGCCACAGACACTTTGTGGTTGAGTCAATGAGGTGGAGAGTTGGAGAGAGAGAGAGAAAGAGCGAGAGAGAGAGCGGATGGAAGTAAAAGAAATACACCAACAGAAGGGGAAGATTTGGGGGAGGATGTTTAGGGAGGGAAAATAAGAAATGAATGGGGCCACATGGGTGGCTTCTAGTCGGGGATGTTTTATTTCTCTTGGCTTCTTGAGTGACAGAGCCATCATTGCTGAGGAATCAGTGACATAATGCAGACGACGTGGACAGAAAGCTTTGAAGCACTTCAGTTCCTCCTCCCCCCCCCCCCTCCCTACATGTGAACAGCGTTACATTGCAAGCAATGCAGACATACATACTCTTTTGGTCCGCCTGCTTTCAATCCACGTTGGATCCGTGTTGAAGTGCCGCATGTCTGACACTTGTCTAGCGCTAGGATGAGAAACACTAGTAGGCCGGAAACATTTGGTAGTTTTTGGGCGAATGCTGATTTCCGAAATCCCCAGTATACGTTATTATTATTATTATTATTATTATTATTACTTTGTCCTCTGGAATAGCTTCAGTAGATTCTGACGGTTGGCAAAGAGTAATCATTTTCTCTCTTTTTTTTTTTTTTAACACAACAAACTAGATACATTTTTATTCTCAACTTATTTATTGGTTGAAACTACTCAACTTGATTCCAGAAGAGGTTCAGCAGCTCTTGGCAACCCCGGTTTATTTGCTGCCTGCGTTCAGACGACCTTCTATTCTCCTTCATCAGGAATCCAAATTTGGATCAAATTTGTGAAAGAGTTGCACCTTTCACAGACAAAGTGCTTCGGAGAAGCGCCTGGAACGTGACATCAAATGGAATCAGAAGCCTGTCTGTACCAATGGGCTAATAGCTGCGTGTTAAGATCAAGTAAACAGAGTTTATTTATTTATTTATTCATTTACGAATATATTAGTCATTGTCCTTGAGGCTTTTATAGAATGGGTGGTTCCCAAATCAACCTCTGCTCTGGACCGCCGTTTTCCTTGGACCGCCTCTGTTTTAAGCACAAGCAGTGCTGTACTCACCTCTCTCTGTGTGTGTGTGTGTGTGTGTGTGTGTGTGTGTGTGTGTGTGTGTGTGTGTTTGCTGTGTAGACTTCTGGCAGTCTGTGTTTAGAAGAACTTGTTTGGGCTCTGCCTTGCGTCAAAAGCTGCGGCTCCGGGTTTGGGTTACCTGCGGGTGTCACGATGATGAACGGGGCTGCCGGAGCTTGATGAAGTGTTTATGACCGAGAGGCGTTGTTGCATGTAACTAATCAGGCCCGAGGCCGGCGGGGCTAAGGCAGGACTCTCCACCGAACGGCAACGGCAAAGCGAGGGGCGGCGCTCGATGACGTTTTTGGACGCACACAGTCAGCGGATGTTGCGGTGACATCACGCAGCTGCTCGATTAGGGACTTCTCCAGGCAACAGACGGCTTTTTTTTTTTTTTTTCCTATATTTATTGTTGTAACCTAAGTAGGAGATGTCTAGGTAACCTCTGCGCTCCTTTTCAAGTGGACAGAATAATAAATCCAGCCGTATAACAAATGGTTTGTTTCAGACCGGGCCCTGTTATTTTATCATCACATTCTGCACGGCAGTGATGGATCAGCTCCGAGGGCTCCGGCTGTTTGTACGGGTGGCCGGCATCGCCAAAGCAAACACGCAAAAAAAAAAAAAAAAAAAAGAAGAAAAAATGAAAGTGAAAAATGCGGTGCGAGGCGGGCCCCGCGTCATTTTGCAGCAGAGTCCGCTCCCCCGCAACCCCCGGATCCGAGGGTTCACGCCGGGGTGAGACAGGCAAAAAAAAAAAAGATCGGAGGATAAATAAAAACACTCCCAGAAAGTCTTCGGCTAAATAAATTATGTGCAAGGACGCGTGAGTTTGCACTTGGAGAAGTGGTGAAAGCTTGGAAGTTTCTCCTCGGCGGCCCCCGTCTGCAGAGAAGTGGCCCCGGGCCAGACTCTTTAATTCCCACCAACCCACCCCCATTTTTTTTTTTTTTTGCACTTTATGCATCTGTTGCTGTCATAACTCTCATGGGGACTCATCAATGCCCTGGGCTTGTCTGTGTAAGATCAGACGCGTTACATGGTGTGTATAATCTTTTTTTTTTTATGGTCCCTTTTTCTTTGTAGCTTCTTTCGGCTGCAGGGATTTCCATGATCAGAACTGGAAAACACTTCTGTGTCAAAGGGAGGAAGAAAAAGTGAGCAGTTGAACATTGCCAGCAATGCATGAATTGCATTTGGATTGCAGATGTCAGGCATAATTTAGAAAACACACACATACACACACACACACACACACACACACACACACACACACACACACACACACACACACACACACACATCTATCCCACAACAAGTTGAATTTTAACGTCTGCTGGAGGAAAGATTTGAGTTCATAAAGTCAAGATTTATAAGTCAAGGGAGGAAAAGCCAGGAGAAATGTTGTATGAAAGCAACAGTTTGGCACTTTAGGCAGACATTTAAAAACTCTTTGCTCCAAGTCCAGTCTGCTTGTAAATAACCACACTTTGCCCCTAAATGCTGCCTCTTGAAGCACTTCTGGCAGGATTCAGACGGATGCCGACATTTTTTTTTTTTGTACAGGCATGTTTGAGCCCCGTTCCTTAACATCAACCGCGTCACCAGAGCAGACTTACGTCATATCAGCAAGCCACGCGGTGGTTTGTGTAGGTCTCACCTTTTTCCACATAGCCTGACTGTGACTTGCTCGCCGGTTTTTCCCGCCACATTCACCGACGTCTCTGTCAAAAGATGACTCCAGAGTGATACCGCACAAGCTTGTCTGCTTGTGCAACTCTAAACAGAGTAAACCTTTTTTTAAAAAGTAAGTACCAGAGATGCAGTTTTCCCACAGAGGGTAGAATAGAACCAGCCGGGTTAGATTGGCCACCAACAGGTGGAGTTGAATGTTCTGATGGCCGTAGATGAAAAAACAAAAATCTAGTGGATAAATAATATGCGAGAGGGGGGTTAAGGAATAATAATGAAAAAAAAAACAAAACACTCTAATGCAAATCGATTTCTTACCTGAAAAACTTTATGCTCACAAATAACCTTGACAGGAGCTGGGTTGACAAGCTGACACATTTTATATATATATATATATATATATATATATATATATATATATATATATATATATATATATATATATATATATATCCATCCATCCATCCATTTTCCGTCACCCTTCTCCCTAACGGGGTCGGGAGTTGCTGGTGCCTATCTCCAGCTGCGTTCTGGGCGAGAGACGGGGTTCACCCTGGACAGGTCCCAGTAAAAATGTCCTCTTGTTTGATGAAGAACAAGGTGTTCTGCAGCCCGTCGGTCCCTGTGGATCCAGATAGCACGTCATCATCCAGATATGATATTCACTTGCTGTTTTTAGCGAGGCAAAGGATTTTTCTTTTTTCAATCATTACAGTTGCCTATTTCTTTTCTTTTTCTTTTTTTTTTGTTTGTTTTGTATTTAGTTAAGGTTTTGGTGGCTGTAGGTCATTAGCTGGACAGAAAGGAGGGCAGAGAGAGAAGGGGTAGAAGGGACTCAGACTGAGTCGGTGTCCTGCTACTGAGCCATGTGGCGCTCCTTATTTTTGATTTATTAATAGCTTTACTGCAAGACAGAGAGAAAGCGAGAGAGAGAGAGAGAGAGAGAGAGAGAAAGAAAGAAAGAAAGAAAGAAAGAAAGAAAGAAAGAAAGAAAGAAAGAAAGAAAGAAAAAATGCAATGGCTTGACAAAAATGGAAAAAAGCCACCGTTGTGCAGCAGGTCCTTGCAGTTTGGAGCAGCCTCTAATTAGGGTAGCATTCAGGGGTGGCATTAGTTCCCAAACTTCTTTAAGGGATAGAAAGCGGAGCTCCTATTAGAGGGAGACAGGCTGAGCGTAGAGACATACGCTGAATAGCAGATGGAAGGATCCGGCACCGCCAGGGCCGTTGCTATGGAGCCTGCAACTCTGGGCTGCAGTTCAATGTTCAAGTTTTTATTTCTTTATTTTATTTATCTTTTTTTTTTTTCACATCTTTTAAAACTGAAATTACGATGTAAAAGATAGCCTGCACAATGTGAGGAAAGACACTTCACTTTTTATTGTTATGGTGGTTGGAGTGAAACACTGAAAAGTTCCATTTGCTTTTGTCGGAAGATAAAGAGGGAGCACTGTCAGCATGCATTTATGTTTTATGTAAAAACATGACGTCTTGATGGGTTTTAATGAAAACAGTCTATGGTTTTAGTAGAGATGTGTGTTTTTTTAAAAAAAAAAACAACTTCCACAATGAATCAAAAACATCCTGGTTCTTGTGAAGGTTGAGGCGATGTTTACGTTTTCACTCCTTTTATTTCATCGTCGAACTTAATTCCATCGATCGGGTTTTTGAATAAACTTCTGCAAATAGAACTAAATTATGAAGAACTTTTTGCAAAGTGCTTGTTATACAAGTCAGTTTTTTGGGGGGAGTTGGGGACGGCAGGGTTTAGTCAAAGTTTTCAAGCAATTTCAGGTTTTTTATTGAAAGTTTTATTTTAAAGTTGTTGGTTTTTTTAAAAATATTTATTTAATAATTAGTTATCCAAACATTTTATTTTAATAACAGGATGCACTTCTTACATTTGTGAGATATATTTGCAAAAATATCTCCTCCTTAATAAAACTGGCCATGAACAAAACAGTTTTGTTAAAAATTCAGCACTTTTTCTGGGACACAGAAAAAAAAGGAAATTACTTTTTCTCCTTCTTTTGTTATGTACATTTTTAAAAAAAAACTTTCATATGTACTTGGAATATACTCATTGATTGCTTTCAAAAAAAGCAATCAATGAAAAAAATGACACACTTCATTTTTTTCTGAACATAAAAATTCTCATTTCTTTTCTTGTCCTGCATTTCAGTGTTTTCATTTGCAAAAAAAAAAGCAAAAAACAAAACAAAAAAACATCTACAGAGTCAGAACCAAAGCCATAGTAAGAATCAGACATGCTTGCACCAAAACCCCTTGTTTGCCCAAACTCAAATATTATTTTGTGCTTTTTTTTTTTCTTTTTTTTTTTTCATGGATACAATTTTCTTATAAACTGAACTTGACTTTTTTTTTTGTGTTTGTTTTGAGTCTTTTCTGCTCTGCATGTTGCTTTATCCCCTCTCCTCATGACCCGTGTGACCCCGCAGGATAGACTGCTAACTGGGCTCCAGTCATGCTCCAGGAGGAAGAGGGCCACTTCATTGCACCCATCCAACACTTCCTGCTTCCCGAAGCATCTATTTCTTTCCTCTATTTGTTTGTTCATTTCATTTTCAGCCATAGTGTCGCATCCCTGCATTCAGCTCTTTCCGCAATCCTTTAACTTATGGTTAAAGGAATGAACATCATTAAACGAGGGGGAAGCTGAACGATCTTATGCAGTAGTTCAATAAACATATGGCCATCCACTTTTTAAGAATAAACTAATTCATAAGTCATTGAAGGACGTGGAGGATGGAAACAGATATTTCCAACGTGATTTGCGTGATATACGATCTCTACTTTACGGCAGAGTGTTTCTGCGTCTTTTTTTAAAAATTATTATTATTTATTTTAACCTCATCTCCCTTGAACTGTTTTAACGTTTTAAAACCTACGATTCTTTTTTTGCGCGCGAGTCGTAAGTCGCTGAAAACAACACGAACACACACAAAAAATAAACAAAGTCAGGTGAGTTGAGAATAATTTTACATACTCCCGAGAGAACAGAGGAAGAGAGGGAGAGAGACAGAGACAGAGAGAGAGAGAGAGAAAAGAAAAAGAAACACTTCAAGAAAATCAGTGGATTTTACGTCCTATCGGTTGATTAAACCATTTACGGGACGTATTTTTAACTAAGGTTTATTTCCCCTTTGGGAGTTTGAAGAATCCCACAGCCCCCCTTCCTTCCTTCCCCCCTGCCCCCCCCCCCAAAAAAAAATGTAAACATGGGAGGATGAAATAAGAAATAAACTTGTTCCAAAAATGCTTTTAGTTCCTATAAGAGCAATTCACTTAGAGAAATCAACACCCGACTAGAAATATACCAGTTTATTATTATTATTATTATTGTTATTAATAATAATAATAATAATCAACTGATCCCAACTAATGTCGCATATATCCCGAAAGTGATTCCATTATTTATCACTTCCGCATTTACTTTTGCTTTTGTCTCTGTTTCACTTCTGCTATTTGTAAACAAGCCTTCAGCTGACCTCGTTCTTTACTCTCTCTCTCTCTCTCTCTCTCTCTCTCTCTCTCTCTCTCTCCATCTCTCTCTTCAGTGTGTGTGCGTGCGTGTGTTCTGTATCAGTGTGTGTGCGTGCCCGTCCGTCTCTCGTTGCGTGTTACATCATCACGCAATAGCTGTCCTCTCGTGGCCCACTGAACTGGCTCTAAGCGCTGTACCAATCTGGCCGTCTACTACGCGCTTCACGTTTCTGTGGATCAGGGCACGCAGACACACGCAGGCGGCGGGCGCACACATCCAGTCACGGAAGCGCTCAGGCTGTATAGTTTTTTATTTATTTATTTTATTTTTAGTTTCTTTCTTTTTTTTTTTTTTTTTTTAAGGCAACCACGTGGACTGATTAAAAATAATAAAAAAAAAAATAAAATAAAAATTCTACCACATGCATCATCTCAAAGTGTACTTGCATATATCTCAGATGCTCAAAAACGTTTTGGTTTTACGCGTAAAAATAGGGCAATTGTGTGGCTTCTTTCTGCAGTGAAAAGCACACATGTGAACACTCCAAAGGGACAGAAAACACCTGAAACAAATGGAAGTATCGTGTAAAAAAAAAACCAAACAAACAAAAAAAAAAACATGAAATAAAATAAGACAAATAAAGCGGGTTGAAGGGATTCTAACTTCCAACACTCACATTCACGCATCCCGATCAAAGCTGCTGCCAAAATGTCAAGAGTTTCACTCCCCCGCCCACCAGCAGATTGGCAAATTAAGCATGAACTCTGAAGTTATTGAAAAATACATGTCACGTCAGTAATAATCCCAAATTCCAAGCGTATTTCAGCACGTCATCGAACGTCACACTATTAAATCGGTGATTCTTGAGAAGAGGAACACAACAGGTCCATGGATAAAGCTCAAAATTTGAGTAAAATATACACAAAATGTATATTTTTCAAATATCTGACTAAACTAACCATGTGAGCACAACATTGTGTGCTCTCCTGGTGCTTGCTGCATATATATTTTTTTTATTTTAAACATTGTAGTAGGTGGAAGGTGTCTGTGAAATCCCCTGTCCTGGAGCAGAACTCAATACATTACAATAGTTTAAAACAATTAAATTAAACTAAGATAATATATTTTGACAATTAAGTATAAGTATTCAAATAAATCATTATAAAAGTATCAATGAATTTAATTAAAAATCCTTTTTTTAATTGTCCAACTCGATTTAAATTTGTCCCAAGTTTTTGTCATAAAAAGAATGTAAAAAAAATAAAAATAAATAATAATAATAATAAATCAGGCATTATTGGGGGGCATCAGAACTTCTGAGGACCCCATGACGTCTTCCTTTCTCTTCCTTTGCTAGGAGGGCTAAAGCAGCTCTTGCTAGCTTATGTTGTTCTGTAGTTTTTTCTTCTGTTTTATTCTGAAATTGTTCATCACAACCACATGGTGTCAACACCATAACTGACAATTAACTAAACTTTGATGAAATTATGTGAAATAAATGCTCAATTTTAGTAAACTGTAAAGATTTCATGGACCTGATGAACTACAACATGGCCTCCTTCAGATTAACAGCATATCAATTGATGTAGTTTGGCATTTTGTCAACCCCGTCATGCACTGTCAACTCCTTCAGATGGACTTTATTTTGTTTCTTTTTGTTTTAAATAATATTTCTTTTGCTTATTGAGAAGCATTTGTCTGTGAAACTGAGTCAAAATAGCACTTGTAGGGGCATTAAAAAATAATTCTATATTTATTTTTTGTCAGATGGTGATGACAAAGTTCTGGTTCAGATCCAATAAAAATGTAATTTAAAAAAAAAAATAAAATAAAATAAATAAAAAAAATGTTGCAACTGAGAGCCTGCACCTTACCATCTTCACATTTCCAAAACATTTTTTTTCATATTTGTGTACAATTTTTTTTTTTTTTTATTTGAAAACATTTCAACCCATTTTGTCCCACTTCTCAAGAATCACTGAAATATTATACATTCAAATAACTGAACTCATGTGTGTACGTTCAATTTTCAATCAATATGAGGTTTTCAATCCTACCTACAGTTTTTTTTTCTTTTTTAAGTTGTTAAATTATTGAACCGTTAACTATTCACATTCGGTGTGCAGTGTGGAGAGAGCACACAGAGAACAGTAAGGCTACAAAATGTACATACAAATAAACCAACTTAGTGAAAGTTAGGAGAGGTTCTGTTTCTACATCGAGAATTTAGGTTCGGCTTCAGTTTTACCTAATTTATGGACAATGCTAACGCAAAACTCAATGTATGGGCAGGCTGCACTGTAAAAGCAAATTTTGGAAATGTGAATAGATTCAATAAGGTTTTATTAAATTTGTCAGCACATATATTTAGCTTCAAATGATGTTTAAATTATGACTTGATTCACTTCTTAATTTTTATTTATTTATTTTTTATCACAAATTGGACCAACTCCAGAGACTGTTTCAGTTGTTAGCTTAACTGCTAACTAGCAAGGCTCTGGTGGTCAGCAGATAACAATGAGGCTGGAGTATTTACATGTTTTTTTTATTTTGAATCAGCAGCTTAGTAAAAGCAACCAGTTGTCCTTAGACTTGTGGTTGAGATGTTTCCTTTGTTGGAGTAAGAATTAGAGAGTTTAACCAACTTCAACAATGATAGCTCTTTTTTTTTTCTAAACCTGTTACCAGCACCAAAACTTTCCCAGTCACAATCTTTATCAGAATTCTGACTTTTTCCTTCACTTTGCAACCCATATAAGCACATCAATGCAACTTCTTTCTGCTGAATACTACACAAGATAAACGAGAATTGGGTTATTGGTTCACTTTCCAATCAAAACATTCAGGTTTACTTAAAATGACATGAGTTACATATAGACATATATATATATATATATTTTTATTTAGAATTTAGCTTGTTACACGTCGTTCTCAGAAATGACCATAGTTGATTCAAATTCAAATCATCTTAATTGCTAGCATTTAATTGTTTTTTTTTTATAGTATAAAATGTTTCAAAAGAAAACAACCAGAGTATGTTTAATTATTGTGTGTAAAAAATGATATTTAAAAAAAAAATGAGATTCTCTTTTACTGTACTTGTGTCATCGATATTAAAAACGGCCAGCTTGCTTAAAACCCTTTTAGCTGCTGATCTTGTCAAACAATTCTTTTCGGGACGATTATTCACCGTCGAATTCGATTACATTTTTTCATCGGTGTGTCAAACGGGAGCATCTCTTGGATCGTCATTATTATATATTTTTTGTTTTCTTTTCTCAAGTGCTGTGGCCATGATGTGTAAATCTGTGACCCGGCGGCAGGGAGAGCACAGCCGCACCCCCTCCCTGCCCTGCCTCAACCCGGCTGACACCCGCCTGTCCGCTCACCGCAATTACGAGGATGAGTGTGAGAGAGGTCAGATGGACACGCAAGGCCCGTTTGCGCATGTTCCGAAACGTGCGGCGGTGGCACGGAGACGAGCGCGTTTCGGCCCACATTTTTGAAACGCCAAGACGCGAACCCTTCCCTCGCTGCAGGGGGCCGCGTAACCGCGCTGCAAGCGGTCGTTCCTGCACTTTGACTTTGCACTCAAACGCACCAGAAAGCTCAATGGATTTCCCAAACGGGGCTATTGTCTCGTCACTTGTTCTTTCTTTTTTTTTTTTTTTTTGTCTGTTGCAAAACAAAAAGAGAAATTTATTCTTCTTTATAAACAAATTGTGTAGAAAATATCACACCTCAGGTACACCATAATTGGCAAAAAAAAAAAACAAAAAAAAAACAAGTACAATGCATTCATTAGTTCAAATCAAAACACACCGCAACAGAACTATAAATGACTTTGCTGCTTGCGTGTTCTTTTCTTCTTCTTCTTTTCTTCTTCTTCTTCCTTTAATACGAACTTCAAATCAAAACCTTTAAACCTCGTTCTGATTTGCTCATAAAATAATAATAATATATATATATATATATTTATATATTTATATAAATATATATATATAAAAACATGGATGTGTTTGACACAATTTAAACACGTGATCACTTAGAACCTGTCCTGAGACGCTCCTAATAGAAAACAACAGTGACTGAAACTGATCGCGTCTTGATAAAATACAAGGAAAATTCGAGGTCAAAAAAAAAAAATCCTTTTGATTTTGACTGAAATAATAATAATAATAAAAAAAAAAACATACCATAAATATATAGTTTCATAAACAGCATGAATATAGGCACAAATAGTGTTTCTTTTTCTCCTGCATGTCCGTCATTCTGCTGCAAATAAACGTACAAAAATAATCCTACCTTCAAAGAGGGGAGGGGGGGCGTTTGTTTCTGCTTTTGATAAGTTTTTTTTTTTTTTTCATCGTTGCAGTTTTAAGATTTTTTTTTTTCTTTTTTTCAACAGGCGCTAGTGCCGCCGATAATTCTGTTCGGGAAGTTTTCGACTAAGACGGCCTCCGGGTGGACGGACTGCGGCTGGCCGGGCAGCGCCAGGGAGGTCGGTAAAACCGGGACAATGACAGGAGGAGTCCTGGCGGGGCTCAGCGACCCGCCGATGATGCTCTCTATGGAGAAGGGAGAACGCTGCTGCGGCTGCGGCTGCGGCTGCTGCTGCTGCTGCTGCTGCTGCTGCTGCTGCGCCGGGGGGCTCGCTTTCTGCGCCGGGGACGCGGAGCCTAGAGCGGACCCGAGCTGCGGGTAAAATCTGCTCCGGGCAAGGTCCGTGCTGGTGGGCATCAGCGACGGCGACGGGATGTGCGTGTGGGAATGTCTGGGCTGCTGCTGCTGCTGCTGCTGCTGCTGCTGCTGCTGCTGCTGGAAGGCGAACAGCGCGGAGTGCGTGTGGTAGGACTGCAGCTGGATGCCGTAGCCGCCGCAGCCGTATGGTCCGTACCCGTACGCGGCCGCCGCTGCCGCCGCCGCCGCCGCGGGGATGAAGCCGTTGGGCTCCCGCAGCAGGTCCTGCGTCTGCTGCCGCTTGAAGCGCTTCCTCCGCCTCAGAAAGCTCCCGTTGTCGAACATGTCGGCCGACTCCGGGTCCAGCGTCCAGTAGTTGCCCTTCCCGGGGTTCCCGGGCTCGCGCGGGATCTTCACGAAGCAGTCGTTCAGAGACAAGTTGTGCCGAATGGAGTTCTGCCACGCCGGGAACTTCTCCCTGTAGTACGGGAAGCGGTTGCTGATGAAGTCGCAGATCTCGCTGAGCGTCAGCCTCTTCTTGGGGCTCTGCAGGATGGCCATGGTGATTAAGGCGATGTAGGAGTAAGGGGGCTTCACCAGGGCGTTCTTCCCCGCCGGCTTGAAGGCATCTCTGGAGGAGGAGGTGGTGGAGGTGGAGCCGTCCTGTAGGCACGGAGGAGGAGGAGGAGAGCCGGCCAGGAGGATGCCGTCCCGCATCTGCACCACCTCGTCCACGTAGGAGCGCGTGTGGCCGTCGCCGTCCTCGCCCTCGCCGACCACGTCGATGTCGGTCTCTTCCGAAAGGAGGGAGGCATCCGACATCTCCGAGCTCAGAGTCATGGCTCAGTCTTTGCGCTCCGAGCTGCCCCTGAACCCCCCCAAAAAAACACGCGTCAAAAACTCATAAGAAGAAAGGGAGAGGAGAGGCGCAAGAGAGAAACGTCCGCCGTTTTTTGCGCCTTTTCCATAGGGGTTTCTTTTCCCCCCTCTCTCTCTCTATATATCTCTCTCTCTCTTTTCTTTCTCGGGAGGTTAGGCAGTTCGCAGACTGAAGCGCGAACCCTGGGTTTGTAAGAGCGAATGTGTGCGTTGGGGGGGAGAGAACCTGCGCAACGGGCAGACCGAGATCTCACAAGGGGCGGGTCTTTTCTTTAAATTTATACCACCGCCCTGATCACATGGGGGAGGAAACGTCACACAGGCAAACGAGAAGCATGTAAAAACAACAACAACGATAATATAATAATAAAAAAAGAAATTTGAAAACTCAGATTTTTCCTTTCTTTGAAGGAAAGAAGTTTTCTAGTGCTTTGTTGTTGTTGTTGTTTTCATGCATTCCAAAATGCATTTAAAAAGTGCATGTTAGAAATGTAGCCAATTGCTCCCAGGGCATACATTAGTCTCAATGTACATGCAAAATAATAAGTTGGGTTTTTTTTTTAAAGGGTGAAGAAAAGGGGTTAAAAAACAACAACAACAAAAAAAACATTACACAGGAAGCTCAGTGATTGGCCATTTCTTTCTCTTCTGCCCGCTTCCTGGGAGTGGCGCTCCCGGTTTGCGTGATCCCGCACTTCTCCAGATTGTCCTGCGAGCCATTTGTAGTAGGAAGGAGTCAGCTGTTAACTCGAATCAGTCACGGGTCACGCAGAGCAGGCGAGCTCACCCCCCACGACCCCCCATATACATGCAGCCGGGGCCTGGAGCCGGCCGCATGCGTGGTGCGGAATTTTACAATAAGCACGGAGGACATTGCGGAAGATGTCATCTTTTAATAAATGTCGCGCAAAATTCTTATTGATCATTTATTTTCCTGTTTTAGGACGATTTTTTTTAGGATCATCTTGAGGTTGATTTGAAACACTTGATCACATTTATTGGTCGAAATAACAATAGTACCTGCTAGAGATTTTTATTTGTATTATTTTTTTTTTAACATTTTTTTAAAGCAGAAAATAAACGTGACGAGCAAGTAAATAAATGAATCGAAATTCGAAAATAATTCTGTTTTTATTTTTTACATTATTAAAGAAGGAAAAAGGAAGTGTTTTTGTTTGTTTGTTTATTTATTTACATATTAAAAATACATATATGTATATATATTTTTATTTATTTATTTTGTGTTTTTTATTTATTTATTTATTTATTTTGTTAAACTGAAAAAAAAAAACGGTGGTTCATTAGAAAAAAAACAATGATCCATGTTCAAACTGGATGAGGTTCCTTCCTTTTTGAAGGGGATCGGCTTTGTTTGCGACGTTGCCTTGTTTACACCGCCATCTAGCGGGGAAATCGTCCCGGACAAGCCAAAAAAAAAGAGTTAAAATCCTCCAAGGGACGCAACAGTTTCAGTACCAGCTCACACACACACACACACACACACACACACACACACACACACACACACACACACACACACACACACACACACACATTGTATTCATTTTTGAATATATTTATATAAACATTTATATATGAAAAAACATCATTAGAAAAAAAATAATCTAAAACATCATTAGAAAAAAAAAAAAAAAACCCACATTGTTATTCACTTTAGTGACTCTTTAATCAAATCACAAACAACACTTTATTTCATTGGGGATGTTTTGGTCCTAGTTACATACAAAACACTTCAAGCCAAAATTATTCATACCCAGGGTTGGTTTAAAACACCCAGAGTTGATTGGGTTAAGATTTGGGTTAAGATATGACGTAAACATGAGAAACGACAGGCCGACGGGAGGAACCAAATGGTACTGTTAAAGTAAAGGCAAATCTTCTGAATTTGGGATATAATTTCTTATATTTCACATAATCATCGGGGTAGAAGCCATTTGTTTGTTCAAACTTAATCAAATATATTTGTCCTATTTGATGTTTGTTGTGAGTGACGTATAATTAGTAATTAGTCCAAATTTGTCGTTTATTGAACGTTCAGAAACTCCAGCGGCTGTGATGAAAAGGTCAACAAAGGTGGAACAACCCGAACAGGTGATCAACTCAGAACCATTTTACTCTCCGTCTCTCTTTATCGGTTAAACACACCCGTTGCCGTGGCAACCGCCTGAGTCCCGCAAGCCGAGCAGAGATGACGTTAAAAAACATTCAGTCCGTCGCAATATCAGGTTTCCAGGCTTGATATTTAGTTTTCGGTTATTAAAAAGCCTCCCCTTTTTAATAACGGTGGCTGATTAACTCATTGAAACTCCAGTCGGTCTCTGACTTCCTTTTTTATTTGTTAATGGATCCGAAACGCACTGAATTGCGCAACACCTTGTTGAAACAGCAACTACTGAGATTATTCATTTCAACACGTTTATTTGTTTGTTTGTTTTTTTTTTGTTTTTTTTTAAGATTATTATTTAATGAAGCTACAAACCTTTTCCTGATCAACGTATTGAGGGTCCCTGGTCTAGAGTTGATATTTCACTTGGTGCAACATTTCTTTTTTGAAAACTGTGGACGGAATGATGGAAATGAAAGCAGATTTGAACTGTGAGACTTATTGAAATTGGGCAAAATTTTGAGAAATCGCAGACCTTCCAAAACGAACTATGGAATAGTCCAGACGTGGCACTAATTACGTTTATTTTTTATTATTTTTTGCATCCTGCCCTTCTTGAGTCGCATGTGAAAAATGAAGACTGATGTTTTGGAATCGGCTGCCTCTGCTGGACTAATCAATATCCATCTCTGAGTTCATCTCTTCAGCCAATAGTCAAATGCAAGGAACTGTGGATGTAAAGAAAAAATTCTAAACGTCAACACAGTTTAAGCTTCTGTGGCAGGACAGGTGCTGAGTTCATTATTTGACTTTTTTTTTTGTATTTTTTCTTTTTTGTCTTCTGGAAACTTTTTATTTTTGAGTTTTATTTGAGGTCCTATAATATGTATGCAAGCACCCAGAAACTGAGAAGATTGAACTCTATCAATGTGTGCAAAAATAGTATTTGTGTGTTGTCCATCCATTTATAAACACGGAAAACTGATTCACTATATAAACTGTGAATACATAAGCATAACCTGTCGAGTTTTCTTTAGTATTGTATTTAATCTTGTTTAACTATTAGAAAATCTTGTAGCTGTCTTAGTAAACTGTGTCTTTGTGAAATCTGTTTGTGTACACGCATGTCATTTATGTTAATGTAAAAACGAGCAATCTCATTGCTTATATCTCTTATATCTTAGCAGATGTCAAACTGCAACTGTTGCTATGTGCACTTGCGACAACTGCTTTTATACAACTGCTAACTGAATTAAATTTAACTTAGGGGACTTAAGGAAAGTTTCATTGACACTTTCACGCGGAGCGAGAGTCGCCTGCAACCTGCAGAACTCAACCCAGGGCAGAAAAAACCCAGTTACGCTTCTCTTCTTTGTCTCACGTCACGTCCTCCCTCCTCTCTCGCTTCCATCTTGCTCCCCGCATGTGTCTGCTGTTAGTTTACAGGTCAGTGAGGAGCTTTAAATGCTTTCTTCTCCGCACGGTTGCCCCCTGACCAGACGGCCAGAGGTAAACGAAAGCCTTTCCCGACCGGGCGGCTGATATCCGCCGCGGTGTGAAGCTAATCTTACCCACGGACCTGTGTGGCGGTGTGACAGGCCGTGCTGCTAGCAGCTAAGCTAGGCAAAGTTAGCCTCCAGCTTCCTCTCATAAAAGCTATTAAAAAAAAAAAACCATTTAGGCTGAATGCGGGCTAACTAAACTTTCCCTTCACGTTTAGGATAACCTGTTGCTGGCTTATTTAGCTCGACTAATAATATTTCCTTGTTTTTTTTTGTGGCTTCGCTCGTTCACAGCGCCTCCCAGAAATCAGGAGAATAGCTTTAGTTTCGTCCTGCGGATTGGCTAATTTAGTCTTTTTTTGTCATTCAGAGCTCACAGACGGTTCGTTCAATGTGGTTAAACCGAATTATCTTGAGCATTTGCAGTCTTGCCACACCCACACTGACAATGCTGCTCCCTGCGCATGTGTGTTTATATGCGCAATATTGTTCCTTTATTGTCACCTTCTTTTTTTAAAATCCAATCAGATCGCATTTAAGTTCCGTTTTGCACCGATGACAAAATGCGTAGAAATAAGTGAATTAATGTAAATACATTGTGCTTACAGTTCGAATACTTTTTTCATGGGATTTGGCAGGTCAAACCTGAATAGCCTGATCTGTATATATGTTTATTTAAGCTCGCATAAACTGTGTAAGTAAATTTAGGTTGGGTTTGCTTATTTTACCCAATTTGTTTCTTAAGTGATTTGTGGGGGAAGTGGTGTAAAAATAAGTTGCATGTGATTTCAATGGTCAGAATCTACTTTCTCCCAGATACATTTCTGGGATCAGTCATCGAAAGTTTTTAGTTTTTCTGCCTGAACATTTGTTTGAACCTGTGATCTTGTGTAATTATAGCAATGAACAGTGTTGGAGTTTTGCTTCAACAGGTTTTAGTGTCCTGTATTTAAATATCTTTAAAAATGTATGTTTCTTGAGGTTTCCCTAATTACCAAAGCTGTTTGTTGATTTGTTTTTCCCGTTTTGTAGTTTGTTGTCACTAGTTTTATCATCTTAAGGGAATGCTTTCATGTGTTATACCAAATTCCTGCTATGCAAATACTTATTTTCTGCAAAAAAAAAAAAAAAAAAAAAGTCAGAAAAAAAATCTCTCTCAAAAGAAAGAATCGTAAAGAGCTCATCAGGACCGATTTTTCAATTTTAGACATGAGAAAATAACCAAATTACTTCTTGTAAATATGTGAAATTGCAACATTTCCTACTTTTATTGATTCCATTATAAATGTAAGTTTTGCTGTTATGATAAAGTATTTGAAATTTTCTCTACTCTTTTTCCAGAAAACACATAATGAATACAAATTTATAGAAATAAGTTATGAACACAAAGTTGGACTTGTTTGAGAGAATAATTTCCTCTCTGCTACACTTGCATTCTGATTTCCTGTTGGTGAATGTCATAAATGTCGTTCACGCGAGTTAATTTCAAGATTAAAACCTTCACTCACTGTTTCTAATCTAATTTAGTGTTTGTGTTGACAGTGATGTCTTTATCTGCATGGTGTGTCTTTGTGCGTTCATGTTGTCCCGTGCTCTTATATCTTAGATTTGCCTGTAAATGACTGCAGCACAACGACTGTGTTATAATATATCGATCTGTTCATTTGCAGATGAAAGAAGCAATTATGAATCAAGAAAAACTCGCTAAACTACAAGCGCAAGTCCGCATCGGTGGAAAGGTAAAGTCTTGCCATTATATGCAGTGTCTCGGTACTCTGCTCCTTTTCAAATGTTCTTCCTTTCTTTGGTTTTTAGTTCACCTGAATATTTCAGAACCAACAAATGTTCATGAATGAAGTGCAATTAATTTATGACAATCATAAACCAACTTGCCTGGTCAGAAATGTAGAATCATGACATCACTTGAACAGAACCTGTCCGACAACATGAAGAAGGTCAAAACACCGATCAAGACCCCGACCTAACAAAGCAAAGTCTGAAAACAGTCACTAGGTTCTCACCAGCGAACTACAGTGAGAACTATTTACCACAAATTCTGCAAGATAAATAGGGGCCAAGATTTCTCCAGTGTGACGTTAACGACTCGTTGGATGTTGTCGTGGTTGCTTAAATGTGCAACGGTGCAAATACTACCCCCATGTCACGTCCAAGATCTTAACAGAGACGCGTCCTCCCGGTCTCTCTCCCACAGGGAAGCGCCCGCAGAAAGAAGAAGGTTGTACACAGAACGGCGACCGCCGACGACAAGAAGCTCCAGTTCTCCCTAAAGAAGCTCGGCGTCAACAACATCTCTGGCATCGAAGAGGTAGGCGCCGTGCGGCGGAGCCCGCCACACCGGCCCGCACCCGTCTCCTTCGGTAACGCATCAGCGTCTCGTTCCAGGTGAACATGTTCACGAACCAAGGCACAGTGATCCACTTCAACAACCCCAAAGTGCAGGCCTCCCTCGCCGCCAACACCTTCACCATCACCGGCCACGCCGAGACCAAGCAGCTGACCGAGATGCTGCCCGGCATCCTCAACCAGCTGGGAGCCGACAGCCTGACGAGCCTGCGGAGACTTGCCGAGGCTCTCCCCAAACAGGGTCCGCAACCCCACGCCATCGACACAGATTCCGTAGCTTCGCCGCGCTTTGCTGGTCTCGTTCCCGGCGTGGTAACTGTGATTGTTTCCTCTGCTTTCAGCTGGAGATGGAAAAGCACCGATTGCAGCAGTAGAAGAAGAGGATGACGACGTTCCAGGTGAGGGAAATCTTCCCACAGTGGGATCATTGCATCAAGATGTTCCTCCGCCGGCTTAAATAAATAAAATGCCGCAAAGGCTTTTCCTTCCCAGGATGCATTGCTGTCTTTTGACGATGGTGCCGCGTTAGGCTTTATTTGCTTTTCTTTGCCGAGAAAGTTGGACTCAGACACATGAGGTTGTCATTAGAGCTATCCCTGCTTTTCCCAGGACTTCTCAGGTCCTCGCTCATGCTACAAACAATTACGCAGCCGCCTCGCCATGGAAGCGCGCGATGGCACGGGGGTTAACTACCCTCGCCACCACGTTGTTGATAGAGTTGGGTTTCCTTTTGTTTTCCTGCTGTTTGACCAGACGTTTTTAAAAATTGTTTCCATTTTAACCTTTGACCCTCTGAGACTTGGACATGGTGGTTCTCACAGAGGAGGGAGAAGCCAACTTCTTGAAGTGCTTTGCCATAATTTGTACTGCAACTTTTTTATAGCATGGCCTTTATGTTGTAATTTAAGATAATTCTTTTACCTTTTTTTTTTTTTTCAAAAAACCCTGGCATAATTTTTTCCTTGACAAATTTGAGCGCCATTTTGTGCCGGCCTCCTCTAAAGTACATTGAAGTTTGAGGTTTTTATTGACGAAAGAAAGGCAAAAGAGAGTGAAAGCTTTCATAAGGCATTGAATGTTGAGCGCATTGCAAGTCTGTGTACTGAGTCAGGAGTTTAGACAGACTAAACTTCCTGGGAGCGTTTATGAAGGCTTGGATGTGACTTTCTCTCCCGCTCAGTCAGTTCAGACCTCCGCGTTTGTGTCGTTTCAGATCTGGTGGAGAATTTCGACGAAGCGTCTAAGGACGAGGCCAACTAGAGGGGAGACGGCAGAACTCAACAGGACCACGTGGGGGGCAGGAGGGGCAGGAGACGTTTCGCTTTAAAGAAGCGGGAAGTTGACAGTCGAAACACCTGAGCAAGTCGAGACATCGCGTCGGCTTTGAGCCGTCTGTAAAAAGCGCAACACTTCAGTTAATTACCGCCACACTCAATCATTTCTTTTGAGTTGTTTTGTAGAGTACTGTTCCATATGGAAACTGGGGTCACACTATTTCAGTGTCCAGGTGTGTTTATTTCTCAGTCCACCTCTTTGCCACCAGGCACTCCACATGCTTGCCGTGCTCATATGGTCTTAATGTCCAGTTACAGTAAGAGATTGTGTGTCCGATGCCCCCCGGCTGTACATCCGTTTCCTCTGTTACTGAACTGTGGCCTCCCTAAAATCACCATATCTGGAATAAACCTTTGCTACTGTCACTAAACAGAACAATGTGTCTGTTTTTTTTTTCAGCGGGAATGATAAAATGCTTCAAAACATGTTTTTGTCAAACATGTTTGACACTTTTCATCAAATATCTGACTTTTCCCCACGTTTCTCTTGTACTCGTAATTGAAATACATTGTATCGTTTAATACTAACTTAAAGGCTTAGCATTAAACTCTATGCAGTGCCACAGTCTTAAATTCATGTTTTAAAAATTAAGGCCTTACAATTTCTTGAGTTCAATGAAAAACAAGTTGGCCTGTTGCAAAAAGCAAACCAAGGAATCAAATGATAAAATAAGCTCAATAACTTCCAGTTACATGATTTATAGTTTTTCTCTTTACTTTCTGTCTACTAAAAACTGGTTGGCAAATGTCTTCAGTCTCAACTTTTTTATTTTTTGACAGTCTTGTTTACAGAGACGTCATAATTCATTGTATTTGTTGTTTTGTCTTCCAGTCCCAGTGTTAAATGTTCTTTTAGAATTTAAAGTTAATTGATTTTTAAGAATCGGTTCTTGCTTTATTATGCCATTACCATTAGGTTACTCAAAAGTGGTCAAAACAACAATACTATTTATCATCCAGCAAATTTTGTTACCGTGACTACTGACAAGTTAATAGCAGGTCTTGAGTTTTGTTGTGGCAGGACTGTTTAATCTCATTATGTGTCGTTTTCTTGTGAGACTTTACTTTGAGTCACATGCAGACATCTTCGCTGTGACTCAAAGCAGTTGCGGCCATACACCTAATTGAATTTTTTATTATGTTTGTTTACTGATGACTAGCTGCTAACATTTTCTTGCTAGTTTGATGGCCCTCAAACATAAAAGCAGGTTTATTGCCAGTTGGCTGGATGATATTAGTCTTGCCCAGTAGCTCACTTCTGTTGCTAACCAATAGGATTTTTATTGGGCTTTAATTATGAAAAATCTTTTTTTTTGTCTTTTGTTTAACTCAATTCAAACTAATTTCTTGGTTTGCTCTGTAGCTCAACATTGTGTTTATTCAGTATGGAGCACTTATAACAGCAGTCCTTCACACCTAAGAAGTGCTAATTATAGGGCACCTCTGTATTTTCTCCCACCAATTTAGTAAAAAAAAAAAAAAAAGAGTAAATTGCCACAAATTTAATGCAATTTAAGTGTAACATGGTCTAAAAAACAAAATTAAGACTGTTTTTGTTTTTTTAAATTTATCACATGCCATTCAGTTTTTGGAAACATCATTTTGTAGCTTAAAACGGCTTCTATTTTTCATGGTAAAAATGTGACTTTCTTTTTTTAAAACCAAAAGACAGCCAACAAATAAATTACGACTGTTTTAATGCACAAGCCATTTGATACAAAACTGCAAAAGAAGCACCACAATACCACTTTGAGCTGTCGATTTGCAGTGTACGGTCTTTTTAAATTCACAAAACATCTAAGCGCGGCTACGTAAACACACAACTGACCCTAGAATGGCCGCAATACATTCAAATAAATAAAATAGAACCTAAAAAACACAAAAAAAGATTAGGTAATTTCACCGACACGTTACCAGCTTCATGTTTTCACGATTCAATGTGCCTCTGAAATGTGCTCGCTGTGAAGACCAGAAGCGATGATGAAAAACTTAGTTTTTTTCTCCCCAACTTTAGAAACCATTTCAGTATGGTTAAAGTCATTTAACCCACCCACAGTCCTGGGTCGACGTTCAGGAAAAGCGAGGCAGATGTTGCGGTCGGACAACGGGGTGTTGTCAATTCCCGAAATCATACAAAAAAAAAAATAAATAAATAAAAAATTGGAAAACCGCACATGGGGTCCACTCTACCTCTTTAAGATCAGCAGGAGGTTAACAGGTGGAAAAGGTGTAATAATATATTAGGATGTGACAAAACCAATAATTTACATGTAGTCTGCGACTCGTTTCCAACTCGCTTCCACGTCCTTCGGTGCGCCCCGATTGCGATTTTAACTCCAGAAGATTACGTTAAAGTGCAGAGCATGACTGCTTCCCAAAGGGACGGAAGTGAAAACCAGCTGTCGTGTGCACAAGATTTAATAAATAAGATTTTACGACACAAATTAAATATCATTCTTAAGAGAGCAAAATATTCCCGCAGGCTGTAATCCAGGGCATGCTACATGATTGTCCAGCACCAAGCAACGTCCCACAAGGAGTCTGTCCTCCAGGAGTTCACTCTCTGATTCCCATCAGGAGCTTCAATAGGTGGGCCTCCATCACCTGTTGAACTAAACACACAAACATGGATTTGTTACAAGTGTAGAGCCAGTAGATGGCGCCACAACCAAAGAAACAAACCCCTCAGGAGCAGTAACACTTTGCTAACTGTAAAATCACATTGGTGGTAGCAACATGTTGAAGGTTTGCATAACAGCCAGGCGATACATGTGCATCTTCAATGGTTATATGGGACTTAATGACAGTCTTTTCAAGAGCCGAGAGGCCACTCTCTGATAAAGACTTCACTCCAAAAGCAGAATTACAAATGAGATTCATTTTTAGATCATTTCTGTGGTTTGAAGAAACCAAAACTTAAATCGTCGGCTCTACTGTCAATCGAAAGAAAATGTAACAATTGTAAGCATCGTTGACAACACTATCAACTGAGAAGTGTGAGGTTGGCAGCATCATGTTGCGGGGAAGTTTTTGAGGCCGATGCTCCTTATGAAACAGCATCATGAAGGAAGAATGATATGAAGAAATATTGATGCATCTCAAGATATCAGTTCAGAAATTGTTTCATTTATATTCAGACAACAGGATAAAAATGTTTTTTTTGGTTTTTTTAAACGTAGGGGCGTAAACAACCGGTTTCAACTTTAGTCCAGAAAAATATATACATATATATCGCTACTAAATTCCAAGTTATGCCCCCGGTTATTGTTTTTAAAAATGACTGAAGCCATTTCCTGGATAATTATTCACGTCTTTGATGAGCATGTAAACTTCTGACCAGCGCTCTATTTAGAGCTAAACTTAGCGAGCAGACGCGTTTGTTCCTCACACACCGTTTCGATGACCCATAGCCACGGCCATATCCATGGCGTTGAATCCCGAATCCGACTCTACGGTGGGATCAGCGCCGCTATCTGGAACACATGAGTCACATTTCGCGTTCGGATCGGATTCAACAAAACAGACGGGTATTTATCCTCTTAAAGTTGCTACCGACAGATGAATTTTCCTTACCTAACAGAATCTCAACACAGCGCACATGGTTGCCGTGGACAGCATACAGCAGAGGGGCGCCTCCATTCTGAGGAAGGTAAGTTAATGTTTGAACAGCGACGCCCAGAGGCCAACCAAACATCGTTACTCTGTAGCATTAACCTTCCACAACCAGACCCATGTTAATACATCAACCGCAACGGGATGCAGAGGACATGAATCAAGCTCATACCCAGTCATACTCATTGACGTCCACTCCGCAGTCGATGAGCATCTTCACTATGTCTGTGTATCCCTTACTGCAAGCGAGAGACAGCGCACTTTCCCTTCCTTTGGCCAGCAGGTTTGGGTCGGCCCCCTGCGGCCAAGCGAGAGAGAGAGAGCGAGAGAGAGAGAGTGAGTGAATGTTTTCAGAGTCGATTCAAAAACCATTACGTGCTCCGTTTTTGTGTTCCGCCGTACGTTCTGCAGCAGAAACTCGACGACGGCGATTTGCCCGTGCGCCGCAGCCCACATCAGAGGGGTGAAGCCTTCGTCGTCTTGGAGATTGATTACGGTCTCTGTGCAAAAGAAAGACACCTGAGATTAAAATTTCTTAGAGGTGGCCGAGGTGCAAGAACAGGGAACTGTGGGTACGCTTTTTCTATAGTTCACGATTGTGAGGTCAAAATTAGCAATCGTTGCAGTGTTTACGTCTTAGATTATTTTGTTCACACTGTAAAAGGATTGAAAGTGATATTAGCCAAGAGTGCAGAAGAGGGGGGGTGCAGAGAACAGGGCCCTGAGGAACACACAATGACAAGAAATTGCTTTGACTGAAAGACAAAACCATGTGCTCCAAAAACAAAGATGAACTGCCCACCTTGTTCAATTCTACTGGCCAAAAACACCATTTCTCCCTGGGCTGCCAGCTGATGAATGGATAAAGCTGGGAAATAAGAGGAAAGCTTAATTGGTTACACTTCCAATTAAATGACACAAGTAAAAACAAAAAAACAAAACACCCCAGCACTTACAGTGGACCAAAAGAGGTGTGGAGGAAACCTCGTTGCCACGGTGTTTGTTGGTCAGTGTGGTAGACTGCTTGATCGGGGAGAAATGTTTGGTGGTGGACGGCGTGTAAACGTGACGTACTTGTATCCCTGGTGACGGCGAGGTCTGGATGTTGCACTCAGCTGAAAGGAAGAAAGGAGATTCTTTTGAGTGCACACGCAGGATGACTTCTGGCACCTGACAGAAGCGAACCTCATACCTTTAAACAGGACGGAAGCAACCTCCAGGTCAGAGTTCACCTGGTCCTGAATGTTCTTGCTGTCCTCCTCGTTGAGAGACTTCACAAATCTGGAGCAGACATTCATGTCAAAGCGGTTGGGGAGGATGAACTTGATGCCCATGGCCACATTTTGAGGGCTGGGCTCGTCGGGGGTCGGACCCACGGACTGCTCGGTCTTGATGGAGCTCAGGTCGGGCATCACGCAGATCCCCTCCATGTCCTCAGCGACCAGGGGACAGACAGCGGTCCCCTCCACGGCTGCCACGGTAACGTTATCCATCCTCTTAAATGTTTCGCACAGCTAAAGCGGACCAGTAGGAATGATGAAATACGACGCTACACCTCGGAGCTGTGTACACTGAACTCTCGGAGTGTCAAAATACAAGAGTTAAACTCCAGCAGCATTTAGTTTTGTTCATCCAAATTGCCCACAAGACCAAACTGTCAGTTAGCTCGTTGTTAGCATGTTATAGCATGTTGTCGCTCCAGCTTTCTGTTGGTCATACTTACTTATCGGGGAATAAAACATGCTCAGATGTTCGGACTTGAAACGTAAACGTTACCAGCGTCCGAGTGGCTAAATCGAAAAAAAATACAGCATGGCGGCAATAATGAGAAAATCGTCATAAAATCATCGCTGCAGCTTCGGTGTTTTGATAAATATGCGCATGCGCGCTTTGTTTCTGGGCGCTCTCCCTTATTTGGTTCTCCGTGGACTTCCGGTGTTTTCAGCCGTCCAACAGGTGCGCTCAGCCGCGGTTTAGTACGATGATGCGTTCAAGTACACTGTGTTTCAAAGCCATTTCTATTTTCGAGCGCTTTATGAACGACATCCCAGAGTGTTTGCAGGCAAGTTTGATGTTGTAACGATTAAATATTACATAGTGAAATCAAATGCTCACCAAAATAATCTCAAATCTGGACATGGCCTTATTTTGGACCTCATTTTAAGCAGGCTTAAAAAAAATGGGGCACCTTTTTGCTCGGAACTAGTGTGTCTCTATAGTTTTGATCAAAATACAGGAATGTAGATTATGCCACAATTTCAGTTATTTGCAACTTGTGGTGCATCTTGCTGTGTTTTATTAAATTCCTTTGACAAATGTGAGACAAGAAATGTTCAACAAAAAAAGAAAATGCAAGTTAGACATTTTTAAAGTTATTTTATCTGAAGATTTTTGCACAAATGAACCTAATTTTATGCCGTTGCTTTTTACACTTCTACCAACAGATGGCGCCAATGTCAAGGTAAAACTCAAACGTTACCTTGACATTGAAATTTAATTTGTCTGAAATTTATCATTGAGTTTAGGCTTCACGTGATTGAAGAAAACTAATTAAAAAGTATACCTTGGTAGTTTTTAAGCACAGATATAAGAGAGAGAAAAAAAAACATTTTTTAAACTTATGAAATAAAAATGTTAACATGTTAAAAAAACAAACAAATAAACAACAACAAAAATAAAACCTTAAAATGATCTGGAAGAAAGAAACTGTAATCTCTGAGGTCTCTGGGGAATCTGATTTTAAGCTGCAACTATCTGTGTGTTGTAAGAGATATTTTTATAGATGAAGGAAAACCAAAACATTCAGACTTGGTTGGTGGGTGGATGAAAATGCAGTGGGGAGTGATTCATGACACCTTTCCTCCAATAAAACTGTCATTTTCAAGGAACAGAGCCAAAAAACACATTGTAGACTATATAAAGCAATGTTGACATCATAAAATAGCCAAAAAAACACAAAAATAAATAACTCCTTAAACCAGCAGGAGGTCTCTTCCATCTTAAAAGATTACGGCAACAAAGGACATACTTGGGAATTGGATCAGAGTGAAGTGACAATACTGTTTGGGTAAACAGTACAGGGCTGAACTACAGTTGGTGAAAACCAACACAGTAACACCTCATGTCAACAGTCAAACACGGCAGAGGAAACTTGACCATTTAGCAGTATTAGATGGGACTTATACTATTTATGACATATTTATCGGTTTAAAAAAAATACCACAACAGTTCATTATAATATAGAATATAAAAATCCTGACTAAATCAGTGAAATACTGGGGTGAGAAGAGGCACTATTTCCTCTGTGTACTTTACTGCAATTGTTAGCATGGTTTCCCTGTGCGCTGGCAGATTCTCTCCAGGTACTCCCGCTTCCTTCATGATTGCGATTCTGTGGCAAGACTTAAAACTCGATTGAAGCAGCTCTTCTCCACCAAATCTAACAGAAATGTAGCTATTTTGCAAAGAAAATCTGGGGAAATGTTTTGTCCCGGGACAAAGCTGGTCGAGTCACACGGTAAAAGAACTGTAATTGCAGCAAAATCGTTCATCAGAGTAATGATTCGGACGGGATAGAAAACAAATGCAAAACACATTCTTCAAGTTTTGTTTTAAGTTTTGTTTTTATTCCAAACAAAACGTGTTGAATTTTGTAGTTTGAAGGTTACAAAATGTGGAAAATGAGCTAGTCTGAAATTTCAAATTGTTGTCAGAAATATTCTGCTTTGGTTTAGTTTCAGCCCTTGCTAGTTGTAGTAGCACCCGAACACCACACCAGCAGGACTAAAATCCACTTTGTTTGTGGTCGGTCACGAACGTTGCAGATATGATGAAGGGACACTGCGTTGCGCAGAACTTTAGTCGACCTTTGCAAACCTCCACTCCCTGGTCCAGTTTGAAAAACAAAAACAAGCAAACCCTTACACAACGATGCTGCCGCCGCCGTGCTTCAATCCTGCTTTTTTATTGTTGGAAGTGTTGTTTATGGGTCAAACATGCCTTTTGGCCAAATGACATCACCGAAGGCTGGTATGGCGTAACACAAGCTCTTCCAAGGGTTTGAAAAATCTTTAACCATTAGGACACAAAAATGAATCGGATGGAGAAAAGCTTTATGTACCGGACTGGTGCACACGTCTGCCCAGTAATCTTACTTTCAGGTTTTCACAGTAGGTGATGTCACTCGTCTCTTGTCCGAAATACAGGCTGATAAAGTTTTTCAGTTTTTCAAGTGCAGCCTTTTGTTATGCATAAAGGCCACAGTAGTGCGACAGGGAGTAATACCACATTATGGCGCCATTGTTCGCGTTTGCTTGTTCACACTGACCAAACCGGTTCCGATGTGTTCTTTCGACGCGTCTGCTGAATTAATAGCTTCTTCAGATGTGAAGAATCTGCTGCTGCCTCACCCTGACTCATAAGTCTGACTTTACGAGAAGAACGCGTGAAGGGTTTTTGAACAAGGCTTCTTTTTTTTTTTTTTCTTTTTTTTTCTTGCCACAACAAAGTCAGTCAGAAGTAAAATGTCTGCGTGTGTACGCCCCTAAACCTGTTTATTGCGTTTTTGCTGCAGCATCTTCTAATTCAGTGATGGCTTTTAGTCTTCTTGATATCAGCTTACGTGGTTCCAGATAAGTCCAAACAACATTCAGGTGAACTTGACAATTTTATTGTACAGTGACAGCCACAGTTTACAGTGTGCTTTTAAAAGATTATTATGGATCCCCTTGTTATGGGCTAGCAAACGCAATTGCAAAGTGAGAACAGACTCACATATTTGCAGAAAAACAAAAACATTTGCATACATTTTTGACATGCATCAAATTCTTTGAGTATTGCATGCTATGATTGTTGCTTCAAAGGTGTATCTCATCCTTTTGGCTTGCACTTGTTGCCTAAAAATAGGTGTTACATTTTTCTTTTTTTTTTTAACCACGTGGTGAAATTAAGCTTTAAAACAATGTCACTCTCAGTGATATCTTGGGGCGAAGCACATTTCTTTGCTCGAACAAAATGAGGTGTAGACGGTGTCAGAACATGAGAATTTTCTGCATTCTTTGACGGAAATTTCAAGCCAGACATTATTTTATTGAAAAAGTAAAATGAAACCAAATTTGAATTTCAGCTTATCTGTTCTGATTGTGTAAGTCAAAATGGATCGTTCATATTTTTAATCTGGAAAAAAATTTGACCTTGGTTGTGTTATTTCTGATCAGGGGCTTGTGATGAAACAGTCCAATTACAAAAGGAAACACAGATTTACATGGACACCAAGTGGATGCACAAACAGAGGCAATAATAGTAAGAGTGACGTCATAACCTAACCCTAACCCTCTAATTGGTTGAAATTTTCAATGTGTGTGTGCAGTTATGGAAACAAAAAAATTTATTCGATGTCAATGTAGTAAAGTGAGTGGAACTGAAACTGATAAAAATGAACAGAGTGAGAAAGAGGTAAAAAAAAAAAGGCTCTTTAAAATAGTTTAATAATTACCTGATTTGAAAAAAATTCTGTGCAAATTTTGGCAGAATTACAAACAAGCAAAAAAAAAAAAAAAAGAAAAAAAAAAAGGAAAATCATTTTATCCATTCATCAGAGAAACCACGACAATTCATGAGGTCGGTGAGTTGATGGATTCTGCTTCCTTGGACATTTTTTATTTGTTCCAAACTGAACAATAAACTAAACTCGACTGCATTGTTTTGACCACCGGGTTCAATTTCAGTTGTATGTAATTGAAAGTCCTAGAAGTGCAGTAGTCATGCCTGCTATCCTAAAACATAATATTTGACTCTTTACTGCCTAAAAATGTCAATAAAGTCCCGAAAAGCGCTTAACAAAGCGCTTTTCGGGACTTTATTGACCCGAAAAGCGTCAATAAAGTCCGCTGTTAAACATAACAGCGGACGTAGCGGGCAAGTGAATAATAGACGTCACGTGACGGGGCCGTGGGACGCGTCGTGTCTCTCTCGCCTGTCCTCGCGCTGCAGCCGGTGACTGACGGAGAGAGAGAAAGAGAGGCAGAGGGAGAGAGAGAGAGAGAGGGCTGGACCACAGGAGAGCAGCTTGGAAGCAGCAAACTCCGCACGGCGACACCTGCAGACATTAACTCCTCGTGCTGACTTTAGGGGTTTTTTTTTTCTTCCCAGCAGCTACACAAAAGAAAAAGAAAAAGAAGGAAGAAGAAAAAAAAAACAAAAAAAAAAACGCGGATGAAACCGAAGCAACTGGAGCGGAACGAGGGCGTGAGAGCTGCGGGAATCCGCGGTGAACCGAAGCGAGACCGAATTAACAGAAAGTTCTGCGACAGACGACAAGCGGCGACGACGGCAGGTAATGGCAGACCGGCTCATTCTCATTCAGGGAAAACAAAAACAAACAAAACAAAATGGTGCTCTAAACAGCTTTTTAGATAGCTTCGCAGGTTTTTTTTTTTTTTTCCGCTCGTGCTGCCTTAATATTAATGAACGAGCTCGCGTGCGTTTGTTTAATTGGTCTGTTTAGACCAGGGCCGGCCGAAGGCAAAAGCGAACTAAGCAGCCGCTTAGGGCCCCAATGCTGGGAGGTTGCACTGAGTGACTTTCAGCATAAGTCGCTTTATCGTTGCAAAGGAGTAAGCCTCGGTGCTGATGATGTTTTGAAGAGTCGGTCCGTGTTTTTCTGTAAAATTCAATCAGATTTTGGGGATAGTTACTCTAACTGACCTGTTTATGGTCCAATTTTTTTTTCTTTAATTTGTTTTGTTACGTAGTTGTAAAACAGTTTTAAAGTTAATATCCACTGGTGTGTATCTTAGTTGTGTGCCTGCAATGAAAACCAGCTGGGTAATGAAGTACCAGCTGACATTTCTGGATTTCACTGTAATCAATGTTTTAAACGAGGACTCTGACAAAAACAATCTGTGCTCTTTCTGCTTTGAATGCAGTTAGACCAGTAACGTTACAAGAGGCACTTTTTTTTTATTTTAAATGGAAATTTGAGTTCCCATTCAGTAGTTATTTACTCAAAACAAAATTATCTATCTTGAAAACTAAAAAAAAAAATCCTTCCATATCTTGCTGACAAGTTGCTTGCATGCTAGTTTATTTGAAGTGCAATGAGATATTTGCACTAGAAACTAGACAAAAATACTTTTAAGATGTTGTGTTTTTGCAGATTGTACCTGCAGGACACGTTGCGCCATTTCCATCTTTCTGGTCGACATCACAGGAAAGAAATGAGACAAAAACACTCTTAATACTCCACAATCAGTGAACTCAAAGTAATATGAGATCCAAATCGATGCATTTCCTTTGTACCGACAAATCAAGTAAGAGTGATGATGAAGAGGCAGTATGAAATTCAAAAATGCATTTTTGAATTTCAAATACCGACTCAAACACAGTGATACCAATCACTGGGAAAGCTTCAAATAGGAAACTGCGACTGTACTTGTCGCAGTTTGCTTCAGCAGCAGAGTCACCCGACTCAAACTCCGACGCAGACACTAAGTCCTCAATCGGCGACGACACTAATGCAACCCAGATTTCTGTCAGAATTTGCAAAGAGCCACTTATCTATCTGTCACAATCTTCACCATTGCCAGCTGATCAAGCTCGGTTCTTGTGCAACTTGTGATGTCACCGACCAAACTATAAACTGAGCGGAGTTTGCTGTTTTCCTCTAAAGTGGGATCGTTTAAAACGCCCTGTGTGAAATCCTGCATTAGAAATCCAAACATTGTCAGAGTTTGTGTGGTAACTAGATTCGCTAGTGGTAGAAAAACTATTTTAAAGATAGCATCTTTAAAATAGCATCTGTCATTGGTTGTTTACATCCTGAAGTGGAGCCAAACCCTGTTTCCAACATTGCATATGACGAATGCATCACAGTTAAACGGGCGGAAACTCCTGATACATTTGCATCACTTCTTCTTAATGATCATGTTAGCGCTCATTAGCGCCGTGTTAGTCTCCTCCTTGCGTGTAAAATGTGCAGCACATTAAGGCATAATTGCATCAGGGAGCTAGTTTAGAGCTACTTCTTTTCATGCAGTGTGGCAGCTTGCCATGCGAAAGGAATTACATAATCCAATCCCGCTTCACCTGACAAGGAAGTGCAGGGCATACTCGCTTACATCTGAGAACATTTGCATAGCATTCTTAGCTGTCAAAGACGCTCACCGAATGCTTTCTGACAGCGTGCAATCTTCTGCTTGTAATCTCTTTTCCCACGCTGGGTTCCGGGGGGGGAGAGTGGCCCTGAGCCAGCTCAGGTTTCTGAGTCACTGTAAGCTCTGGGCCAGGACAATGACAAACGCAAAGAATTGTCTTTGCAACTCATCCTCCTCCCAAGGTGATTTTTTTACCTTTTTTTTTTTTTTGGTCTTGGTTTGGTAATCTGATCATTTGACGGTTTGACATCACGGTAATTGTTGGCGAACTTCGTAAGATCAGAGCCAGACGGCTCTTCATTGTTTGAACGGGTGCATTCAGGTCATGCCCTTTTTTTTTTTTTTTTTTAAAAACCTTTTGTAAAGGCTTGTTGACCTGATGGGGCGGAGCCTGTCAACCTGCGCCAATGTTTACACTACAATATTGAAATGTAGACTCACCTGTTGACTGATATAGTATAAAAATCAGAGACGCCCTTGCCTGTGGTATCTTCTCCTGAAAGTGGTGTATGTGCCTTGGATACTTTATAGTATGCCAAACTAGCAGGGATCTTGGTGCTCTAGGTTGTTATTTCCCTGCACTTCCAGTTTTAGACACATAAAAAAAAACACTCAAAGGAAATCGCAACTTCCAAAATATGCAGGGAGAAGTATTTTTGTCTTAGTGCACTTGAAATAAGACAAAACTGACTCACAAATAACTTTTCAACAGCAACAAAAATAATTTCTTAGTATTGATGAAAATGTACTAGTTCCCCTCGCACTAGTACATTAGTACTTCCATGTTTCACTTATAACATGGAAGAAACATCTTATAATAACAGAAATAATCTGTCAATGGAACTAGTACTTTTTAACCAATTTTAAGAAATCTTTGACTAAAAACAAGCTCGTATATCTTGTTGAAAAGTTACTTGCAACCTAGTTTTGTCTTATTTAAAGTACATGTGATCAGTATCAATAGATAATACGTCTGAAAGGATATTCAATATTTCACTGAACTGCATAGCATTCTGGGTGATGCAGGCTAAGGAAAGGCTTCAGCTGGCCTCTCAGCTAAAAACGAGGTGGGTGGCCTCAACTAACTCACTCTTTGGTTACTTAGCGACCTACTTTGCAACATTTGTAAGATTTTGCAATTGTTCCTCGTAACTTCTTAAAAATAAACAACGGAGTTGCCAGTAAACAATGCGAGTTGCAACAGCTAATGAAAAAGACACGTTGACTGTGAGATTATTAAAAAAAAAAAATTCTTCGTAGCTATACAACACAAAACAACTCTAGACACACATGTAAGCAGCTTGACAGCAACAGGAGAATGTTACTTTGTCTTGGTCATTATTAGCCTAGCATAGAGAGCAAACAAGTAAAAACAAACAAGAAGCAAAGCCAACCTGTCTGTCCCCGTGATCAAACTGTTTGTAAGTGTTAGTATTCATCCGAATGCTCAGTTGAGGATGATGTCATGGCTGATTACATCTGAGCAGAAGATGCAGTTCTCGTTTCCTGCTGTGGTTCACCATGTCAGAGCAGATAGACGGTGTAGCCGCGGTAGCATCTGCTACACGGGTTCAAGTGTTGGACGTTAACGTCGTGCATTCACTAAAGTTTTGAAATATAATTAACAGGTGCTTCACTTTTACGTCAGTATGACTTTATTAAACTCCTGTCTGTTTCTATATTTTGATATTCTTTAGATAAAAAAAGAAAGCTGCATAATATTAAAAAAAGCCTCAATTTACGATATTAGTGTTAAAATATTCTTTTTTTTGCTCCATAATGCTAAGTTAATTTTTTAGATATTGCAAAAGTTGCACAAAGTTTAGCTTGAGATTCATTTGCAGTAAATTCAGGAGAATCTCCTCCAGTGATAATCAGGATAGCAGAAAACATTTTGTAGAATTCTGAGTTACCTTAATGTTGTATTTGCAAACGCGTAGCTTCAGACCACGGACAGGAAACACTGGAAACACATAAGAATAAGGAAGAGGTAAGAAAAAACATATTTGCAGAAACTAGCTGAAAGTAATTTGGGATCTTGCAAAAATCTCTGATGGAGCAACACAGGATTTCTCATAAAAATGATGGACCTCATGCTAACCAAATTTTTAGCAAGATCTTTCAAAAGTAGCTTTGTTCTTTTTTACTGCAGCAGCTCCAGCAGAATTATCCCTTTTGCCTCCATTTCTGATCTGCTTATAATCATGAAATCATTTGCTCATAATGAAAATATCAAACACCAAGTTGTGGAGATTAAATTCATCTCAGAGGGGTACAATTGTTTCTTTTTATGCTTCTTGACAAAAAAAAAAAAAAAAAAGCTCCAGAAAACTAAGAACAAATGAGTGTGGTCTGAAGAAAACATAGGTTATAGATTAGACTTGTCCAGGCCACCCACAGCTTTGTGGTTTCTGGTGTTATTATTAACTTAACATTAGAGTAACTCGACTCTTTCATCTGCAGGTATCTGGTGGATGGGTGGAAAATGGAGGTGAACAGACAAGAGGTTCCTTTATATGTAAGTAACAGCACAATTGGCTTTTATTTTGACACGTGTTGGTCTTGTGTACGTCTGCTGGGTGATTTTTTTTTTTACATTTTTATTTTCCTGTCCAGAGGCAGAGCAGTTTGAGCAATTTCTTTGTCTCCAAAGAACTAGCCTTCCGAACATTGGTTGACTGGTGAGACTTGTGTCGCTGATGAAACCCAAGCCAGGGTTTTAGTCCCAAAGGAAGCCAGACCTTTAACAAGCTTTCCACCGAATGAATACAACCTCTAAAAGCATGACTTCTCCTAAACGCGAAGGCCATGATGCAGGAATAAACGCGTCTGAGTGGGATTTTGGCTCTTCAAAGGCAATTCCACTTAAGTTTTAAGTGGTGAAAAGATATCCGGGATGTGCATTAACAGCTGGGTGTGTCTGGATAATTTTGGGACAAAGTTTGTGTAACACTTTTATTTCTTCATTCTGCCTTCCTTTCCCCCTTCAGTTTTCCAAATCTGCTGTCTCTTTTTCCTCTTGCCTCTCTCTCTCTCTCTCTCGCCCGGGTGCTCCCGTGCCCTTGTGTACGTGTGGAAACGTGGGTGGGCCAGTTGTTGAAGCGAAGCCAGATTTTTTTGTTAGCCGAGTGTCTGCTTGTTTTGCTGTGTCACCGCTTTCAGGAGGCGAAAAAAAAAAAAAAAAGGGTGGTGTTGGGTGGAGAGATGACGGCTCCCCCCCCTCCAAAAGAACCCCTTCGCTTCGGCTCAACGAGGTCTGAAAGCCAGGCATGTGAATCATTACGGGTTCCAGAGCCTCTCCGGTCGGAGGAAGTGGCGTCTCCAACCTGGAAGGTCACACGGCTCAACAGGAGCAACTCCGGCTGCTGAATGAGATCCAGGTTTCAATAGCGGGCTTTGTGCGGACAAGCCGCGGCGCGCCGCCGCCATATAAAGGCCTCCATTGTAACAAAGTTTTATGGGGCACCTTCACAGATGTAGCGTGGTGTCAGCCCAGTTGCAGATACTTGTGAGATCAATGGACAAGTGGACGCGGTTACGCCCTGGCAGGAGGAGTTTGAGTGGAAGCGGGTTGTAATTGAAGCGAACACTAAGAACCAGGTCTTCGTTCCCCCTCTGAACGTAACGGACACATTTTGTGATCAGCACTGGCTTTGACAAGAAAATGAAATGTAAGACAAAGATTAGCTTTAAGCTTTCATTTCCAGGTATTTAGACGTTCCAAGTTCTTACCGAGGCAGTTTTTGTACTTACTTTAAAAGTAGACTGGAAGAAATTCCTCTGAAACAAACAGCGAAGTGAAGTTTTAGTTGCCTGAATCAAACGTAACCATGACGATGTGTTAGGGCCGTTGTAAACGGATACAAAGGAGGAATAATTTTCAACTAAACTCTTTTTCTTCTCTTCTAGTTCTAAAATCAGACGAGGAAATTTCAGAGATCCAAAAGTCAAAAATTTGTGAGAAATTTTGAGATTAAGCTCTGAAATAAAATTTAAAAAAAAGCAAAACAAGACAATTTGTTCCTTGGTCTTCATGATCCCAAGGTACTGGTCTTCACCAATCTTAAAAAACAAACAAAAACTCTGGGGCCTTCACAGAACAGTCTACAATTAAATTACACAATTAACTTACAACCAGGTCACTGACTGAATATAATAGCAAAGTGACAAATATAAAGAAGCAACAGAGTTTGAATGCTTAGGAATATGTAATGACCGGATTAAAAATGTAGTTTGTCTAACATGCAAATTAATTATTTAAGAATTGAAACAGCTTTTCTCCACCAGCTGAACAAAACACCGGAGCTGGTCATCTAAAAAAAACAAAACAACTAGGCTGAAATAGCTACTGTCAAATTTAGTTTTAATCATGTCATCATAGCGGTTATTAAACAGGATTCCAGTCATATTTTCATAAATAGACAAGGATTAGGTGATGTTGTGGTAATACAGTCAATGATGTTTCTTTTGAGTTGGTGTGCAATTATGTAATTGTGTTGCACTTCACCAATTTAAATAAGCACTACATATATTGAACATGTGTTTAGCAATAAACCATATGAAAAAAAAGCAAAATATTGTTTGCCTGAAGCTGGTGAACGTTTGTACCTGCTACAGCAAGTGTCCCATACTTGAAATACCTGCTTAAGGCTTTTTGATTATCCCTTTGAATAAGAATCCATGTTTTATTGCAGAAACTTGATTTCACTCTGACAATATGAAACGGGAGATGTTTAATGCGTTCATGTACTATATTTCTTCAATTGTGTCATATTAAATGTTTTACATTTTAATTAAATGACAATTATGATTTTAATAACAGATGTTAAATATTTGTTTTAGGTAACTGCATGGCACAGCATTTGTAGTACCACATTCTTTCAATACAGGCTTGTTTTGGACACCATTTACTTAAAAAAACACAACTGTTTGGAGGTCACTGGGGTCAGCTAAGTGCTGAAAGAAGTGTGATTTATATCCTTAAACTGCACACAGTATCTGCATCTAATCATCTTTTTCCTTTTTTTTATTAAATTGATCAAGATAACATTACATCTAAATTTGAAATCGTTAAAGTTTTTTTTCGATAAATAGTAAACGATACGATAAATGCCCATAGTGATGCTGTCCAGTGTCACTCCAGTGATCTCTCTGATGACCATAGAAAAGAGGCAGAGCTCATATACTGGTTTCTGGTTCAATTCCCGGCCTGGCATGTCTTTCCTTCTTTCATTACCCTCCTTCCTGTCTAATTACTTTCAAATAAAGGCCAACAAAACCATAAAACAAGAAAAAACTTCTGACACCAACTATGCGGGATAAAGAATTACCAAGATGCATTTCTGCTCAAACTGATGCACAGGTGTACAGAATAGAGCAGCATCACAGCGAGCCAAGTAGTTCCTCTGGGAGAGAATTTCAGTTTTTTTAATTTTCTTTTGAGTGGAACACTTTCTCGTCTCATTACTCATACAATGTACAGTATGTCATATGTTATTTATCCTTTTATATTATTCCCAGAAGTTTTAGTATGAGGGCTTTTTACACATTTTACACAGCGTGGAGAGGACACTTTACTTCTGAGTTACTTTTTAGCCATTAGCGTTCTTTGAAAGAAAAAAAAAAAGAAAAGAGTGGCTGATGGCCGTCATTGTTTTCTCGTCAGATTAAATCAGCATAGTTTGAGAATAGGATGTTGGTTGTCACTCCAAACAGATCCTGAAGGTCAGGATACTTCTCTGAATCGTAATCGATTTAAGACTCTCTTGCTTAATCGTGAGTTTCTGAATTCAGAGGGAAATTTATCAGAGCAAGTTTGAAGTCCTGACGATGATGTTTTGCTTTTGTTGCACGTTTTTTGGTTTGATCATTTATACTTTAAGTAGCCTAATTTTTCTTAAATATTATCTGAGAATTATAATAATAATGTTAAAAAAAAAAGTGTGCCTCCGTTTCTCTACAAGACAAAATACATCTCATTTGTGTCTGAGCTGTAATCCTATATGGAGAAAAACTGACATCAGGCAGCTTCTCACTGAGGAGAACTGCTTGTTATCGGAGCTGTTTTTGTTGTTCCAGCGGCGCTGGTCTCGCTCCCCTGACGTCACCAATGTGTTGCACTCAGGGGATCATAGCAAAGCGCTCTACTTGATAACTGCTGGTTTCCTGGAGACCGGACGGCAGATCTGATGTTGTTTTGCTCCAGAATGGTGAACAACACATCGAGATTCTTGTCATCCACATGTTTGGTTGCAGCGTTAGGATTAAAACAGTTCAGTCATATTTCATGCCATTTCAAGACAGAGTTATGTTTTCGTCTTGCATCTTGCTTTGATTGCTTTTATCATTAGCCTGGATATTTCCGTTATAACAATGTGCCTTACCTGAAAATCTGACCATATGGGAAGCAAGAGTTTAGGTGTTGAATTATTCACTGATCGTGGATCAGGTTGTGTCATGATAACACAATGGAGAATAGGCCATAGATCACATCAGTCTGTAGTCTAATTATCAAATGTCTTATTCTTTCACAAGGCACAGGAGGTGCGATGCGATCCAGATATTGGATGTTATGTCAACCATGATTATTTTTATGTTGTTCTCTCTTAAATAAGAGAGAATAACATTGTGATAAATGACTTAGCTCACATAACGCGATAAAAAAAGGGAGCCAGAGCGTTGGCTCCCACAGTAAGGCGGCTGTTTTTCCTACTCATCTGTTGGCTGGGCTGAAGCAACAACTCTTCATTCATTGACGAGATAAAGATGATTCTATTGCAATATGAAGTTTTGTTGAGCAATTGTGTAATTTAGATGAATGTAGTTGGTCTCCAGGATCTCACAGACTGTTCTAGCCTCTCTGGGTTGCTGCAGATGTAGAAATCCAAGCTTTTGATGTGAAGGTCTTCATGGTTTTTGGTTTTTGAGACACAGGTTTTTTCTATCACAAATATACTGCTACAAGCGTTGCTCTCCCACCGCACCAATTCCCTGCAAATAGGGAAGGTTTCGGCTGTTTTGTCATCTTGTGTAGTATCTCTCTTCCTCCATCATGTCCTTTATTCTTTCCTTTGCTGTGTCTTCTCCCCTTTCTCTGTTTTTATTAATTTCTTTCGTCTTGTATTCCATCCACTTAAGATTAACGTAAAGGGGAGAGAAGTTTGGAAAGCTAAGTCTGGATCTTTTGCGGCACAACGTTATCCCCTGTACAGACGCACTTACTCTGGCACCTTGTAAAAGTACTTGACAGCCTTTTGAAAACCGTTGTAAACCTTGATAAAGGAAGCCAACCTTTGCCTAGTTACCCGCAGTTACTAGGCAAAGATATATTTAAATGAATGGGTGTTTTTTCTCCTCATCTTAGGGACAAGTTGATGGTTGCGTGTTGCTGCAAGAAGCAGTCCCTGAAGACGGCAAGTTTTATGTTGTTGCAGAAGGTTCCAGACTTACTCACGTGACCGCCGCAAAAAGAGGCAGTGACGAGCGAACTCTTTGTTTCACCGTTCCAGGTGATTCCCTAAATCATCACTGGGTGACTCTCATTGTCTCTTTGGCTGCCATTTTTGTAACGTGTTGTTTTGTTTTTCATCCACAGGTCATGATCGTGTGGAAGTTGTCTCCGTCACAGCCTACATCTCCACGAACAGTGGAGTTTATCCTTATGGGTGTACAGCTGTCCTTGAATACTTCAGGGATACAGCGCAGGATGCAGCAGAGTGCCTTAGGGGGGACTGGGACCAGCTTGACCCTCAGAGCTATCAGGAAGTCTTGAGGAGGTTTCCTCTGTTGGCACAGGCAGCTGACCAGGAGATCTGTGGACAGTTAGACTTCAGAGAAACAGAGACTCAGCTCAGAGGAAGTTCAGGTGATAATGTTGACCTGAAGCATCTGGATGAGACGATCACTCTGGCCCTGGCTAACATGGAATACCCCCAGCAGTGGAAAAACCCTGACAGGGAGCAAAGAGAAGGTAATGCAACAGTACGGCAGGCGTGTCTATCACGAGGCAAGTTTACAGACCCTCCATGAGCTTCCTCCTGGCTAATGATGCTTTTTGACATCTCTGAAAACCCAGACGAGTTTGCACGCTACGTGGCGAAGACCATTTAAACTTCACAAAGTAAAATCCCGTTCATTAAGGCTGGAATAATTAGCTTCTAAAAGGGGAAGATTTCAATAAATGTGTGTACATTTTTGCCCACCATCATTATTTTGTTATAGGTGACATCACATTGTGTGTGAAAGAATAGTTACTGTAGAATTATGTTTCACTATTTTTAAGTTATATAAAATATTAGAGTTCAAATTTTAAACTGTCTCTAGTGTTTTATCTCAACAGCTAGCGTTGTTAGCCTGGCTGACATTAATAAGAGAGCTTATTAATGTTATATGCTTTATGCTTATTCCATAGAGAGTGTATGTCTTCAGCTTGACTGTAAGATTCTGAAAAGGCTGCTAACATTAAGAAAAAGTTTCAAAGAATAAAACAGAAAATCATTAGCTGTTTTGTGCTCAAAATTAGCATTTTAACTCTAATAATGCACCAGCACCTATTTCAGATAAATGGATATGTTAAATATACATTGGAGTATTTTTAGATGTTAGCAAAACTCTTAACTCTTCTAAATTGCGACCTAGCTCCTTTTAAACAAACCAGAAATCACCACCGGGAAGAAAAAGCTCTACAGACAGACGTCAGCCAACAAACTGAAATGTAGGACACAAAGAGCCCTTGTGTAGAAGAGTGTAAATATGGTTATAATTTGTTTAGAGAAAGCAAATGTCCATGCAAAACGCACACAAGGTACAGATGCAAACTAGCTGTTGCTGACTAGCCCATCCCCCACCCGGGCCGCCCCTCAGTTTGTTGTTTGCAGAAACAAAACTTTGACAATAACTTTCTTGTTGCTTGACCTTTTCATGAAGTCGTTGGGCATTATTATCTCGTCACAGTTTGAACAAAACTGGGTCACAATTAACAGCTCTGTTATAGAGCCCACAGCACAATTCTTGTTATTTTGCAACTGTAGTGATAGTGTATTATCTTATTTTTCCTCTTTTTCACATTTGTGCACCGTGATAAAAATTCCAAAGACCCATATGATGTTCATCCTTTTGAAAATAGTCTCTGAGATCACAATTAAAAATAGAAAATGAATAAAATACACCAAGTTGCTGTTGTTTTTACAGATGCGGAGCATTAGCCAATACAGAGCAGGTTGAAGTGTTTCTGCTGAGTCGAGGGGCCAATGTTTACAGTCCCTTATACTCCACTGATCAGCAGCCTTCAGGACACACACTCCAGGTGTGTGTTCAGTGAAACATCCAGTTTTTCTGGGTTGTGGTATTGCTGATTTACTGTTTGGAACTGACATAATTACGAGTCATCCACTCCTCGTTTTTGCACGTGTCATTACTACAGATTCCACACATGGACAGTGAATCACGTGTACAACTCAGTGAGTTAATCACTAGCAAAGATATTTTTGTGCCTTTACAGCACAAATGTCAATGTATTTTTAATTGATTTATCCAATACACTTAAATACAAATAAGTTAAATAAAGAAAACAATCAGTGAACGTTTGTAAAGTGTCAAAATGAGAACATTTGTAAGGCTTCCTATTGCTGAGATGATCGATGCAGCTGTTGATGTACGAAAAACTGTAATTTTAGCTTAAATCTGATTGATTTGATTCATTTGAATTCCTGTTTTGTCTTTTCCCTCCAGGTCATGAACATCATCACAGAAAAGCCCTCCTTCACCTTGCTGCCCACTTGCATTTGGTCCACCTCACTCGCTTCCTAATTCACCAAACTGCAGGTCAAACATTGCCGAGCTTACCCAACGAGGAAAGGGAGACTCCAGTCCAGCTGGCCCAGGGGGAAGGATTTGATTCCACCTTCGGGTACCTAGCAGTCTAATACTATGATTATCTTATTGAAATGTACTAATTTGTGGGACGATTACTGCAAGCACATTTTCCTCATTGGAGAAATACACAATGCTGGAGTAAATATTCTTATTTTGCAAATCCCAGTTATATCCAGTCAAAGAAAGCCTGACTTTCTCGTTGCTTACGTCTGTGCTTAGATAATAAGCAACACCTGAAAGGCTTCTCAAGCTGCAAAACAAGTACTGCTGTATACAGACTGTGAAAACGTCCAATGTAATGAGGCAGAGCTTCTCCCCAGGGCTGTAAGATCCCCACTGGGGGCTTTTTGGGGACAGGCAGAGTGTAAACAGAACTTAGAAAAAACACAGAAACTACATTTGTAAAGAACCAGCTGACCTGAGGAGATTTGAGCTGGAAAGTTAACTGCGGAAGAAGTAGAAAAAAAACAAAAAACATATATTTGCGCCTCCTTGCAGAGTTGTGGATGTTTTTCGAGGCTGAATGTATTCTGCAGTGTTTATTCTGCTAACAAAGCTACTGTACAGTTAGAAAGACTTTAACTGGAGACAAATGTACTAATATTGTACATTTCTGTTGCTAAGAAATTTAATTTAATAGCGACTAGCAAAGGTACTAAATGTCAAGAGCAAGTTAGATATTGCTTGTTTATAACTACTCAGCATGACCTGACTTCATGTTAACATCTGCACAGAGTGTTTTACTCAGTACTCTTTGTTTGTTTGCTTTCTTTCTTTCCCCTCAGCAGTCCCTCTGAGGCTCCCGTAGGCCCTCCTCTGGGTGTTTTCTGTCTGTGGGCTGACAGCGCCTGCATGTTGAGGTTCTGTCCAGGAACAGAGTCTGTTTTCCTCACTCTGCGACAGGCTCCCGTTGGCTGCCCCCAGGACGCCATTATGGTTCTCAGAGAAAAACTGGAAGACCACAGACTCTGCAGACAGGTGGGGTGATACCACAGGGAACACTATTAGTTTGATTCATTATTCTGACCTTGTGTGTCTTTTTTTTTTCTCCATAAATCCAGCATAGTACTGATGAATATGCCCATGGATATGTTTCATGGTTTGGTTGCCATGGAGATAAAGCAACATGAACACATCAAGTATTTACATTCCTTGAGTATTTCCACATTTTGTAGCATTCCGACTACAACGCTAAGCGTAATTTCTTGGGATGTTTTTAAGTGATCAGAGTGGAAAGAAATGGGATCTTCAAATATAATTTGACAATTGTGGTGTTCTGTTTACTCTCATACACTCCAATGAGATCCACAACAACTTACAACTGCTAACCTACTTAAAGAGGAGAGCAATTACTTTGACATGTTTGTAATTCACATACAAAACAAAGAAAAGCTTAAAAGCGTTTAGTGTAATGTTTATGGTCGTTTTACAACTCGAATATTTGTTTCTGTTCCAGATCAACAGACTGAGAGGGAAACACAGGAAGTGTCACAAAAGTGAAGCTCATCTGAATGGTCAAAGTAAGTGTTTTGTTTTTCCTTTTTGGTATTTTAAATGCGGTGAATAAGTCGTACAGTAGCTACTTAGCTGCATATAAAATGAAGCCGTTGATTGAATTGAAGACTCCAATTAAAAAAAAACCCAAAACATTTTGAAAGGACTTGCAAATACCACTTAATTAAATTTGCTGTTTATGAAGATGAATTATTTTTTTAATCTGGATTTTTCTTTTCTTTGGGTTTCTGTAGTTTAATGATATGAATCACACTTCTGTTATAAGCATGTGGCTTATTTCAAATAGAAATGTTTATCAAGACAAGAATTTGATGTGTGGTGCCATGACTACTGTGTCATGTGTTTACCTAAAAAAAGTAAGAGATAGTTTTTGTGTAGTTTTCATAATAGTGCTATAAAATTTGGCACCTCATTTAATCATATTTTCAAATTTACATATAAAAAATGGTAAAAGTCTGATTTTAATGTATTTTTCTATCATTGACTGAAATTCTTTGTGACAGCGATAAATCAAAATTCTTACCATGACAAGAAATTTTTCACAATAAATGTTAAATGATACAATAATTGTTTTGTTTCTTGTTTTACATCTTGCATTTGAGTGAAGTTTGAATTCAGGTCAACTCATAGAAGAGACAATTGAAATAAAAACCAAGTTCTGAAAATATTTGTAAAAGAGAGAAAAATAAAAATAGGAAAAAATCCTAGATTTACTCAGCTGTAATTCTTACATTTCTGACCCACTGAAGTATAACGTGTGTCTGGATGGTTATAGTGTCTTAACAGTATAAGTCTAGACTCACAATCACTTTGGCGTTTCTTCATTTTTAAAGCGGTTTATCAGCGTCACTTTCCTGCGTTTAAGGTTCTCTGATTTGTGAACGTCCGCTTTCCTTTTGTAACTCCTTGCAGACCCTGGGAGACGGCGCTGTCACTCCAACTAAATGAGTATTTGACTTGTTTCAACCTAATTATCAGAGGGCTCTAGATTAGTGCCAATAATCATTAGCTGAAGAGCTTGTGTTTCCCACCGTCCCGTTCAGACGGCTGGCGATGGGAAGCCTCTGCGTGGGTATGCGAGCACGCAGGCTTCACTGCAAAGCTGTAGGAAACGAACAACCGCAGATTCACTTGTGCAAACACAGAGTTCGTCAAACATCCATCACATGCAGCCTGCAGAAACTAGGAAAAAAGAAAGCAAAACACTTTTAACAAACTCCATAAAAGGAGACGTCCCTGTGCAGCATAAGTCAGAAAACGAGTCGATTGTCTCTGTTTTTTCCAAACTCCACCTCCTTCCTTGCGTGACATACTCAGGGTGGTTTGGAAACCCACAGAGAAAGATTTTGATTAGTTTTTTTTGTTTTTTTCCTGTTTTATATCTGTCAGTGGCTAGATCTTTCCCCGTGACTTGGGCCACTCTTTCTGGTTACCATAGAGACGGCAGATGGTGGTATCGACTCACATGGCAGGCAGGAAGTGTACTTCAGTATTGATCTTAACCCTGTCCCGACTTCTGCAGCTGTCCATTAATTCTCTTGAAATAACAACTTCTCAGCAGGGAGTGTGTGTTCTTTCTCAGTTCCGGACGAACAAAACATCTCATTTGTTTCTTTTGGATTTGTGGACTCAAGAGTTAAGAGAGAGCCTGATCTCATTATTTCTACACGACTCGCTTTGTTTATTTTTAAGTGGACGTGTTTTATTCAACACCTTTTGTTTCATGCTTTCTTTTTTGGCACAGGTGGGACCACGGAGCTTCATGTAGATGGGAAAGAGATGGTGGACAACGTGAGTATTCTTACAAAAAAATGTCTCAATATTTTGCTTTTATAGTGCCTTGCAAGAGCTTTTTTTCTCACAACAATGACACTTAAATCATTCATGGTTTGGAAAGTTTTCACAAATAAATGTCAGAGAAGTTGTCTGTTCTTCAATGGAAGATTGCTGAAAGCCAGTCATGTCTTCTGAAAACATCAGGCTTCATTCTTGCCAGTGATTCTTGCTTGGATTTAGGTGTGGACTTTGACTAGGTCATTCAGAAACAGCAATATGCTATTCCCTAAATGATTTGTTTGCAACCTTCCTAAGTGGCTCCTTGAACATAATAACTTCAGCTAAAGATGATAAAGAACCAACTGATGATTTTAAATACAGTTACAATAATAAATGCAGGTTTCAGAAGGTTTTTTTTTTATTTTTTTGATGGAGTAATTGAATTAAACTCCCCACAACAGAATGACACAAAAAAAAAAACAGCATTATTATTTTATTTCTGTATGTCTTGTATTTTGTCTAGAAAGTACAAATATTCTTTGCATCACTTTCCACAGAAGAAAATGTAGTATGCTTTTTTGGGCAAAAGTTTTATGTTTTTCATTAAAATCCCAAAATTGAAGTAAAATGATGTTTCTTTTACAAAAGGTAGATATTTATTGAAAGATGTGGTTGTCTTTTCCCAAGGTCATGTAGCCTTAGCGGCTCTAAACTGGTATTATTTAGCAGCCCTAAATTGATAACTATACATATCGCCATAGAAACGTGATCACTATCAGTAGATACTCCACCCAGAACCGCACTGCATTCTGGAGGATGTAGGCAGAGGAAAGGCTTTAGCTGCTCAACCTCAAATGATGTCGGTGGAATCAACTCATTCACTCTTTGGTTACCTAGCAACAACCTGTTGAGTGGGTTGTACAGCAGCTGTTTCAGGTTTCACCAGCGTTCCTCATAACAGCAACAGAGTTTCTCAGGCCTGTCCGATGATGCGTTTAGGGGTTTGGGTGACTTTAGCTTCCCTGGATCACTTGAAGTTTTGGACGTTGACCACAAAGAGTCAGAGTCGACCAGCTGAATATGAACACGGTACCACAAAGTTTATTTGTAGAAAGTTTTAGAAAATCCTGAACTGTTATGCAGCAGTTTGTTTTGGTTTATACGATGATGTTTGAGGTTGTAATTTAGCAAAATCTAGAAGAAATGACACATACTTGCTCTGAACAGTGTGTTTAAATTTTTTTATGTCTTTTGTGTTCCTTTCTTTTTAAGGTTTTTGACGATCCGACGACGTTGTTTTTAATAGACACCGATAGCGAAGAGGAAAACTCGTCATCGCTACCCGGTAATTCTTCTCCCTTCTACTCCTGGTTTAGATGTATTCATCTCACTCTCTGAGCTTCTTCCATTTTACTACAACATCCTAACATCCCATCTCTGTCTGAAATGACGAACAGCTAAGCCCAAAAAGAACACAACAAAATTTTTGTGGCTGCAGAGAACAGTGGGGGTTTAGGAACAGCACACCATCACCAGCTGGAATCCTGTTTTATTTTAGAACTGGCGCGATGTGCAACCGGACTTCTGTTTCGAATCACATCCCTAGAAATCAATAGTTATTGTTTTGCAGACGCACAGAGGGATGCGCTCCAGCCTGACTTGCAGCGGTTGGTGGGAGGTTTCTTTCAGTGAATCTGGAAGCCCGTTCTGGTTGAGTCCCACCTGCTCGGACTCCACAACGAGTCGTTTTCGAGAGTCCAGGAATCTGCCCCATCACCGGGACAAAGACGGGAATGGGGTCAGGCTCGTCCCCCTCAGAATCAGTCTGACCTGGGTGTCTCGTCCTCTCTTCCCCCTCCCCCAGCTTCCCCGATTAGACAGAAGAGCTGTCAGCACGAAGAAACAAGAGTTGGAATGTTAATAAGCTATAATGCTTAAAAAGCCTCATAGTTAAGACAACATGTTTACTTTAGGATAGTGTTTTTTCTTTTTTTAAGTTAAAATACCTTTGTGTCCCGTCATCCAAATGCTTTAGCCATAATTGCATCTACGCGAGGCGGCCAGAGTTATTGTTTCCTTCCAGATCTGCTAGGATGATCATAATAGTTCCTCCAGTTTCGCCGACATAACTCAGCGCCTGTCGGTTATTGTTGGAGCGAAGCGCTGTGACGTTCTGTCTACCAGCAGAGACCAATCTGTCACCAGCGTATGGGTCGGACGGAGGGAAGGTTTTCATGTCTCTGCTTGTGGTTGTATTTAAACACAAAAGCAGGAGGATGAAGACGCAGCGCTTTGCAAACCTTCCTCACGTTTTCTCAGGCTGTGAGCAAAAGACGTTGCATGTTGCATATTAGAACGTCACGTGAAATATTCAGGATTCTGAGGTTTTTTATTTTTGTGTTCAGGGAAACAGCATGCTGTGTAAGAAACACAGAAGCCTGTTATCTTGGCAGATTCACTTGTGTGATTTAAAGGGACAGGTTAATTGTGGTACTTTGATGTTTTGCAACATCAAACGGCTGCATTTAAAATGAAAGATATCCAGAGAAAATCTGCTGCTGAAAATGATAGTTTGTTTTTGATGAGCAGTTCAAATCTTCTACTCATAAAATCAAGCCAACGCTTTCTTTAACCTTAAGAAGTGATAATGTACGTCAGTTCAACTGTTTTCTCAAAATCCACACATCACTTATGTCTGAGGATTTTGTTTTCATTAAAACAGCAGCACTATTTATGAATTTGTTCTTTTTATTAACTTAAATGTCATATTTTCTGCATGAGATGATCCAGAATAGTCATTGTGTTCCTACTTCTGCGCCAACAGTGATAATCAAGATGCATTTTTTTATTGTGGCAGTCATTTTGTTTCTGAACCAGAGTTCTTGAGCTTAAACGTGCCTGACTTCATTGTTTATTTCTAAAGGACTATTGCAGTCGGCACATCCAGCTATAAAGAGACATTAGACGACCGTCTCGTTCAGTTACACAAACAAAACTTGCACACAGAAGCTGTTTTCCTTCTACTTTACACACTGAAGCTTTTAACGAGAAAGCGTCTGACTAAAGACTGTCATGGAGAGCTGAGCTTTGACACTTTGTTGCATCAAATGCATAAATGACCAAATTCCACTTCTGTGTATTTCATGCTTTTCACATGTATATGATTCAGTGGTTTCTGAAATCTTTTCATACCAGGAACAGGCTTTGTTGTGATAGACCAACATAAACTTGCATGTAATTTAAAGGCTGAAATAAAGGGAAACAGTTTTCCTATTTTTTTGCAAATAAGGAAGAAGATTAATGAAATGTTACTTTTACTCCTAAAGCGAAAACGGGAACACTTCATTTGAAGCGGTGTGCATGAGACTGACGTGATCCTGAAATAAACTTCACAAATGTTTATCATTGTTGTCATTTGGTTAAAGCTTTACACTTTTTTAAGCACTTTTAATGCAACTTTGGATTAAAAATGTAATAATTTACTAAATGGAACTTCATGACAACAATCATAAAGATTCATAAAGACTCCTTTGTGTTCATGACAGATGTCACCACTTCAAATAAAGTGTTACTGCAAAAACTGTTAAAAATGATCATTACCTTTACAATGGTCCAGGCTAATTTCCAATCTAACTCATGGGCATCAGAATACAAATTCACACCACACTTTTAAGATTTTTACTTATAGAAATCTGTAAAAAAAAAAAAAAGAAAAAAAAAAAAAAAGATTTGCCCTTTGCTTCAAAATTATGCGCTGCTTTCTGTATTACTTAAAATGTTGCTCAAACACTTTTCAGTTTGTGGCTGCAGCACGGAAAAATGCGGATTTAAAGGAGCGTCGCACCGCTTTGCAAATGGGAGAAATTAAGGACAGGACTGGATCTAAAACATCTGCGCCAGCGTGTTTAAACTCCAGTGTCTTCACTGTGTGAGAGAAGCAAAGAGGAAATGCCTCTGAGATGCCCAGGATTTCCTTTACATTAGTGCAGCCTTGGCTGGTTCAGACATCAAAGTCTGGGTGGAAAGCGCACTCATCAAGCAGGGCAATTTTCCACGCTGTTATTCTGCCACTCCTGCTGATATGCTGCAGCAGCACATGTACTTACAGCCTGTGCAAGCACTGCTCTGCTCAGTCTCAGAAATACGTGGAGCCTCTTTGGCATTGTTCTGATTTGGAAAATTGTGTTCTGCGTTATTTTGAAGGTTAGGATTTCATGTGCGGAACACGAAACGGTATTCGAGATGCAGTTTGTTGTGTGTTTAATCGTTTACCCACCGTTTATTTTAATAAAACGATGTTGGCTCTCCGATGTTTTGCTACATGAGTCACAGGAAAGAAGGAGTGTAGGAAGTTCATTTTTACCAGTTTCTGAAATGGACAGAAATCAGGCAGGAAGTTTTTTTTTTCCCTCCCACTCTATTGAAAGCATTTTTTTCCCACTGCTTAAGTCTTGTTCTGGCCAGCTCTTTGTGATTGGTTTTAAAACCAAACGTTTGATTTAGTATTTCTAAAAATAATCTTCTCTCAATTTGCAAATCGTTAAATGACATTATGAGGAGTCCAGTAACCTAAAATATTTCCTTTAGGCATCCAATGATTTACAACATTTCCAGCATACTCATAAAATTCTGATGTTTTTCATTACTTATGCTTCCTGATTTGACATAACTGGCATGTCCAAAAATATTACGTAATCTTTATTTAGTCAGAAAATAAATTTTTTCTAGAAGGAATATATTATCCTATTATTTCTTTGACAATTGCTGTGAAATAAATCATCATGTTTATTCCAATTTTTATGCTTTTTTTTTCTTAGATTAAGAGGCTTTATTTCTTTTTCTTTTTATTGAGAAAAATCAATTTTTCCTCAGTGGGAAAACTTGGCAGCAAAGTAACAGACAAATGGAGCTAAAATATAAGAATAAAAAAACGAGGACAAATTAATAAAAAATACTGTAAGCCTACAGCCATGGGAAATAGCTTGGCTGACTCGGATTCAAAGAAAGTGGGCCGGTTAATTAAAACAATGCCCAAAATGTGCTTGTAATATAATGTAATGTGCTGAAGTTTATCGCTTTTATCACTCTACGCACATCATTTGCCGTTGGCTGGCCTCTGACCGTTCCATATTTGAAGAGTGAGCAGAAACATTAAGCAGATGTATCGCAGCGAAGGGGCCCGACTCAGAGAAAGTCAATGTAATCCACCTTATTTTTCACCAAACACATGGGGCCTGTCGGCGAGGATGATGTGTCGAGGTTTTTACAAAAACAATCCTTTAAAGGTCAAACGGGAGTAGGTATGCACAGGCTCATCGCATTTTCCTTTCTTCTCTCTAAGCCTTGACATTTGTGCAAAGAGAGAGTGATGCGTTGTGGTTTGAAAAAAGCAGAAAAAAAGACAAGAAAATCCTGAACCAGAGTAAAGCATGGGATAATACGGGCCAGGAGAAAGTAAATATATCTTAATAGTCCTGCATTGTGACATGTTGATAATTGGTTCTCTAAGTTTGGCGTGTTATTAACTTTTTTCCCCTGGATTATTTGTCTTATTACTTTAGATTACTCTGAAAGCTGCGGTCTCTAAGCTGACATCCACGTATCTGGCGAAGGTTTTGATGAATTGTTAGAATTTTAAAATCATTTCTCACCAGGCAGTCTGGTAATAAATTCTTCGGCTCTATAAAAACAACAGTCTGGCATTGTTAAATAATAAAAAAAAAAAGACAAATATATGGGGAAGATTTAACAGACCACATTGGAAGCGTAATGAGATTTTTGCTGTGTGTTTGTCTTAGTAAATGGGCGCCCCGGACGGGACAGAGAAGTTCAGAACCAGTTCAGCCAGCGGGCTTCGGACCCTTTACTCTCCGTCGTCAACGACTCAGATCAGCAGACTCAGGTTGTACGTTTTCTTTTTCAATTAATCCGATCCTCAACTTTTTTAAACCTTTTTTTTTTTTTTTTCATTTCTACTCTTAACTTCAGGCTTTAGAGGACATTAAGCTAAAAATAGACGAGGTGACGCGTGACAGCACAGGGACTGATGGCGGCCTGTGGGACCTTCTTGCGACCGACACCCCTCCGCCTCGACCCCGCTGTGAAGATCTCCTCCCTGGGTCCGTCTCTCTCTCACCAGTAGATCGGGCCCTCACCAGGTTGAGTCGTCGCAGCCCGCCATTGGAAACCTGCGACATCAGGTGCTACATTCTCCTTTGTTGAAGTCTCTATGTGCCAGCGTTCCTACTTTCATGACGCACTTATGATGTTTTTACTCCCCACCCACCACCCAGCCTGGTGGCCCTGGAGGTGGACAGTGAGGAAGAAGCTCCGGGGCCAAAGTCTCTGCTTTCCCCGCTGTTTTCAGATGTTGGTAGAAGCGAAGACAAGAAGGAAACTCCCCATCCAGCTCCCGATCTCACTTGCACTCGGAGCCAGTCGGCCTCGGCGTGCGAACCCACCTCCAAAGTAAAATTAGCGGTCGTACTTTCGCAAACATTTGTTTTCACGCCTGTTATGTATTTATTTTTGCCTCGATTTGTTTTGTTTTTTTTGCCGTGTAGGACTTGAGTGAGGACGGCGTTCGACTTCGCTCCTATTCCTACTCGTACTCCAAGTTCTGTCCGAGTCGCAACCCCAGGGACAACCACACGCCGGAAGGTAGCTCTGGTCGGTACAACGCAGTCCGCTTAACACCCAGAGCATTTCAGTCTAACACACGACTAATTTTCCTGATATTTTCTTCCACTAATGAAATAATCTTACATGTTGTGTTAATTTGTGAGCTACAAATTAACACGCTAATATAAGGTACAGTCATGTTCACACAGCTGTTGGACAGAGCAGCTTGACGGGGGTTGATATAAAATATCCATTTTGCTTAAACGCCACATTTTCTAAAAAGAAATATAAATTTGTCAAATGACACAAACCCTGCCGAGTATCTCTGTGCTGGAACCCGACTGTACTGTTCACGCTGATAGTTTGCACCCTCCTCCTGCAGTGGTTGTGTTAGCCGCCTTCTGTCCACTGTGTCCTGTAGATGGCGTTCTGCACAGCGTCAGCCACAGCCGATCTCTCCTTCAGGCGCTCTCTCTGTCTAAATCCACCCTGTCTCTGTCTCTGCTCCACCCGGGCAGTAAGTACTGGATGCCTGCAGCCGCCGCACCACACCCAGCGTTTCTCTCTGAGAGCATTTCTACTCGTGTGTGAGTGTGTGAGTGTGTGTAGGTGAGGCTGAGCATTTGGGAATGCAAGGATACAACATCTAGAGATGAAAAGTTATGGAAATAAGAATTTACATTTCTCGCGAGCAGAACTGTGAGATTCTTATTGTTTTATTTTCACTTTTGGGCTTCCTGCCTCATTTTAGGTAATTCTTTTGCCAAAAGTTTTAAAATCTGCAAAACAAACTAATTTAGATGGTGAAAATAAGGAGAATTAGGTGACAATCAAGCCAATATTTTCTTTAATGGTTTAAAAAGACATGAATTTAGCTCCATTAATAAGAACTCTGATTTAAACGTGAGTTTATGTCAATATTTAAATTCTGTGAATAGCTGCATTTCGACTTTTATTTAATCCTAATCTTAAAAAAACTTACAGACAGAATTTAAAAAGTGCCTCTTTTTAACTTAAATGACAATCTAGCATGAAAATAAATGCATGTGAGTAAAAGCTCCCTTTACAAGTGTTAGATGAATTGAAATTAATGAAGGACTTTGTCATAGTTGTTTTGCTATTTCCTTGTAATCTGGGAGAATTGATGATAAAACGCAGTTTCTGCTTTAATATTTATTGTTCACGTTTTGATGAAGTTGTCACATATCAGCATCTCAGATCAGTTTTCAGAATGTAAGAAAAAGTTCATTCAGTTTGTTTGTCTTTGTCACAAACACTCATAATTTTCAAATCTCAAACCATTAAAGGCTGAAACTTGTTGAGGCTTTATTATTATTATTGTTATTATTAGTGGTGTTTTTGCAGCTTTTCTTTTTGTTTTCCATCGAAGACAGTTTCTCTTGTTGTATCTCTCCACAGAACAACGAGCCTCCAGCATTTCAGAGCAGCCCAATGATAAAAGGTATTAATGTTTTATACTCTTGTTTTTCTTCCTTTGCAGTTTCAATGAATATCTTAATATATCTTGAATTTCTTTCTATCTTTTTTTTAACATTCTGTCACAGTGCATGTGATAGATCAAGACAAAGTGGAGCATAGTTGACATTTATTAGTTATTTAATTAAAAGAAACTTGGCAAGACTCGGCAAACACTCATTTGTCTGTTTTCAAATGGTTTCCACAGTAGTTCTGGTTGTATGTTTTGGAAAACATGCAAAAGGTGGACTCTTGCCTCAGGTATTTTGCAGCCTCTAATAGGTTTTTATCAAAGATTGCCTTGTATTTACTGATATTGAACTCCTTCCACCTTTCCCTTCAACTATGATCCTGAAACATGATGCTTTTCTTACAGGAGGGGATGGTTTAACTTGTGGCTTCTGGCTAAAATAAAACGACTTCATTATTAACACTTTACATTCACTTCATCATTTAGCTGATGAAGTGAGCTAAATGATCACTTCGATCAAAGTCAAATGTTTCATTGCCATCCATTTTTCTCCATGATAACTACTGAGTCTTAGAGGAAGACATCAGACCGGCTGTAAATCGCAGAGATAAACTTTAATATTTTACAAGCAGTGTCTGATGCCTTTATATTCCTCTGGCTTCAGTGTGTGTGTGTGTCCGTGTGTTTTCCAGAGAGGTTAGGTTCCGTAAGCGCGCCCAGTCCGCTGACGATGACGGCAGCGCTGAGCTGGCAGAGTCGCTGCAGCATCTCACCCTGTCTGAGTTTCTCAAAGAGTATGTGTACGGGACCGACCTCTGTTGACCTCTCCCTGACTGTCCCACAGCTGAAGATACTAACCACAAAACAAAACTGGTAGCTCCTTCCCCATCTGGCTCCAAACAGCACTAGAGCAACTTGAGCTCCCACTGACTGTAGCATGCACAGATGTCTGTACGTTTTGGATGTTTTTAGCCTTTAGCTCTGCTTTTAACTCTCACTCACTCTCACGTCACAGCAGTGCAGAAGTGAAACACTGTTTTCTTACATTTTACTCACTAACAGAAAGGATTCTTGAGATGTTTACATGTCGTTGCTTTGACTCTCCGGGAATGCTCTGCTCCGAAACGCATCCGATTTGAGAACGAACCTTTGCACCTTAAACTAACCGGATACATTTCATTTGCCTGGAGATTTATCTCAAAAACCAGCCTGTTCTGCTTGCTTTTGTTGTTTTCTTTACTTCCCAGGAAGAAGAAGAAAAGGAAATGTGACAATTTTGAGTCTGCCTTCTGAAAATCATCCACTCTGTATCTGGAGTTGCAAAACTTTAGGACCTTTTTTTTGTGCAGGATTGAAGAAGAGGAGTTGGAGAAGTGCAGCATTCCCACCAAGACAGAGTCAGAGAAGTATAAAGTCATTCGCACGTTCAGCTTTCTGAAGAACAGGATGTCCAGCACACGCAACAAGAACAAGGTAAAACCAACAAACTGCAGATTTCCAACTAGAGATGCACATAGCCGTCGTTAAAGCTAAGTTTTTGTGGCTTTTGAGAAAAACAGGTCAGACTGCAGTACCTGGAACTAAGCAGAAGTTCCAGGTACTGCTTACCTGGAACTTAATAACTAAAAGTATTAAACCATAACAGTATGGTTCAATACTTGTAGCTGTTATTATTATAAGAATTGTGGTTTATTATGGCGTCAATAAACTGGGTGCAAACTCCCGGATTGTTACGTTTGCTGCTTGAAATTTCTTCCCCACACTTGATTCCATGTGATCATCAATAAATAATAATCGATTTGAAGAATTACAAAATAATTCTGGTTTTGAGTGCTAAAGTTAAACTACAAAACAGTGTAAAATAGTTTATGAGGAGGATGTTTATTTTTAGAGCCATTTACTGCACATACTAATAATAAAAATGTTAAATTCTTTCTTTTCATCTTAAGTTGTTATAATAAATCTCAACATTTCTGTCATTTCTGTAACCTGTAACACTATTATGGAGTGTTTCTGGAACAATAACACTGTACTGAATAAAATAAATTCCACTTTCAGTCTCAGTTTTAGTCTCAACAAAGATGCTGAAGCTCTACAATTCTAGTTCTGGTCTCTGGTATGAACTGTGCGATTGTCTTTTGGCTTTCTAGGAGACTCAACCAGGAAACAGTTCTGGGAATAACTCAAGGTCAGAGCGACAGACCAAACATGGTGTCCGTCCTCTTCCCTTTCAATGATTAACCCGCGGTTGTTGAGTCAGCACAGGGACTGGAAACCCTCCCCGATGTCAATCTGTTGTTTACACTTTGGTCTGCTTCCGAGTCCCAGGACTTTTCTTACAGCTTGGAGGGAGGCGGGAATTGCTTCCATGCTTTTTTTTTTTTTTTTTTCTTTTCACCTCGGGCTTGAGGGGTATTTAACGCGTGAAATCGAAACTGTAGAAGACATTCTCCGAAGTCCGTCTCTAATGGAACTGTTGCACCGTAGATGTAGGTGTGATTATCTGTACGGTTTGGCTGTTGACACCTATGTCTCTGGTATGGCTTTCGAAGGGGAAAGGGAAGGACAGAGAAGCCAAGGATAGGCACCTGAATGGCCACTGGTTTGGAACGGGCTCCTGTTTAGGTCCCACGCTGTGTGTGGTGTGTGACAAACCGGCTTCTGGAAAAGACCTTCTGCACTGCTCAGGTGGGTGGAAGGTAAACTCAAACGCATAGGAGTCATCCGACTGAAATCATCAGCGATTTGTTCCTCCCTCAGGTTGCACTGCTATTGTCCATAAGAGCTGCAAGGAATCTCTTCCACCGTGCTTGAAGGTTGTCCGCTTTTTATTTGGTTCTCTGCTTAAAAAATAAAATGATCTGAATAGAGTTTGAATCAGATTTTCTTGTATGTTACTTAGAAACTACAGGACAGATGTGCGATGACCGTGGAGAAAAGCAAGACAGCGTCTCTTCCACAGAGTAAGATTTTAACAAAACGTTGTTTTTTTTTGTTTTTTTTTAAATATAACTGATCTTTGTCCATCTTCCCCTCAGACTTCACAGTGAGAGACAGTCCTTCTCATTCTGTGATCCCCATTTCTGCTTCTCAACCCGTCCTCACCCCAAGGGAGAGGAAGGACACTGGGACACAGTCATACTCTTTGCCTGGAAGCTTACCCAACAGTGACAGGTCATTGAGCAATCAGAGTTTATTACATAGATTAATGGGATGATAATAGTAATAACACACTCCCGTGTTCTGCTTTGTGGCACAGTATGCTCAGCCAGAGTTCAGAAACAGAATCTGAAGCCCTGAGGTCGAAAAGCCATTCAGAGGATCTCCTGCCAACTCCGGGCTCCTCTGCCTCTAATGAATCATCCTTCGGAGATGGTATGAGATCCAGTGAGGTTTCGTGTTGAAAATATCCACAAAGCAAAACAAAAATTAGATCCATCAAAATATTTTGCTCTAGATTTTCTATCATTTGCAAACAATATTTGTATTTTTCATAAGTGGAGGCAATGAAATGACTTCTGTTTAGATGAAATTTAAATCTACCTTTAGCATCTTTAATTAGCTATTAGGTTATTGTAATTACAAAAAAGAAATAGTTTCCAAGTGTATTTTTTAGAATGGAGACTAATTCCCTAACTAAAATCTCCAGAAGGCGACACACTGAATCAAAGAGCAGCCAGGATGTCTGTGTGCAAAATAAATTGTATTTCAATCTGTTTCTTACAGTTTTTGTGCTTTGACGTCGATTTCATTTTGAAACGCCTCCCTGACACTGAAAATACGGCAGCTAACTTTCAGTCTTGTTGCTAAAACAACTGGCTGTTGTTAACATAATCTGTTAACGCTTGGGTTTGTTGCCTACTCTGACCAAAGTGATATCAGATTTTTGAGGGTCCGGTCGACCTAAAAGTCAGCTTTTTCTGGTCGCAACCAATTCCTCTGTACATCTCTAAAAGAAATGCTTTGCTTTTAACCCACATAGTCTGGCTTTCATTCCCTCAATGTGGTAAATGACTAAAGAAAAGCACGTTATCTCAAGAAAGATGTTCATTAATAGATGTTTGGGGGAAAAAATGAGAAAATGCAATTTTCACAGTCACAATTTTTACTTCACATGGTTTGAAAGTAAAGGGGAAATTAAATTTCAGTCCAATTTTCAATAATTATTTTTCTGTAACTTCTCCAGTTATTCCTGAACTTTTGAATGTACTATGTTTGACCTCTTAGTGAAATTTAAGCTTAAGTCAATTTAAATGAATATAAAATTGACATCGTAGTACTTTATCTTCAAAAATGTGTTGAGAATCAACATTCTTGACCACCTTTACATCTGACGGTAGAAAATCTTTTGGTTCAGTTCAACATTTCTTCTGAACCAAGTTGAAGACAATTCCTTTTTAATTAGGCTTGGCATCTTCCAAATTCAGCCTCTAATTTTTCTCCGCACAGCTAATGATGGATGTCACTGATAAGGATGAGAAAAGAAATTAGTCTTTTTAACTGAGTGTCTTTGCTTGCTCTTGCTCAAAATGCAATATATCAAAGTGGACGTCCGTTTTAAAAGCATAGTGAAGACTGTTTATTATTTTAAGAAAACGATCAGAAGTAATTTCGTACCTTTCTCTCGTCTCAGACTGCGTGGACTCGTACATTCAGACTCATGGCAACATATTAGCAGATTGTGCTGATTACGAGGCCGAGTCGTGGAGTTTGACGGTGGAGCACAAGTTTTGCAAGAGGCAAGACAAGCGGGCTGTCAAGAGGCAGGATGTTATCTACGGTGAGCAAATGTTAAAGGAATGGTTTGTTTTCTCATGTGCGGCAATCACACAACTTTCAAAAACGGTCAGATTGAGTAACATTTTTGTGCAGCATTTCTTTTCCTCTTGACACCACGGGTTATGAAAGACCAATATAAAGCAGAAGAAAAAAGGAAAGTTTTTGACTTTGGAGTGAAGTTTGTAGCTAGGACTGATCGAGCGTTTGGCCCGACACAGAGCTGATGCAGACTGAGCTCCACCACCTTCAGACTCTGCACATCATGGCCGAGGTTTTCCGGCGCGGCATGAAGGATGAGGTGCAGCTGGACGCCGAGTCGGTGGAGCGGGTGTTTCCCTGCCTGGACCAGCTGCTCGCCTTCCACCACGCCTTCTTCGCTGCCATGAAAGAGCGGCGTCAGAGCTCCGGGCAGCCGCCGGGTCACAGGAACTACTTGATACAGCAGATCGGTGACATCTTGCTCCGACAGGTTAGCAATAACCTTACTAATTACCAATATGGTGGAGTCCGGTGCAATAACGAAACCTGCCTGTAGTTTTCAGAAGAGAATGGAGAAAAAATGAAGCAGGTGTACGGAGAATTCTGCAGTCATCACAACGAAGCAGTAGCCTTTTTTAAGGATCTCATGCAGCATAATAAGAGATTTCAAAGCTTCATTAAGGTATTTCTTGTCTGAAATCTTAGTTAGCATTGTTACAATTCAGTGGAGTTAAATGTTATATAATAAAATCTATGAATTTTTAAAGCAACAAGGTCAAAACTCTTTGGTGCGGCGGAGAGAGATCCCAGAATGCATTTTGCTGGTAACTCAAAGGATCACAAAATACCCAGTGCTACTGGAGAGGATCCTACACTACACTCAAGGTTAGGCAGCAACTGCCCTCTGCTGTTAAATCACAGTCACTGCAGGGACTGAAACAAGTGCAACCAGTTGTTCTATTTTTTTGTCCTTTCTGATCTTCCAGAGCAAACGGAGGAGCATGCCAACCTTTCCAAAGCCCTGGCTCACATTCGGGACGCGATAGCGGCCGTGGACCTCAGGGTCAGCGAATACGAGCGCCACCAGAGACTACAGGAAGTGTTGAACCGCATGGAGAACCGCAGCGCGGCCAAGCTGAAGAGCGGCAACACCTTCCGCAAGCAGGACATGATGGGTCAAACGCTCAGACACCAGGGCATGCTGCTGTGGAAGACTGCCACTAGTCGCCTTAAAGGTGAGAATATCTGATTCCCTACTGATTCCCTATTGAAACTGATCTTGTGACATTACTTTCTGCTTATATTGACTGTCCCAGACGTCCTGGCGCTCCTCCTCACAGACGTACTCGTCTTCCTTCAAGAGAAAGACCAGAAATACACATTTGCTACTGTGGTGAGTGTAGCAAACAAATATCATCAGAGTTACTGTCATCTTTGCCTGTAGCACTCTGAGGCATTTTCTACATTTTTTCCACAGGACCAAAAGCCTCCTGTCATCGCGCTGCAGAAGTTAATAGTTCGGGAAGTGGCGAACGAGGAGAAAGGGATGTTTTTGATCAGCGCCTCTTCTGCAGGCCCAGAAATGTATGAGGTCCACACTTCATCCAAAGAGGAGCGAAATACCTGGATGAGGCTGATTAGAGAGGCGGTAGAAAGGTAGCTTTGAGCCTTGTGATTTATTGATATGTTCATATTTTGTTACATCCCAACCACGAAATTCAAAGCATCATGTGACTCCAAGACTATGTTTTTCTATTTTGGCACTCACGATTGTTGTCAGAGTGTCAAAAATTTCACAAGCAAAGCTTTGACTTTCGTCTTTGAGTTTATTGCAAATGTAATAGACACTAGATGAAAAAAAAGAAAGAGATGGGAAGTTGGGCAAAAGGTTTGTTCTGAAGAAATGCGCAAAACATGATAAATTGCTTCTACTTTACCTTGTGTTGGTCTGTCATATAAAATCCAGAAGGAAAAAATATTTGAACTCATGGTTGTAACATGACAAAATGTACAAATGTTTAAGTTTGTTTCTATATTAGTTGTTTTTTATTGTCTGACTCAGCTGCCCTGAGGAACCGGAGGAATACGCAAGTGAATCAGAAGAGGAGAAGCGAACTGCTGAGGCTCGTTTCCAGAAGATCCTCAAGTTGCAAGGTAAATTCGTTCCAAGTAGGTGTTGTGTATAGTGGGAGGCCGACATTTTTCTTTTTCCCTAATTTTTGAAATGCCTGAAACTGCATATCATAGAGAGCTTGATGAGTCAAGACCAGCAGATCTGCTCCAATCTGGAGGAGAAGCTGCAGATCTACACAGAGCTGTCTGCGCTGAGCGGGAGGACGGACGCCGCACTGGTGGAGCCGCGACTGCTGGTGCAGCCTCAGTCAGAGGAGCTGCCGCAGGCCGCTGCGCTACTGTCTGCTGCTCTGCAAGAAGGTGGGACATAACAGTATAGCATTTCTAGCCATGTTTTACTTAGATAATATATAAAAATATCACACAACAAATCCATAAAGACAGGGTTTCTTTGCGGTATTGATTAATCCAAAAATGTAGGGAATTTGATTTAATTGTCAAACTGGAACAGTATTGAAAAATTTTAATAATTTAATTTAGTTTTCAGACTGTATTGCATTTTTTTAAAAAGATTAAAAAAGTACATTCATTAAAAAAAATTTAACTACATAATCCTACAAATTCAAAATAAGAGGGGAACAATTTTACTGTTTCTATCTCTAATACTTTTGATTTGCATTCACATTTTGACACATAAAAGAGAAAAATACATATTTATGCTGCCGGATTGTTAAAGAGGTTGTAGTGTTAAATGCAATAGAAACTGAAGAATGGAAAGATTATTTCTATTTCTGCATTAAAGCATGTTCCTTAATATTTATCAGATTTATATTTAAATTAGTGCATCAGGGTACATGGTGTTTCTTGATGTGTTAACAAACTAAAAATGCTGGGAGTTCTGACTGTCGATGTGTTCAATGAGCAAAAAAATAAATAAAAAACATATTTTTTGCATGTTTGACTTGCTAATTAGTGTCAGTTAAAGATAAAGTAGCTGGTTCCAATCTTTGGTCATGTGATTAGTGATTAGTCCTGATTTGATAAAGTGTTGTAGATTTGAAATAGAGATGATCTATATTTCTGACTAAAATGTTATAAAAAACAAAATCTAGTCTCTTAAAATATTAACATGCTTATATTATACTTTGTTTTCCATTGTGTGCTGCTCTTGCTCAGTGCCGTTCTGTTTTATTTCAGCCACGTGTTTTTGTTTTTTTTTGCGTTTTGTTTTCGTTTGCTCTCCAGCTGAGAACCTCAAAGCCGCGCTGTCGTCCAAGGCCCGCTCTCTGTCCAGCCACAGCCAGGACTCGGACTCGGTGTTTCCCATCAGCCCCGCCGCTCTGTCCGATCCCTCATCCGACACTTCGGAGGAAATCGGGGGAAACGGTTTTGACCTTCAGCCTTCGTCTGACTTGCAGAAAAAACACCAGAGTACAGTTGACTTTGAGGTAGAAATAAATTTTTTTAATGGTTGTTTTTCTAGTTTTATGCAGTAAATTGTTAATAAAAGCATCCACCCATTACTGCTGCAGTTCAGGTGAGGTGGGGCTGCAGAGGTAACACAGCCTCTCCCAGGTTGCTTTCTTTTTTTTCCCCACCATATTTACAGTGGGTTCCTTTAATAATTGATCACCGTCTGTTAGAATTACATTTCAATCTTAATGTTGTGAATTATTGATAGACTCATAATAAAGAGAAGTCCATTTAGCTCTTAAAGATCCTGCGGTATTAAAAATAGATATGGAGGCTTGTTCCAAAGTCGTTAGTGCGTTTGTGCTGCTCTCTGCACCCTTTATGACCTGTGAGCTAAATTACACCGATAAGAATGAATTGTTTTCTTATCAGCTCCTTGCAGGTAATGGGGGCTCCTAAATGATGCTGCATTGACGCATTTTGCCTGGAGGGTGCGCAATTGCTGCATGAATCTACTCTGCATGGTTGAAATGCATTTTGAACTCCCCATGCAGCTTTGTTATTTTGAATAATTTTGACACTGATGTCAAATATTGCATTAAAATACATGACTGATATATTGACCTGGATTGGTATTTGATTTTTTTTTCTCTAACAGGCTGCTGAGAGTGTCCAAACTTTGACTCAGTTACTCTACAGCTTGCAGGTAAGAGCAAACCAACAAGCAGTAGTGCATGATTGTGAAATGGAATCAGTTTTTTGTGATTTCTACTAGTTTTGCACACAGATACTCATGTTTTATTTGTAGTCTTGCCACAGTTTTAAGTCTAAACTTTTAACTGCACCGTAATAACTCATCAATACTATTATTATTTTTTTCATCTAAAAAAAATAAATAACTGTAGCTCAGGCTGAAAGTTCAGTTTCAAATTTATGCTCTTTTGATTCTTTTAAAATGTAAAGAGCATTTTTAATTGTAAAAAAAATACCTGAAAACCTTGTCGAAACAATATACATATTTGCAAGTTACACCTTCTATGTTTAGCCGCCACACAGATATATTTGTTTGCAGAAGAGACCCGGAGCCACAGTTTGACAAACAGAGTAACAGCGCTGTGTTTGACTATTTGAAGCCAAAGGAAGGAAGCAACAGGAGTTCTTCCCCCCAAATGATTTATTTCTTTTTTTGCTCAGAAACATAGGACGGTCTTTTGTTAGGCTATGCACACACTCCCTCTTTTGCTATAAAATGTAAATTTATGTAAAGAGGATGTGTGTGTGTGTTTGTATTTGCATTTGGTTTGTGTGTGTGTGTGTGTGTGTGTTTCCTGTTTGGATTTAGGGGTTTTGATCACATTGTGATTTTCATATTCAAAGTTCTGTTTTCCCTCCTGCGTCTGAAACCAAAACCAGTGATTCTATCAGTAAAGTGGATGCAAGGGGTGAAAAAACTAGGTCACCAGTTGAACCTGATTATAATTTCCATTATAATTTGCCATTCAAATCACCTGCAACAAGGATGCACATGTGCAGTCAAGCACACAGGTAGACACTAACAGGTGCTAGAGTGCCTGCCCTCTTTACACTGATGGGAAAAAAAGTGCCCTTATAAAAACTTTTTTTAAAATGTAGAGCATGTGGCAGAACAAAATGAACATTTTCTGTTTTGTTGTTGCTAGGCTTGTCGCGGTAAGCAATAAATCAATTAACCGCATGATAAATGAAAACAAGCTCAGTAATTTCCATTTGCATTATGTATCGTTCTTTCTTTTCTCTCTCCCTCTCTGCCAAAAACTGCATGACAAAAGCTTTTGTCTCAACGAGCCACTTTTCATGAAGAACAGTTTTGTTTAGAGAGATTTAATATCACTCGATTTTGTTGTTCCTTTTATTTTGTTTTTGGGATATTCAAAATGTCTTCCTGTTTGAAGTGTTAAATGTTCAATAGAATTTAACGTTAATTGATTCTAGAGTCGTTACGCCTTAGCTATTATATTAACTGAAAATATACAAACGTGATGCTGTGGTGATGCAGGGGTTCAGCGCAACCCCCGTAAAGAGACCTTAGTTCTTGTTATTGTTTATCGCGATAACTCTGAGACAATTTATCGTCCGGCAAAATTTGTTATCGTGGCTGGACATTCATAGTGTGTGAATAAATGTTCATGGTGAGGTTAACCATTATTTCCTGTTTACGCCAGGCTGCCGTAACCATTCAGGACACTTTCTACGAGGTCCAGAAGCTCCTCCTGCAAGCGAGCGAGCTGGCCTCGCCCCGCAGTCCCTGCCTGCATCTCCCCGGTCTCCGCGGCAACTCGCTGCAGGAGCAGGAGAAGCAGCGCAACCTGGAGAAGCGCAAGGAGGAGGTGGCGGCGGCCCAGCGGCTCCGGGAACTGCGCCAGGAGAGGGAGCGCTGGGAGCGAGAGTGCCAGGCCAAGGAGAGCCAGCAGGTGGAGCAGGAGAGCCAGCTGGAGGAGAGGGAGAAGAAGTGCCGCAGGCTAAAAGAGGCAGGAGAGGGAGGAGCTGGAGGAGCAAGGCAGCTGGAGCGGCTCCGGGAGGGGCAGAGGAGCGTGGAGAGGGAGCGCGAGCGTCTGGAGGACCAACAGAAGCTGCTGCAGGCCTGGAAGCACGGGCGGCAGAGCAGCCTGCCCACCGTGATACCCCACATGGTCATCCCTCTGGATGTGCAGCAGGTAAGAAGTCCAACCTCCCACTGGCATTCCTCTGGAAGAAATGCTCGATCCTTTCAGGGGAAGAAACTAAAATAAATCAAAACCAAAATTTATTACAGCTGACATCATTTTGCCGTGAACACAAAAGTTGCTATGCAAAACACTTGGGGAGACCTAGTTTCTCCTCAAAACTGCAGTTTCCAGGCTTCTGAGCCTCTACCTCATGGAGCAGCCCTCCCCCACTCAGCTCCTTCAGACTAGCCAGTAGCAATTAGCAAACACCTGGTGGAACTGGACATCTGTTAACCTCATTATGCAAGCTACTTCCTGGTGCAACGCTGGTAAAAACATTTTTAAAAATTAATAGAGAAGGAATGTTGTGATGACTTCCTGGAAGTGGACTTTCAGAAAGAGCCATAGTTCCTTAAAACACAATTTAAAGGCAATAATTTATGATTATAAGTAACATTTGACATATGCAGCATTTTTATAAAAACTGAAAGTAACACAGTTACATTATTTTGTTATAAAATGACACTTTGTGCCTGGAAAATACATAGCACTGACCCTTTAAGACGCTGCGCTATGTGGACAGCCTCTAGTCATGTAACTCCAGCCGCTCCCGTCTGTAACAAGAAGTGAAAGAGACAGTGAGGTTGAGAAAATTTAGGAAATTAAAAATTTTGATGCGCCGGCAGTAGATGTGGTCATGGAGGAAGAGGAGCATAAATTAGCGATAATTTGGCAATATTCTGAAAAGAGTAAGGATGTTGGAAAGTAAGACTTTTTTTACTTCTAAACTTGTTCAGTTGTGTTTTTTTTTTTTCTCAGTAACTTGCACATAATTGCGAAAAATCAGTCCTGGGGGTTTAGTGCTACCCTCCATTTATTGTTAGAGGTGAACTGCTCAATATATCACGATATTGACTTTAGGCCACATCGCCCAGCCCTAGTGGTGTCGTGAAGCGCGGTTCGTCCAGTATTCCTTTCAGTGGCCTCACTAATGAGATTCTTCTTCTTCAAAGAGCGATCAGCTTACACCGGTTCACTCGTTTCCTCCGCAGCAGCTCAGCCCAGCCTTGATGTACAAGCTGCGATAACGAGAGCAATTCCAGCGCCATTCGTCTTCATGCTTCAGCGGCTCGGCTCACCAATGAACATCTCAATGATTAATGATAATTAAACCGCCGCAAATAAAAGCTTCAACAAAAATAATTAAAACCCGAGGCACGCGGCCCAAGGAACCAATCAATTGTGTCCTGAAGGGCTTGAATTATTGACACTCTGTTTGAAAAGCACCTCACTGAAATTTGCCCTGAAGCCGAAAGGCGTAGAAGATAAAGGATCACTGCTCTCTTGGACCGCTACAGACCTCGGCTTGAGTGATGAAACCAACGTGCCACATGTACCACATGCAATGTCTGGCGAAGGGTATTCACTCAAAGGTGGTCAGATTGGATGGAGGCCAGGGGTGAACATCAGTTTTTGAGTTTTGTCGCCGCTTCCTTATTGAATTCAGCTCCGGGCTTGATCTTGGCATCCTAACAGATGGGTTTGCTTTGACAGAAACCGTTCCATTGCAGGTCTGACAGGAGTTTTCGTCCTACTAGAAGCTAAATCTCTGTCCAAACTTCAATTATTTGTAGCTTCGATCAGCTTATTTCAGGATAGTCCTGTGTTTAACTCCATTCATCCACCTCACAGCAAGACACTCCCATGCACTACCTTTTAGCAACTGTCCATTTTTTGAGCCTATACTCCGGTTAACAGTTAACCGATTACTAAATTAGTAGATTAGTTATTTCATAATTGCCATGATTAATCCAATCAATCTTTTCACCCCTATAATAAGTACTTTTTCTGTGTATGTGTAGCTCTGCTGGCAGGTGGGTCTGCACCACAATGAGTAGACAAATGAGCACACTCGGGTTACAATATTCCCCCTCTCCCTCATTAATTTACACACGCCACTGTGGGTTTTTTTTTTCCCCTTTGTAAGCTAGATTTGATAAGGCTCTCCTTGCTTTGAGCAGACTTACAGTATGTATTTCCATTCATCTATTTTAGTCGCCACGGAGGCCGCAGTAACAAAGCGGCGCTCTCACAAAGGCGAGCGGAGGCAGTGGAGGTCCTAATGTGTCCCAGGTAATGTTTTAGCCTAAGGCAGTAGTTCATAGGGTCAGAGACGGATCGAATGACACACATACACACACACACACACACACACACACACACACACACACACACACACATACGCATATCAGCTCTCAGGTCGTATCTAATTAGCTGTGCTGCCTCCACTCAACAGTGGAAAAGCCCTGTTGACGTGATCGCCAGACAGGATCGTCAGCGGTCATTGAACGAGTTGCCGGGGTTACACCCTGGACGGGTCCAGAGGGACATCTTTCACCAAAAAAAAATTTAATTATCAGTCAGTTCATGAAATTTAATACACTGCAACACGTTGTGTTTTAGAAGTCTGCACTGGAAACAACCGAGCTTGATTTTGAGACCGATTTCAAAATATCATCAAATAAAGTCCCACCAACTTTTATATAATTTTCATACACCATAAAAACTAGAACGCACAGCTGTAGGGTTCATTGTACACCTGCACAAGCAGATGACAACAAAAACAAAAAAGCATTGTGCTGCTTAACCAGTTTAGCTTAGCATAATTCTTGATGAGGAATATTTTCCATGAGCACTTTGTTGGGAGACGGATTAGTTATTTACCATTAGGTGGAAGCAAAGGGTGAAAAACACATGCAAGTTCCATGGCATTCTAAAATCACAGCACCATCTTGTGGCCTGGCATAATAACTACAGCTGACTTGAGGTATCTTGGTGGTTCCGTCCAAATGTATATCTTTTTCTTAGTCGACGTTTGAAAATACTGACAGGTTCACCTCCACAATGGTCTTTGATCTCCTGCATCTAAAGGAAAAGTCTTCAGAAGCCTCTCATTGAATATTTTTGCCGTGAAATATATTTACATAGGCAATGAGTATAATTTATTTATTTGTTGTTCAATGTAGCATCTCATGCTGCTAGAACATTTTACAACTGGGGACACATTTGGAAAGTCTTAAAATGTCCTTTGAAGTCACGCTGCTTTCACCCCGAAACCTAACGGTGGGATTCTTCTCTGCCTGACAGGCCTCGCCGCCAAATAACTCCAGACAGCACTCCGGTAACGGCTCTGTGTTTGTGAACGAGGCGGCATTTGCCGGCGGCAGCGTCAACAACCGCCACTTCCACCACAAACGGAACGACCCGAGAGCACACAATTGTTTCAACAGCCTGTTGGACAGATCTAACAGACAGTACCCTGGTGTCACGAGCCCGCACGGCACTGGATACATCTACACTAATCCCCTGGGAAGTCTGAAGCACTCAACCAGTGGTAAGAAATACCTAAAACCTTGTTCATAGACGGCTGGTTTATTTAAATGGGCATTGACATTAAATTAGCAATAAATGTATTGGCATTGACCAGATAATTGGTGTTGCCTCCTTTTGTAACGTCGGCTTGAATTAAAGACTCAGTTGAGTCCCATCATCAACCATGTAACATGTAAACCATTTAATTGAATGAAGGAATGGCTGTTTTTAAAATTTTGATTATTTTTCAATTGAATAAGCCATATTCAAATATTTCAAATGCCTACTTTGATCAAGAAAACTCCAAAACATCTAAAGTTTATTTATGCTCATAAAGCAGACTGCAGTGTTAGTTATATGAGTTGAATCCCTGCTATTGTATCATTATGAAATGCACAGCTGATGCTGTCCTGTATATACTGTATTTATTTTGTAACTGTAAAGCACATTATGTTGTATCCGACAAAATCTTGACCAAACATAGTTCCTATGTGGTCTTAGAAAAATGAGGGAAATTGTAGAATTTGATCAGTATTTTCCTTGTCTGGATAAGAAAAGGAAGTTTGAAGAAATGTTTGTATTTTCAGATGTCATGTCATCTCTCTCTCTGTGTGGTATCTTCTTTCCCCTCTTTCTGTTATGCTTTGTTTTCTTCCTCCCTTTAAGGAAACATTCCATGTTTCATTGTTTTTTCTTTCCTTCTTTCTGTCCTCCACTGTGTCCTGTCCTTCTCCCTTCCCTTTCTTTTTCTTTCTTTATTCTCTTCCTCCTCAAGCACTCCCCATCTTTCTTTTTCTCCTTTCCGCCTTTCCTTTTATCTCTCCTACCTTTCTTCCTTCCTTGTCTCTCGTTTGACCTTGTGGCATTTCTTTCTGACTTTCTTCCCTTCCGTCTCCCATCTTTCCTCCCTTGTATGCCTTCTTCCTTAATTTCTTGTGTTAATTGTGTCGTTTTTCCAGGTTCTGCATTTAAAAACCCACCAACACGTCCGTTAAATAAATGTTAAATAACATGCTAAGTGCATGGTAGCGCTTCCTGATACATGGCATTTTATGGTCAGGGCTGTAAGGGAATGGCTCCGATTACATTTTCCAGTTTTCACTTCAATTTTTACCTAACACGATTAGGTGTGTTGGCGCTAATGGCGCAGTGAGGGGTTCTGCTATCAACCTGTCAGCTGAAAGGAGAAATGTTCTGCCTGTGAGAATGTAAACAAAGCAGAGCTTCGCTGGTTTCACCCACGCTTGCGAGAGCACACTGAGCTTTCAAGGCTGTTTCCCTGGTGAGGCCTCGTCTGCCCTTCCTCTCAACCCCCCCACTCCATATTACTGTCTCATCACCTCCACCTGACCACCTCCCACCCCCACACCCACCCCACAGCCCTGCCAAAGGGAGAGAACAAAAATCAATGGATTCTCTATCTATTGCCTGCCAGGGGACACAACAGTACGTGAATCACAGTTCACAAGCGACGAGTGACTGATTAGGACATTGATCTTGGAGAGAAAAAAAAAGAAAATCTTTCCAAAACTCATTACTGCATGACTTGTCATCACAGCAGGTGAACGGACTGGGGGAGTGGGGTGAAGGCGTGACGTACAGGGTGGAGGAATGAGAGATCTACACACAAATGAATCTGTTTCTTCTCTCAGGAGGTGTCAGCAGTCAGCAACACTCTCACGTTCCTCATCTCTCACAGCAGATGAGAAAAAATAACCGTTTATATTCGGCGCGAGTGTCCGTCTTTGCAGAAACCGGGGTGGGAGCTACCCACGCCACCCGCCCAGGTTCCTGGAATTGTTTACCGTCTCTTGTTCATTGATTAGCTTATTAACCCCTTCCCCATTATCGAGCGCACACAGGAGCCCGACGAAACCTGAGTTACTTGTTAACAAGCTGAGGGAAATAACGGCTGCAGTTTGCAGCGTAAGGGTTGTTTCCATTCATTTTTATCTGTAATGGATTGCTCAGTGAGTCCCACAAGGGCCTGGAATGAACTGAATCACACAGGGAGAATATAATAATGGACCTTTTCTTAATTTCCTGCTTGATTAAACACTCCTATAAAGACCCATCCTCTTACTTTATGTAAATTTAAAGAGCTTCTTTGTCACTAGACTTACATCGAACCTCACCCTCACGCTCCCTCCGTGGCATGCAGAGGAACTTTCTGTTTTTAGTGAGAGAAAGAAAAAAAAGATCCTGTTTCAAATGCAAATTCTCCACTGTGCCGTCACACTGTTCAAGACACGATCACACATCTCCTCGTTTCCTGAGCACGTAACTGCTTCTCTCTGAGACGCACGTTTTCACGGAGTAGATTTCCATAATTTGATCCAGGACAATGTAATCTCTTCTAAGCAGTTGGGTGGAATTTATCGACACGATGCTGACGACTTGCGATCCTTTTCACAAGTTTCTGAAAAGGATCGGAGATGTGAGTAATACGAGCGGGAAAAGATAACCCCGGTTCACCTTTACGGTGGAACGTGGGTGAGTTGGAACCTCAAAGGGGGAAAAAAACAAACAAGTAAAACCTTTAATTTCCACTTTACTATTATGCATTGCTTTTTCTTTTTGTTGTTTTAACACTACATTATGTCCAAAAGGTCAAAGGGTATTTGTAAGGCACTATATAATGAAGTCATCCTATCGCTTTTACGGTGTTTTGACAGCACCGGCATTCTGCTTTTGGCTAGACGAGCTGGGGGTACTTCACCGCAAGCCATTTAGATTTAAGATTCAATTTCTCAACATTGCTCTGCACAAGATTGGGTAATAAAATTATACAATCCTGTGTTTTCCCTGAAGTCCCTCTGGCACAAAACAAAAAACAAATAAAAAGCACTGCAGCAGAAAAATGCAGTCTGATCGAACAAACCGAGGACATATCAGTTCGTGCCTCTTTCAGCCCGTGTGTATCCAGTTAAGTGTGTGTGTTTTGAGCGATTGCATCGTTTATGGGTCCAGCCGAGTTACTGCGGGTCATAAAACCGTACGCACGTATTCGAGGCTCGGGTCTGTCACAAAAATTTGTGGTGTAGGTTTTGTTTTTCCCATTGTCCTGAACATACGCAATAAATGGGGCCATTGACGTTTTTTTTCCCAAATGTTATTAGTTTTATTTCTCACATAAAGTAGTTAAATAAATATCCATATGTCCAAATTTCTTGGGACGACAGAGGCTTGTAACCGAGTTTATTTTTTGACCACATAAAAACAAAGGCATAGAGATCCTATGTCGAGTCTGAAGCCTGTCATTTTTACCTGTCCTTCGCAGAAGAGCTTATAAGAGCACCTGTTTTATGTAAAATCCAGTTTTTTAATTTTATTGTTCCTTCTGTATGTGGGCTTGAAGCTACACAGTTCTGTCTCTCTGTGCTGCTGCTTCATAAGTGAGTCATACGTCCTTCAGTGAGGGGGGGAAAAAAGCGAGCAGAAAGAAAAAATTAAAGTAGAAATGTGACAAATGTGAGACCGCTACTTTATTTTCATTTTTCATTCTCTGGTGCTGACAAGGAAATGAAGAAAGTCCTGTTGTTGCCATGGAAGTAAAAAAAAAAATAAAAAGACAAAAAAAAATATCTCAAACTGAAAAATTATACATAAGTGCAAAATAAATTTCAAATTTGAATTTGTAAACAAAGTAGGACTAAAAATCAGTTACACCCAGATTTTTATTTATTGAGAAACGGCAGAAGCAGGTTAGTTTTTATTTTTCTTGTACAAGCACTTTGAATTGTCTTTGGCTGAAAGGTGCTATGTAAATAAAGTTGCCTTGCCTAGCAGTGTTTGCTAACAACTGATGACTATCATACAGCAACTGTCTTCAGTCAGAGGCCTGTTTGAGAGCCTGACTGCTACTGGATATCACCATCTTGCTTGGACAATACAAGCTAAAAAGTTTAATTTCCCTATGGGATAAAATTTTTTTTTAAAATTTAAATTGTTTTTTTTTCTCACACTAAGCCACAAACAGCGATATCATAAACATGTGGTTGATGTGACTGACAAGCGATTTGCCAAGTAGGAAAGACATTTTCTAATTCTTCAGGGTGTATTTTTTGGGGTGGGGCTGGGTTTCTCTCTAGCAAGCCTCTAGCTGTATATGAATATTACTAATACTGGATATCTCCATGACAGAGATTGAGTGTTTTTATCATCTGGCTCCACGTTGATATCTCATCCATCAGCAACCATGTGGCGGCTGAGAGGGCGACTCCGACAGACGCTTGTATGATTAATCAAACAGAGACACTTTCCTGCAGGGACACAATGAGGCAATTTATAGTTCATGCCATCTGTTACCATGACAGCACACCTGCCCTAATATTAGACAGCCCGACCATTAAGACAAACATAAAGATGCAGCTCTACCACAAATGCACAGCTACACGCAACCCACCTATTACTGCCTTTTTATGATTTTGCTTGTTAGAATAATTACATATTATTTATTCTTTTTAGTATCTCAGACCCTGTATTATCATCAAGAGTGAGCCGGCAGGGCTCCTTAAAGTCAAGTCCTAAGTTTTAGATGATCATAAACAGATAATAAATAGTGCTGAGATGAAGGGCACTGGCTTTAGAATCTGTTATTACATGAACCTTGTACTTTGATCTTAAAAAAACCCACTGCGATTAGAAAAACACTGGAGTTAATTAATTAGAGTGAGATTTGTAAATAATTTATTAGCACTTGCTGAATTATGATCCTAACCCTTTCAAACATTAGCAGTAGTAAGGGTTTCAATAATCTTCAGAATAAAAAAGTCAATTCAGTTCAATAGTTTTCAAAGAGTTTTTTATATATCAACTCAACTCTGAAATATGAACGCAGATATTCAGAAACTCTGCATACTGGACTCACTGACTTGCTTTATCCTCAGTAACTCAAACATTTCTTTAAGGAAAGATGTCATTCCTCTAAAAAGAGCATTAACAAAAAATCCAGATGATACTTTATGAAGTACAGATGTGATAGCATCATGTTGTGGGGAAGTTTTGATCCAGGAGGGACTGGTGCACTTCACAAAATGTGTTTAAATGATTTATTTTTATCCTCTTTAGGGGTAGAACTTTTAAGAAGGTAAAGCTCAGGTACAACTGGGTCTTCGATCTTGTCACCAAATTAGTTTCAAAGTGGTTGATTGATGAGAAAATCTTCAGGCAAAACTGAAAAGATGTTTGAAAGCAACAAATCTGACTCAGAGCAATTCCAGCAAACAAAATTCCAGTTCACTGTTGTGAAAAGCTTGTGTAAGGTTGACCCATCTTCTACCAATCACTGTCAACTTTTGAGCATTCTCAAAAGGCTTTTGTTCTCTTTTCAATAGGCTTATTTAATGTCTCTCTATCTAGGTTTAGGTGTTACTGTGTGAAATTGAGCTATCTTTTTCTTCTTCTTTTTTTTCTTTTGTGCTCACTCAGAGCCCAGCTACAATGGTAACACCTGGATGTCGACAGCTGACCCGAATCCGGAGCTCCCACATCCCAGTGAGCATCATCTGGAGCTGAGCACGCTAGTTTCCTTGGAGACGGACAGCGATCAGGAGGAGGGAAGGGAGGAAAAGATCGTGTTCCTGTGAACGATGAACCATGTCAAGACTTGGGAGGTCGACACGCCACCTGGAACCACTTCCGTTTTACATTTTGCCTCAATCGCCTCTCACTGCCGTTCTCCTCTCCCATGCATCTCATCTCTTGCGCACTATATTTAATGCTCTAGAAAAAGATCTTTTAACTTAGGCTCCACCCTGATTCAATGAAAAGGTCAGCTGCATGTCTGCAAGACCTACTTTTTCTTGCAACTCCAGTAAATTACAGAGCAGCTTAGCAAACCTGTTGTCCGTGAATCTCTGTTGTCTCTCAGTTTAAAGAAAAAGTAACGTCTGACATGGCTGCAGGAGAAATGTTGCACTTGTGTTGCTGTGCTTGTTAAATCAGGGATCAACACGAAAAAGTAAAAGCAAACATTTCAAGTACCACAAATCCTACTTTATGAATAGTTTGGTGGTTTTTGAAGCGAGGTGATGCTAGCAGATTGTGAGCTGTTCATATTTCAGCTGCAGATAACTGATGTACATTTCTCAAAGGCTGAAGCTAACAGCCAGCTAGCTAGCTGCTTAGAGCAGACATTTTTTCTTCTTCAGTCTCAGAAATGTCATAGTGGTTTAGGAAAAAACTACAAATACCATTGTTAGGTTTGCATTGAGTGGATATTTAAACGGTAGTCGATGATTATTTACACAGGAAATCAAAGAGTTTCACCAATGATCTTCCTGTGTGAAACGTGTGCTGTACTGAGTACAGAGTAGAAAAGTAAGGCAGTTAAAAAACAATAAAATAGGGTTTACTTAAACTGCCATATATTTAGATAGATTTTTTTTTATTTTACACAGTTTTTGTTTATATCATCCATTTATCAATGGATGTGAACACTTTCAGTTTGACTTGCTTTGAATAGCTCAGCCCTGTTTCTGGCTCGCTGTTGGCCTTTAAACTCTGAGGATTTCTTTAGTTTTCTGAAAAACACTTATTGACACGACATATCTGCAACACAAACCATCTCCGGTTATCGCTATGATATTAACTTCTTTTTTAAAATTCAGACTAAGTCGTTAAGGTGGCAGTGTGATTGGGTTTTGGGTTTGTTTTTTTTTAATTGCCATATATTCTTCAAACAATTTCTGCATTTATTTAACAAAGACATTTGGTTTGTAAATAAGCGAGGCTACCTTCACTTTGCCTTAAATGCAAAAATAATTTGTGTTTTGGGCATTTCTAGCAAGAATTTAGTTGAAACCACAATTCTGCTAACTCACCCAACCCTGCATGCAGAGAAGGCTTTCGTTTATTCTGTTATATTTTATAAAAAGGAGAAAACATGTCAAGCCTTACAGGTTGTAAACCATCCTGAGAATATTTTTGAAGTTCCCAGAACAATTCAAAGTTGCCTTCCTGGCGCTGTTTTGCTTACTTCTGAGCAATTGCACTTGAATATTCATGTTGTGGATTTGCATGCAGTTTCTCCAGAGCATTTTGCTTTCTTAAAACAGATCTGTGCCAATGCTTTAGCCGTGTCCCGTTGTTTTTACATACACTAGAAGACAGAAAATTATTCAGTTTTTCTGTTTTGTTTTATGTTTGCTGCAAGGGCAGTGAAGCAGTGGCAGTATTTAATGTGCTATTTAGTAAAATGTACAGAAAATGTTTATTATTTATTTATTGCATAACAATTTGTTTTACTGTTTTTTTTTCTGAAAAGGTTGAATTGTACATAATTGTGTAACTGTGGAAACGTCATTTTATGAGCGTTAAATAGTCGCGCGTATCGATAAAATGTCATTTGTGGCTCCCGAGATGTGAGTTTTGTTTTCCTTTTGGCATGTTAAGTGACAAAAATCCACTTTTTTTTGACTATTTCAATAAACCAGCACAAACGAGTGGCGCAGCCGCAAACATCACCCCACGTATCATGTCCTTGATTTCGCTGTGCCGCGGCGTCTCTGTGGGTGCAAACAGATGTGAGCGCGATTGGCCGCCGTTCAGCTGCCAGCAGTGACAGGTGGCCGACCAGGAGCATGAACGTCAATGACTCGGTGTCTCACTGCACCGACTCCTACTTATGATGTTGTTGGTTTAAATAGTAGAGGAAATCCAGGTCAGTTCTGTCATGGAGAAAGATCGCTCAGCTGCAGCTTCCCCTTATTTATCAAGAACCACCCGTGTCTGTGTTGCTGTCAGAGGAGAGCAGAGATGTGAGACCGGTGTCCCAGCCACAACCTGAATATGCTGCTCATTATATTAAATCAGCCTGTAAACGCCCACATCCTTCCTCATCAGCCATTCTTTTATCTGGTCTGATATGTTTACTTTTTGAAGGGATGATGTTCCTTCACAAAAATTGGCTTAATTTATTTATTTACATTTTTGGGGATTTTATGTGACAGCGAACGAGCAGGAAGACTGTTTATTTTTATAAATAAAAACCTGAAAAGTGTGGCATGTATTTATTCAGTTTACTCAAACAGCATCACAGAGATCAATAAAACACACCCCGACATGCCAGAACCCAATCTTTGGGTTCGATTTCCAGAAGCCCAGAGACGTCATGTTCATCAAGCTGTTATCTAAGAGCATAAAGGCCATGCTGGCTTCTACGCCCTTGAGAAATACTGAATTCTTTTGATAAAAATATATCTATTCATCCCACCAGAAAGGTAAGAGACCGACATTATCCAGTGAGGAAGAAGCGCGTTACTCCAAAAGCCAGATCTGTTTTTTCAAATGCAAATTATTTGGAGGCATTGTCTGTGGTTTGATTAAAAAAACACCCCAAAATCTATGTTGCAACATATCTGTCATTGTTAACCATCAAAGCTGGCTACATGTTGGGCTATCGGCGACTTGCAGATTGGTGCACTTTGCATGAGAAGGATAAGGCACTGAACAGAAGCATGCCAGTAAATTGGTGACTAACTGGCTTGAAGAGAACAAAGCCAAGATGTTGGAGTTTCCTGATGTTAGTAATTACATGCCTAATGCAGTTCCACTGTTTCTCCCAGGAGCCTAAAACAATTCATCAAGCTTTACTGTTTAGAAATGGATTCAACTTGGTTATTGTTGGTAATTTGTAACAATTTAGTCAGACAGGGAGCAAAAAAAGATTGCATTGTTAAATGCAACACATCTAATGTTAAGGGTATTATTTCTATGTTAGTTTTTTCAATATACAGCAGCGTATATTAGTTCTTAATTTGTATGCGTGCTGCTTTCACTGCATTAATCTGCGGTTACCCTTGAATTTGATTCTCTTTGCTTTGAGTAGACCATCAGGGATCCATCCTGGTGCCTCCACAGTTCATATTGAGCTTCCTGTCTGACCATCAGCTCCAGTCCAACTTGGCCTCAAACAGTTTTGAAGTGATTAGGTAATGTAAACAGCGTTTTCAACTTTTTTTCTTTTATGGGTTATGAATTAAAACCATTCGAACTCAGCGTTTTCTTTCAACCCTGATTTCTCACACCACATTGCATTATAAAACATCACCAATCCAACATGCGCAAACCAAAAAAACCTACCGAGACATGCCTTTGCCCGCCCAAAATGGCGAGTCCCATTGACATTTTGCCACAAAGCAAAAAGAGGAGCCCAATAAACGTGTAAGGAGTCAAATCGAAATTGAGCCGTTGGTCAGCTTTCAAAGTAATACGTGTTGAAGAAAAACCAATCACCATGAACTCCATCAACACGCCAACATCGCTGCACAGTTGGGAGAGGAATATCTCAACAAGATCCATGCGTACCGGAAGCTCCAGGGTTGGATCGACTCCGAGGGGCTGAATGCAAGTTACACGCCGTCATTTATTTTGAAAAAAAAGAAAGAAAGGAAAGAATCATCTTATTTCTCTTTGGCTTTTCTGTTACGCACAACTTCGTGTTGGTTTATCGCAAAACCCCCATGAGTCAATAAACCTGCTCATGCTTCCACTTCTGCTGACAGTTTGTTATTATTGTCTGAAAAATAAAAAATAAAAACATAATGACGTATGTTTTCATGTCCAGACTACCAATATAAAAGCACCAGAGTATTGCCTCCACATCTATTTCTCTGCATAATAACGGTAATAAAACAAAATCTTTCCGTTTTTCTGCAAAGACCTGGATTTTTCTTGCTCGACGGCCTCAACGGCTAAAAAACTTTAACATCCCCCCAGGGTTTCCATCACGGCCTTGGTGTGTGTGTGTGAGTGAGTCCAATAATTAAAAGCTGCTCCTTCCTCATTACTGTTCAGAAACCCCTGTTCGTGTCCTCCGTGTCTCTCTTTAGTTGATTTTTAATGACCTCAGCGGAGTGTAACCAATAACACCGAAGGCTAAGCCGATAAAGGAGAGCCGTGTTACCGCTGAGTCATCTGCAAGGGTAAAATGCGCATCGCTCCGTTCGTCCCCAAGGGGAAGTGTAATGATTTCTATGGGTGCGCGGAGTAAAGCCACCCAGGCCCAAGTATAAATAACAGCCATTAACGTTCGTCCCACTGAGGGATGCTTTTATGAGAAACCTGAACAATACACAGAATGTGTACAGGTTATTAGATTTCGCTTAGGGTGAAAAATGGTGACAGGGTGAGGTTCAGAATAAATAAACACTGTTTCTACCCAGAGGGGAAGAAATGCACAACCGGATCTGTAATAGTTGGATCTCCTGTTGTTCTGGGGTTTCTATAGGCTCCTGCTTTAGCCTGTGGAAGAATCTGCCAAAGATTATTCAACATAGTTTTGAAGTTGTACTCTGGAGCTCATCTACTAACCTGTCCTCTTAACAATGGTTTCAATCTCGTGTTGCTCAATGTATCGGTTTAAACTCCTCTCAGCTGACTCAAAGTCGATAGAGTTTTTGTTGCCTGGCGCAAAGCATCCTCTAACCACAACTCTCGTGCAAAAGACGCTCCAGTGACCTTTTGAGGAAACACAGGTGGAAAGGTAAGCGCTCGTTTCTAACAACATAATCAATCCGTTGGGATTGTTCTTCAGTAGAAGTTCACGAACTACAGACAAACACAAATCGCCATGGAACGCTTTTAAATCCCTGCGTACTGTGCCAGTTTACTGGGTCTTCAAGATCCTGTTCTCAGACAACAACCATTTCCTCTTCATCTGCACTCGTTTGACCTTGCAGGGTTGCAGCAATGGTGGCGACCTCCAGAGGTGAGAGGCGGGGTACACAGTTCATCACAGGACAAGCAGAGCGCACATACACACACACGCACACGTACCAAAAGGCAGTTATGGAGACCAATTAACCTAATGAATGCGAATATCATGAGCTGCCAGTCTAATACGTCAACAAGAAAAAGCTGTAAACTCCAAATGCGTTTCATTTAAGTATTTATTTGTCAAAAGGCACTGTGAGTTTGTTTTCCGAATCAAAGCATGAGAAGAAAATAAAAGCCTCCATTAGCGGGTCCGAGTTACTGCTTGCATCATTAGCGGCTCAGGGTTACTACTTGGATGCTGGTTTTACAAGGTGGAAAAGTGGCAACTGTGTTGCTTCTGATTTGTGATTCGATTGCAGCATTGAGAGCCCTGCAGTCGTTACGCCGCTGCTCTCGAAGTTTCTGCATGAATCCCATAAAACTTTAACGAACCTGCTGCTTTTCTGGCTGGACGCACTCTGTTTCTGAAGTAACCGGCTCTAAAGACGACCCGCGCGACGCAAGGGTCAAGTTTTCATCTGATGCAACTGCGTAACTCTGACGCGTCTTTGACCGCGTCGAAATAAGAATAATTATCAAAACTTCACGAGACCGTGATGTGAGGTGCGCCGACAGGAAAAGAAACAACATTAACTGGCTTTCGCTTTGGAATTTGTTACACAATTTATCACACGTAATAAACAGAGCCGCTTGCTGCAGTCGTGTCTTAGTCATCGTTTGAATGGGATACAATGTACTTTCCGTTTAACGATTTATTTTACTTGAAATTAACAGCCCATTGAGGGAACGTTTCGTGTGGCGAGAGTGAATCATCAGAACATGTCGGGTTTGAACTGTTTGTTCTGTAACATGACGCTGAATGAGCCTCATTGTTATCCACATCCTAAGTGACTGAATGTGCTCAAGGTTTCTGTCGAGGCCTTCGGCACCAAGTTTCTGAGTTTCAGCACGCAGGTGCCAACCGACACGACAAGGTCAATAGAGTCGGTTCTTTATTTAAGCCATAGTTACCAAAGGGAAATTAGCTTTGGTGATTGCCGTTGCAGAATTGCTAATTAGCCATCTGTTACACAGAACGCTGCTGTCAGAGCCGACAGTGGGACAAGACAGAGATCAGAGATGATCTGCCCTCGGTGACCCAAGCATAATCTCATGTCCAGAATGAACACCCGGACTGCTTTGCTGGACCGCAGCCTCACTCACAAACCCAAGTGTGTAAAAAAATTGTCTGCTATCAAAAACTCCCAAAATCTTTATAGCGCCAGCCTTTCAAAAGATGGGCATTACTTTGCGTAACATTAAAATAAAATATGCGAAACATGAACGGAATAAGATGCATCATCTGAATTCCTATCACTGCAAGACGAAGGAGAAGAGCTCCAGCTAAAAATAATAAGAGTTAATTTGATTTCTTGCAACAAATGATCAATATTCAATTCCTGAGTTTTCTAAATGTTTTCCCGTCATTCCGATTTTATTATCCATTACGGGGAGACTGTAAACCCATATCTAAATACTGCCACCACCGTGTTCTAGAGTGGAGATAGTGTTACTTTCTCACCACACATTGTTTTCTATGCAAGTCAACAGGAGGTCAGTACACCTAATAGTATGTTTCTTTTATTGTGAGTTTCTTTTATTGTTTTTGTTCTCCAACGTGTTCCTCTTCACACTTACGCCTTGCCTTGTGTTGGCCTGTTACGTAAAATGCAATTTAAAAATCACCAGGGTTTGTGGTTTCAATGCGGTAAGCCGGTGAGAAAAGTCCGCTTACTGTTTAAGACGGCCGGATTATTGCCATGAATAGTGCATCGCTCCTCTTTGTATCGTTTCTACAAAAAGCTCATTGACCGCCTGCCGTCCTGTCAGCACCGCTCTAGTCCTTCTGTCAACAGTGTCATCAATTTATCCTCTGATGTTCTTTGCATGCACAAAAAAAAAAAAAAAGGTGTCTGCTTTTGTGGCTTGAAAACTATTTTTTGATCGCCAGCTCACGGGTCGGTCAAAGATCCTCGGCTGCTTGTGGTTTCGACCTCAAACGATGACAACCTGACAACGAGGGTGACTTCCCAGGGAGCGGACATTTGTTCGGTGTCTTCCTTTAACCCTCGTGCGATCCTAACTTTCTGTTTACTCCTCTTGACCCACGGGTCAAACATGACCCGCCCTAACAAAAGACCCAAGATAATGAAAATCAATTGAATTTTAAACCCACAATCTTTTCTGCATTTTGAATTAATTAATCAATTCAACTCAATTTTTTTTATTTATCACATATTTTTGTTGCACAATCCAAAAAGACGATCAACAGTTTTACACATTTTTTTACTTTTTACAACAAACCAAGTGTTGTAGCAGTTTTCTTTTACACAATAAAAGTCTATTATTGTAATTATATAAAAGTGAAGTTATTATTTATGAATTAATTATCTGAAACGGAACAAAAAGTCGACAATTTGGAAGGTTTTAGTCAACGTTTCGTTTCTTTATTTCTTTCAGGAACTGAATTATTAAAATATCTCTCGTAACACAACAAAACAAGATTTAGCTTCATATTGTGAATAGTTTAGCATCATCTCTTATGTTGTGTCACATAATTATGTGAGATGTTCAACACAAGATGAAGAACATCGTCTGTTCAACATCAGGGGTTGAACTTATAAGATGCTCTGATGACGAACATCTTCAGAGACGAAGATGATTCTTTCCTTCCCTCTCCATGTCGAACATAAGATGAAGATCATCCCACATTGAACACAAAATGTCCATCACAACATGTTCAAGGAAATCTTCATAGCATGAAGACGTTCATATGAAGACGCTCCTACACTGAACATCTTCAGCACAAGGATTTGCTCAACATCTCATGCTGAAGATCCCATGCAGGTCAGTATGTGCAAACATATGTTGGGCAGTGAAACGTTTTCTCATGGCGTCAGCAAGAAACCAACTAGAGGTACTCAGATTCTGCAGACCTTCATATCCTCTGTATTTTGTCTTTATTATGTCTGAGATTGTTTCCTGTTGTGTTTGGGAACTTGTGTGATGTGAGGGGTGAGCTGCAGATTGAGAGAGCAGGTGCAGCTCAAATGCAAGTTCAATTCCTCCATCAATATGTGTGTGTGGGAGGCGAGGGATGCAGGTGTGTGTGTGTGTGTATTAGAGAGAGTGTGTGTGGCCTTTGAACTCTTTTTATCTGGTGTGTAAAAGCTTTTATAATTTACGGGTCAAAAGTGACCCATAAGACAATCCTTGTACCCTAGTGTTGTTCACATGGAAATATAAACAAAAACAAAGCATTCAGGAAAAGTCATAAAATTTCAAGCTGGAAAAAGATCTTTTAGTCGGGGTGTGATGACCTTTGACCCGCAGGCCAGCACAAGGGTAACTTACTGCGGTTTCCCTCAGGGAGGAGAAGAGATCTCCTGGACGAACCAGCATACAGTCACAGCGCTCACCTGTCGACGCTGCGGAGGGAGTGGAAGACGCGCTTGTGACGGTTGTTCGTGTGCAGCACCGTGACAGTGGGGTAATCCTCAACAGGAGGACCCACCCGCTTCTTCTTTTTTTTTTTTTTTTTTTTTAAAGGACCATCATTTTCTTTTTATGGTCCTTTCAAATTACAGAGGACAGTCGAGAGCGTGTTTTGTTCGCGACAGCGAGCAAAATGCGCTGTGTTTGCTGAGTCACGGATAAGTGGCGTTTTGTGTCGGGTTGAGTCTATTCAGGAGAAGCGCGACGTGATGTAACCAGAGGTCATGAGATGGTGTCAGAGCATTCTCCCTGTGGTTGTTTGCACTCAAATGTTAGCTGTTCAACCTGTAAGTAGCAACCAAAAGTATTTCAGCAAGAAGAAAAAATTGAGTCCGAGGAGATTGTGACGCATAAATAATAATAAAAAGAGAATATTAGGAAGGTCTGAGTTAATGGGGTGTAATTAAACACATACATATACAGAAGACTGCATCAAAGTTGGTGTTGAAAACATGGGATCATAAGTGAAAAAATGCAAACTACCTTGTTTTAACACGTCTCAAAGTCCTTTCCCACACATTTTATTAACGCTTTAATTAAATAAGTGAGGTATATTTTATACCCAGTATGCCTCACAACAAATACAGACCAAATGACACGCTTCTGATTATCAAAGTTTTGGAGCTCGAGCGCCTTGAAACGATTTACTCGTATTACTTTTAGTTTCCAGAAGTGGCGGGCCCCCAACATGCTGACCCGGCGAAATGAACACGCGGGCGTTAGAAAAGGTGAGAGTAAGGTCAGTGCTTATCTCCGTCCATGCATGCGCAAAGTGGAACCGACAATTACAGCCTTCAAGGGTAATTTGCTCCCAGTTGCGGGTCCGGTCTCCCTGTGATCAATGAAGAAAGCTGCTGAGCTCTGAGCCCGGCGGTTCTCCTTCATTCAGTTGTAAGAGTTCAGGTTTTGATGCACTACATGTCCTCTGCGGATTTGCGTCAGAAGAAAAGAGAAGTGTGTAAAAAAAAAAAAAAAAAAAAAAACAATTAAGGAGGTACTTTTCTTAGGATTAAAGAAGACAAACCAGAAATGTTTTGGCTGCCGACAGCCTTCTGAAATCCGCCAGGCTTTGTAAGCCGGTGCTGAACAGACAGCTTGCATATTGTTTGCATTACAAAGCAGGTGGAACGATGTGATTCTCCAGCATGGCGGCGGGTTCATCATCCAGCCTCTGTGTCGACGTCGTGACATAAGGATGGTTGGATTAAGTCAGGAGCCAATTTTTTTTTTTTTTTTATGACTAAGAGCTTGTTAGAATCACATGCCTGTGTGTTTCTACTTAGCCAGACTTTTGTATAAACTGTAAGAAAAACAAAAAACAAAACCAAACTACCCTCCCCCAAAATGACTCAGCACTGGGCTTCCTTACGTAATTGCTCTTTCAAATTTTGATTCAGGCTGTTGGATTTTGACTTTCTGGTAATCTGATTTAAAATCTTCGGGAATCTCAACGTCACGGTTGCTTTAGTACCTTGAATACTCAACCAGTACTTGATGAAATGTGTGAAACAAAACTGCCTGCAAACAGTTTGATTTTTACTGAGGGTTACTAAACTAAATCCCAGTCTGTGATTGGCGTCGTTCTCTTTCGTCCGGCTGATTTAAAACAACTGGCTCAGTATCTGACGTGGTTTGATTGTTATTCATGTGTGTAAGTTAAGCTGCACATTATTTGTGTGTCTGCTAAAGGACACATACTACTCATTACATGTTGGAGCCCAAAAGCTGTCTTGAAAGTATGAATCTTGAAAACAATTTTAGGTCACGTCATTCTAGAAAAAATGGGTAAACGATGATACTATCATGGATAATGAAGTTGTGACTGGAAACTCACGGCCTTCAAATTCCCGGTTATTTCAGAACAGATGGCCTAAACTAAAAATGAAAATTGTGACCAAAATTGCAATTTTAATGGTAATGTATTGAATAGATATGTTTTTTTGTGTTGTTTGTTTTCTTTACTGACATACCGAACTCTTTTAAGCGTCGGTGAGTCTTGCTTCATGGAGTAAGAGAAACTCAAAGTTGAGCGATGTGGACACAATGCGGTTTTCTCAACATGTAGCATTAGTGCGCACATATGAGCTGAGCAAACAGCATATTTTGAGAAAACCGTGGTGTGGACATAATAATAAAGTTTGACCGAAGTGGCGTCCTCAGTCATCAGAATGACAATGTTGATCAGAACAGGAGCAGAAATAACAGTTACCTCAACGGGAACAGCCAACTCAATCCTGACTTTTAATGTTTCAGATGACACTTTTTGTCACATGCCGCCACTCCCTCCTGTGACGTGTCACAGGTAAACCAGGCTCATAACGCAGCACTTTTAAAGCCTTTCATAGGGTCCTGGTTTGTTGAGTCTCCACTCTAATGTATTCACAGGACAATTCTTTTCCTCCATACAAATCTTAACTGTACAAACTCATATTTGATTTTCTATCAGTACATTTGTCTCGAGCGGATGTTGCAACGTATTCTTGATATTCACTAAGTTTCACATTTCAAAGTGTCATCGTGCTCAGGCAATCTGGTTGTGTTCTTAGCTGTCTTTTGCTGACTTCTTGTCTTTCATGCTTTTTTTTTTTTTTTTTTTTTTTTTTTTACATTTGTTTACTTAAACCTTTGAAATGAAAATGACTGTCACGAGCTACAAGCCTAAACACAGCTGAGACGAAGAAGAATGAACAAAATTGCGACGCATGCCATTTACGAAGACATCCGTTTGGCACAAAACCGATACGCGCCATTTTCTGTCACTTGATGCCTTTGATCTGATTTTATTTTATTTATTTATTTATTTTTTGTCATTACGAAGACGACAGGAAAGCTCAGACTGTTTGGGATCACCTCCCACTCATGCGCATGCACGCACGCAAACAATGCGCAAAGGCAAGGCTGAGATGCACATTTTTGTGGTGGCTACAGTATAATTTAAAAAGATTTGGTCTCATTAAAATATTTTCAAAAGGATGAAAGCCATCAGATTGATTCGATAGCCCCAGGCCTGGGAGCAGACTGCTTCACTCGCACTGCGATTGCTTTCAAAAATCACTTTTTGTTCTCCTTCCCCTCCGCTGAACTACTGAGGCGCTGTGCGTCTCTCCCCGCTAGTTGTGATTGATGTCGGCGTGCCACGCCGCAAGTCCTTAATCAAATGTTGTTTCTCTCAAATTAAAAACACATTTCGAAGGTTTATAGCTCCGGGGAGGCCCTGATCTTTACTCGTCAGGCAGGCAAGCAGCAGCAGTTGTTAAAATGTACTTGGTGATATTAACCGGCACCATCAGTCGTCTGGTTTTCATCTTAATGGAGATTACAATCCTTTATCTGGCATGTGCGCGTTGTTCCTGTTTGGATCTATGAAAGTTCATTCATGAAATACTTCCCAGCTCGTTTTTATTCTGCTTCCACCCTCCCAATTGAACTCTTGCGAATGAAAATGACTTTGAGGCAATTAGAATTCATAAAAAAGCATGCAGGACCATTGAAGCGCTTTAAACTTTTCCAGATTTTGCTGCGTTACGGTCACGCACTGTATCGAAAGCAACGCAAATTAAAGCCGCAAGTGGCGTCGTGCGGCCCTCGCAGCCAAGCGCCGCTCCGGCCTATTGGCCACCGCGGGGGTACTAGCAATCGCCGCCCGCCAGCCACCACAGAAGCTCTCACGCAGTTTCCAGCACCGCCACCCACGTGCCAACGCAGAAGCTGTTGTGCAGTTTCCACGCCAGTCCACCAGGCAGGACCCACTGATGGGTTCGGCGGCGCTCCCTGACAACACACAAAAAATGTTGTGCAGATTGGTGGATTTAGCGAGGAGATATAGCTGGTGGATTAACCTAGAGGGCGCAGTGGAGTCAAATTACATTTCAATGCTGTTGGGCTCTTTAGAGGTGAACAAATGTCATACATATCCAGTTTGGCGCCAGTCAGGTGATCCATGTGTGATTTAGAGCTGATCGTATGCACAATTACCAGTGCCTTTGAGGTACCAAGTTCCCCGGCTGGGGAACGTATCTCAGAGGCAAATGGTAATTTACCAAAGAAGAGATCTCTCAATGGTAGGGTCACGATTTCTTTTGAGATTAACTGTTTACCTGACGAGGATCATAATTCAGAAGAGAGGGTCGGCTTAGACGTGTCAGATGGAGGGAAGACAGAGGCTGCAGGATCCAGGCAAGCGGGCATGGAACACTACTGTAAGTTCTCCAACGAACTGAACAGCAGTTGGATGAATGCCGCTTTCCAGAACCTCTTGAACCTGAGTGTCACCAGACGGTGTCTTGCCCGGGAATGGATATTTCTGGAGGCATCGTCTATTCCTTGCTGCGCAAGTCTGATCCATGCAGCCGTCCACCATGCAGGCAGACATTTTTCAGAAACAGACCTCTCCCCAACTCTGGTAGAGCTGAAGGAGAAAAATCTGTTTTCAGATATGGGAAGGGATCACACTGTCAAATGTTTGCTGGAGTCCTTGTTAGTTTGGTTGGACTCACTTGGCGGGGACACGAGACAGAGAATTGTACAGCGGCAACAAAATTCTGTCTGTGATACCAACTTTCTGGAGCTCCTGAGCAAGGGCCCCTTGGTTGCCCTGCCATCGGCAACCTTTCCAACTGATATAGTTACACTTTTTAACGATTGGTTGGAATTGGGGGGCAGGTGCCATTGCTCAGGCTGCGAGTCTGCCGTGGATAAGAAACACCAAAAAAAGGTGCAAAGATGGTCTTCGGGTCAAAATGAGTCAAATGGGTGGCTTGCGATGCCAAATCAAGCTATTCTTGGAAAATGCAAGTCTATACTGGGAAGTCAACCAGTGGATGCCCAGAGAAGAACCTGGGGATGCGAGTTGTGCTTGATGTGACAGAGGGACTGAGGGGTCACCATGTGACATATGACAATTTCTTCACCACTTATGAACTCGGACCGCAGCTCCTGAAGAGGAAGATCACCATGGTTGGTACAGTTCGAAAGAACAAGCCTGAGCTCCCACCTGCACTGCTTGCGTCAAAGGAGAGAGAGGTCTTCTCCTCAAAGTTTGCCTTCACGCCCACCACCACTCTAGTTTCCTACCTCCCAAAGAAAAACATGAATGTGGTTCTTCTGAGCACACTGCACAAAGACGGCGACATTAGTGATCGTGAGGACAGGAAGCCAATCATTATCCTTGAATACAACCACAACAAAGGAGTTAACTTTCAGCACATTAAAACAATAGCACAGGCTGAATCCCACCCATAAATTAGGTATTAATCACAGCAAGTGCTACAACTAAATATTACAACCCCAATGGATCGGTAATAAGATATGTAGCATTTTCTCAGCACTGTTTGAAACAAGCCTTTAAACAGGTTCTATACATAACAACAAACAAGGCTGAATGTATGAAACTCTATGTATCAAATACACTATTCAGTTTCTTGAATTAGTAAAGCGCTTCGTTAGCCGTTAAAGCTAACCTCGGTTAGCTTTACAAACGTTCCAGGCCTGAGGCACTCGGTTAGCATCGTCCTCGGATTAGCAGTTCCAAACATGGTGGCTCCCAGAACCAGCTGGAGGAATGTTTTACTCACCGCACCGCAAGTTACCAGTTTTTAAACGAACGGCAATAAAACTGCTCCAACTCCGGTCCAATAGTCCGTTTCGGCTCACGAGCGTGGTTCGGTTCTGTGGCTCCAAAAACCAGGCAAAATGTTCAGGAAAAGTTAGCAGCACCAACTGGTTAGCAAAAAAAATGTACAGTCCACAGCGGGATACGCCAAACCTCGACCATGACCGGCCGCCTGTCGACTGCCAGTAGTAGCAGCTTACAGGCACAGCTCCAGTACAGTTCAGTCCATCACAACCAATCAAATTGCTTAAATTTGACGTTGCCCTTGACTGACCAGTAAGGCAGGGACAAGTGAAATTGATGCATTTCTTTGCGGTAGTAAATAACAGTTATTAACAAAACGCTACATTTACTCCGTGTTTTAAGCCAACAAACATTACCTGAGGGGTTACATATTACCTTTGAGGTTATATGTAACCCCTTTCCTTTCGGAAAGTTTTCACGCCCATCCGCCCATCGATCTGTTTTGACATCTTTAGCTGATTTGTAATGCAAGTTGTTTCATTGGTGGAGTAAGTCTGTATCTGAAAAACTGTGGGACGAGTTCGATCAGACATGACCTCTATAAAAAAGAGAAAATCACCTCCTTTTGGAAATGTCACTGCAGATGCTCTCACAAAGTTTTCACGCCCGTCCGCCCTGTCATCTGTTTGTAATTGGTGGAGTAACACTGACACCTACTGGCGAAATACTAGTGTAGTTATTCATCACCTTTAGCTGTCTTTCTAAAGCAAGTTGTTTCATTGGTGGAGTAACACTGACTCCAAGTGGCGAATTACCGAAATGGTTTCTAAACAGTGACTGCTGATGAATGACGTCCTTTCTATTATTTCTAGCCAAAATGAATGAATGTTTGTACTCTAGCCCACAAAACAAAATCATTTAAAAACCCCCAAAAAACTAAAACTTATAATAATCCATCCATCCCATCCATTTTCTGTCACCCTTCTCCCTAACGGGGTCGGGAGTTGCTGGTGCAACTATCTCCAGCTGCGTCCGGGCGAGAGGCGGGGGTTCACCCTGGACAGGTCGCCAGTCTGTCACAGGGCAACACAGAGAGACAAACAGGACAAACAACCATGCACACACACACTCACACCTAGGGAGAATTTGGGAAGGCCAATTAACCTGACAGTCATGTTTTTTGGACTGTGGGAGGAAGCCGAGAACCCGGAGAGAACCCACGCACGCACAGGGAGAACATGCAAACTCGCGTGCAGAAAGACCCCGGGCCGGGAATCGAAACCCAGGACCTTCTTGCTGCAAGGCAACAGCGCTACCCACTGCGCCACTGTGCAGCCCACTTATAATAATGTATATTTGAATAATTAATATGTTAACCTGCATAACATAACCTATATTTCGTGGGCTGCTGTGGTGTTAGCTGGGCTAAGGTGATGTCATCAAGTGACCATGTAAATGTGTTCAGGATTGTTCTGTAGGGAGACACAGGAAGTCTTATGCAGCTGTGATCTTGCATTTGCAAGTTATTGAATCTTGATGTTTCACGGCGAATATTCAAAGTTCGCCACGCCGCCACGCCCACCTGCTCCATCGAAGCTGGTCCTTAACACACAAACATGTCTTCTGTCTCTGGGTCCAGTTTCATGTTGATGAGGGGTCAGATGGTGACCGTTCACAGTAAAACATTACACTTCCTGTTCTCAGGGGGCGTGGCCTAAGTGATGTCATCATTCCACTGTTGGGTATTGGAGGATACCCGATGATGATCAATCACAGTAACCTTGGTGCCTCTGTGAGTCTAAACACGTGAAGTGATCAACATCACTGGGTAGGTTTTAAATAAAGAGCTCAAATGATGTCGTCCAAGGTAAAAAAAATAAAAAAAAAATAGTAAAGACTTGCCTGCGACAGACTGGCGACCTGTCCAGGGTGAACCCTGCCTCTCGCCCGGAACGCAGCTGGAGATAGGCACCAGCAACTCCCGACCCCGTTAGGGAGAAGGGTGACAGAAAATGGATGGATGGATGGATAGTAAAGACTCGCATGCATCAGAAAATATTTATTTTTACCATGTGGAGCAGACCAGTGAGAGAGGAACCTGAAATTCTCTTTGTTTTTGTTTTTTTTTTGTATTTATCTGCAAAACACTCCCCAATCTGCAGGCAGGAGACAATGCCCGGCTTTGTTTCCCAACCAGCGGGACGCCAAAACAAACAGTGAACCTGAGCTCCGGCCTCAGAAGCAGACGAGCAGCTAACAAGATATGAGTGATACGCCAATGACCCGAGAACTGTGGGAATCTCTCCCAGGGTCCTTGTGGACAAACAGTGACTGTGGGAAATTAGCAAGTGACTGATAGCGGTGCCATTAAAACCCATGGAGACAGACTGAGAGATGGCAGTTTGTAATCCTGTCAAAGGGGTCAACCAAAATTTCAGTCACATTGGCAGCAGGTGGAGCAGAGACACTGAAACCTCCTAATCTCGAGAAAATGACTCCAGCTTCCCCTCATGTCTAGACCTCAGAACGCAATCACAGGATGGGAGACTTTAGTTGTAGGTCAGTGACTGGCAGCTGTTTTCAAGTGTCACAGTTGGCTTTTAACATGACTGTTTCACTCTGAAATAGCCAATAACGCCAACTAAATGTTATGACGTCTTGTCAAGTCACAACTACAAACTGCAGTAAATTCAGCGAATGAACACATGGTTGTGAAGTGGAAGGTAAAATTGGTTAGGACCAAAGATGACCTGAAAATATAAACAGTAACGCGTCTTTTTATTTTTCGTTTTCCTTGTACACGCGTCTGCAGTACAGAGGACCGGAACCTGCAAAATTAAAAATAAAAGCAGAGATGTATTTTAATTGTACTTTTTTCCTATACATGCATTGTTATCATATATAACAATGCACGTATATATATATATATATATATATATATATATATATATATATATATATATATATATATAATTATTATATTATTATTTTATTTTCTTAGAAAATGCATGTGTAAGGAGAAGGGAAAACAGAAAATATGTAATTCTGCTTTTATTTTTAGTTATGTCAGTTTTGGTCCTCCATATTTTCAGGATATGTATGCACTGTTACCAGCATGGCAACTTCTAGATACTTAAACATGTGTGCATTTTTTATTTTCATTTGCAAAATGGCTCAAACGTTGTGAAATCTATGAATATCAGCCTTCAGGTTTTTCTACAGATTGTCAATCGGATTTGGATCAACTTTGACCAGATTCTGTCTCTGCCCCACAAAAGCTTCCCCACAGCTTCGCCATGGGAAAATCTTCTTCTGGCTCAGTTTTTTTTTGTTTTTGTTTTTTGCTCACAATGTTTTGAATGCAGAGATAAAAAATTCTGTCTCGATCTCAACTGTTGGATTTGCAACCAATCGGGTGACTTTTAAAAGAATTTGTTGACATGGGATTACTGTGGATAATCAGAATTTAGAGGATGTGAATAAACATGCAAGTTGTTTAGATATAAAAATCAACACTTTTGTGGTGGCTTAATCCATTAAATCCCATTAAAATACATTCAGTAAGACGTGGGTGAAACGTGGCTGCATTTGAAAAAAGCTGAGGGGTATGAATACTTTTGCAAGGCACCACAGTATCTTATGTAAGTGTGTCCACATCAGGTGACCAAATCTAAATCCTGCAATTATTATTCACACATTGCTGACAAAAACAAATAACGCTGCGGTCCTCACGACTACAGACGTACGAGTTGTTTGCACATTCACGCTGTTAGCCGCCTTATCCATACTATTGTCTGGCCAATAGAAGCAGGTAATCCTCTGGATCAGGACCGCAGACTTGGAAACCATTAGTTTATGCACTACGCCAATGATATTCACTGAGAGCTTGTTGGCAATCCCATGGGTGGTTGTGTTAAATGGCTGAGTTACCACCCAAGTTGAATGAGTTGTCATTGTTAGCAACCGGTCGCCCAGCCATCAGGGTTAGTTAATCACTGACCACATCAGTGGTAAGCAGCTGTAAGCAGCCTCTGCCGTCTTCCTGATAGCCCCACTTTTCCTCTTTTTTTCAAATTTTATCATAGGGGGGTTTGCTGCTCGGTTGCTCCTGACTGATCACAAATTACTTTCCACTGCCAGGCCTCACTCTTTTTTTCACCGGCTGCTTTGCTGGGGAAAAGACAAATTTGCCACCTTATAGGGTTTTGTACCCCTCCACCGCTCCTCCTTTGTAGTCGCAACCAAATGATCGAACAGCAAATCTTGGGAGAGAATCTGACACCAGCGAATAAATGTCAGACAAAAAATGTAAAATAAATAAGTAAATAAATGAAAAGGCAGCATTCAAATCAAGATTTCATTTGTTGAGGGAAAAGCTGTTGCCTTCCTAAACCTGATAACTTGTACCATGTTTCGAAGTTGCAGCAGTGATCTAATGTACTGTGATTTGACTAACTGTGAGTATTTTACTTTATTCAGCTGCCCCAGTAGGGAATATTTAAGGGTAATTTAAGGTATTATCATTAGCATCTCATAGAGATTTAAGCTGCACCAAAAATCTTATTTATATTATTATTATTTTTACTTTGTGAGCCATTCAGAGGTTCTCATATTGGAATCCTGCTGCGTAGGCACCAAAGCAGCCCCAGACCATCACACTGCCACCACCGTGTTTGACTACATAGACACGAAGTTCTATTTCTTCAATGCCGGATTAGTTTTACACCAGATGGAACTGAAGTCACACTTTCCAGAAAGTTTCATTTTGGACGAAACTGGCCGTTATGGGGAGTTTTTGTTGGACAAAAATGAGCGCAGCTGCCTGAGCCAAGTGAGGTTTGCAGTGCTCTGAATGTCGGTTCTTTGTGTTCTGGTGGAAGGGTCATCAGCGCACTCACGGTACCATTTTCAGAGTCGACCGTGGGAGGCTTGACCGCTGTTCCATCATGAGTGAAACCCATTATCCGGCTATGGATAATCGCTTTGGTTTGCCGGAATCCCAAAAGGCCTGGAAGTGGCTTTCTAACCCTTTTCCACACTGAAAAGCCTTTACGTTATCATTATTAGCAGAACTCAGTACAACATTTTGGATTTTGATAGTTACCAGATCTAAATGCCCCCTGGCCCGACTCCACTTGTTCCGCCATATTTACTGCTAAAATGTTGATAAAGGTGCATCGTCTTGATTTAGATTAATAAAAAAATGATTCGCTGCTTTTGGAGATATTTTAGTTTACGTTCACATTTGTCACAAAAGGATTTGTAATTAGGCCCGCATTTATGTAGCTTAATTAAACTAAACAATTAAAAACAAGGTGAATTAGTTAATGAATAATGTTTTCACATATTTTAGATGCTCGACATCTAAAATGATATTTTGCCAGCTGAAGTTAAAATCTACTCAGGTCGTCCTTCTCTCAAACTTTAATGACTTCGTATATTTAAGTGAAAAATAACGCCGCCAAAACGGCATATAAACACAAGGAAGTAAATACTTTTTTTTTTTTATTGCACTGTATGCATGATTGAATGAATTTCTAAAAATACATAAATTAATTGGAAAATAAAAATGTGATCAGTCCAAAAATGAAGGTCTGTGTGACTGCACATCGCCAGCATGCTCACAGCAGACACCAATTATTTCTAAAACTGGAGAGACTGAAACTGGGCCAGAAAAAAAAAAAAAAAAAAAGAGGCTATTTACGCAGTTTTCTGCTTTATCGATAGCCGGTGAGTTCTCCGGTAGCGTGGGAATACAGCGCCGCTGCAGTCTTAGATAATGAGATGGTGAGAGAAACTCCGCTTCTCGGTCCCCCACCGCTCTCCTGAGTCCACCTGCAGACGTACACATCACACCGCTGACCCCGGTGGCCCTCGCATGAATTTTAATCCCAGTTCTTCAAATCGGCCAGAAGTGCAAATTCAGACACAACGCAACAATCACCGGGCTGCTGGGGCTTTCAACGGGCCCAATTAGCTGCAGAAATCCCACCAGCAGAGTATCCTTTTACGCTTCATCTTTGTTAACAAGTGTTGTGCGACGAGAGGTGAAAGAGCTGGCAGTAAAGTCTCCGCGTAATTAGTATGACATTTTATTCAGTGCTGCGCAAAGAGTGACTCTCTGGCGTTCATTTATTCATGTTTTTTGGTCGTCTTAAAGAGTTCAAGCGAGAACTTCTGATTGAGTTCAATAGCAATAACCGCACGGCGCTAGAGTCGGTTCACCACAAGAAGGCCCAGAGCTCTTGGGTTCCCATGTGACGTAGCCCCTCCCAGTGTGACTCATGCACTCAAACGAGGGTGACATTTAATGAGTCAAAGGCACTTCGCACTTGCTGAGGCCGTCTAAAGGGCCACAGAGGACACATCAATGTGCAAAGTTGCAGCCTATTAAAGTTTTCTTACATAAGGTTTCTCATTTCAATACCAGATGGACACCCACTCGGTTCCGGACGGGTTCCCAGACTGAGTGATCCGCTTGTTAAAAGGCAAGTTCACGCCCTGTCACTGCAGTGAAAGAGGAAAAAAAAGGACAACAAACAAAAACAAAACAAAAAAATACACAGAAAGTATATCCCTTAGGTGTGTGTGCAGACGTGGTTGTTTGTCCGTGACGGAGCGCCGCCGGGTCCGGCGTGGACCCCGAACCGGGCTTTGGGGTGGGCTGTTCTCCAGCAGTATCAGTGAGTCTGGCCAGGCTTCATTAGACACTTTCTGGATTCTTACGTCCCAAAAAAAACCCCAAACAAACAACACACACACAGACACACAGTCTCCCTCTTCCACTGCATTTATGCACATATTTGCATTTCAACACCAGATAAAATCCAGGTAATTCACAATTTGCATTTCTGTTGTAAAACAAATTCTAAATCTAAAAAAAAGATTCGAGATTTAAAAATAACTGCGTCATAAAAAGTCTTTATTCATTTGTCCCTTACTGATTTCATGAATGTTCCACATTCCAAATTTAAGTGGTTTATGATCAACAAGCCTTTTATAATCCTGGTTAAGATTTTTTTTTTTTTCTTCTGCTGCATTTGGTGTTTTAGTTACCAAAATAATTAGAAAAAGAAGTCGTACAATTCAATATGCAGCTTCAAAGTATTTTCTATAACCTGCTCTCTGCTGTGAGGAAATTTCACTGTGTGACACAATTAAATATTATTTAACAACAAGATGTTAAATAACACATAGACGTGTTGTGAAACTGTAGTAGGTTTGCAATGAAATGGCGTTTAATGGGTTTAAAATAAGGCTATGAGTGTTTGTATCATCTGATGCCAAAGACTTATTACGGTTGCAGTATGTAACTTTAACAAAAGCTTTTTGCATATTTGTTAAAATTATCATTATGCGGTGACTCCCGACCAAAAACAACCAATCAGAGCCAGGAGGAGGGTCTTAGCACTGTCAATCAACGTGCTAATGGTGGAAAAACAACTTACCACTTATGCATCGGTGGCTGTATTAACTAGTATGGGCATTGGTGACAGGCAATGATGTGGGTGAGCATGAGAGTGATTGACAGCGCTAAGACCCTCCTCCTGGCTCTGACTGGTTGTTTTTGGTCCGGAGTGCTGCATTATATCGTAATAGTGGCTCAAAGAGGAGATGGAGGAGCTCGATTATTATGCTTTTTCCTCACCGATTATCTGCCTCGTGTTTAAAACTGTCACGACGAGGTGACAGTTTTAACAAACAGGGAAAAAAAAGTCTCATACTGCAGCTTTAATGCCAATCACCTCCTTCTTTACCCCGTGCCACAGGTATGCAACATGCAAGTGCAACTCAGACAAAAACGTATTCATGAAGAATCTAATAAGCAGGCGGCAGAGACGGGGAAGATGAGAACAGCCTCCAGCAGGCAGTGGGCCGCTGCTCATCCTTGATGCCGCTGGAAGCTCTTCAGGAGGGACGCAGATGCAAATGTTCACCCTGAACAGGATGACTGACGGCTCCCGTCTCTGCATCTCATCTCCACCGTGGGCTGCCGCCGACGAAGCCGCCGAGGTGGCAGCGGATGAGGGGGGGGGGGATAAGTGTTTAATTGTGATTCATCTGCCGAGCCTCCACGCTGCTGTTAGGAGGGAACAGATCGGATGGAAGTGCCAGTGAGAGATCTCGGATAACGAGGCCGAGAGAGGGGGCTCGAGCCGTCACCAGGGCCCCTTCTGCCTCCCCGGAGTCGATGAATCACCTCCCCTTCGCCTTACAGGAAGAAGAGACGGAGCAGAGTTTCCTGTTTAAACTCCGGCTAAGAGCGTCGCCTGTGATGTGTCACCGGGCTTGACGTCTCAGAGTCAGAATCTAAGGAGAGGAAACGCTTGAAACGAGTCAAGAGACGCGGGATTCCCGTATCCAGGGAAGATCCTCAGTTGTTGGTGCTTTGCGGGCTAAATATATGTTTACCACAGCCGGCTCACCCATCGACCTCTTTCAGCTTTAGCGTCGACTTTGTGAAGAGAAGGAGAAGCTTTGAAGTTTAGAAGTGGAAACCAATGTTAGAGCAGCGATTTCACTAATCCCACTCTGTTCTGCAGAAGTAAAAACATCAGTCATGAATCTCTGAGTTTACGCATCGATTTCAATTTCTTCTGGCCTTAGTTGTGATGTAGGAAAACCCCACTGCCTACATAGTGAGTTTAAATTGTTTTTGTAGAATTTCAAGACATTTATTTTCATCTTAAAAGTTCCAAATACATATATATATTTTTATTTCTCTCTCCATTTATTTCATTTCTCTCTCAATTTAAGGAAATTGGGAGAATAATACAACTACAAATACATATTTCTGGCTCATATTTCAGGAGGAATATGAGAGGGTGTCTTGTGCAAAAGGGTCACCCTTGGCAAGTTTGACAGGCAATTTAGTCTGGCCGAAGCAGACCTGTCCCTCCGTGACCGGGGGGGGCTGGAGCTGTCATGTGTGCGCTCACACAGAAAGATTTCTTCCTTCTTTTATAACCCCACATCACCCGTCCTTCTCCATCTGCTACAGATTTGAGCCAGACACGAATCACAGGAAACAAAGAACTTGGAGGATAAAAAAAAAACCAACATAAAAATCACTGGACAGGACTTGTTAGTGTGACTGCGACAGGCATTCACACTCCTGAGTTACACCACTTCTCTTTTCCTGCACACTTTGTGCTACTTCAACCATTTCAGTTTTACAGTATTCTGCTTATTCCGGACTTTACAGCTATATATTTTGGTATTGACATCTTCAACTGATATCTGCGTCCCCGTTGAACTGAAATGAACATCTTTTAATTTCTGAAAAGAACTGTCAAAAAACGTTGTGCTCTTCCACTCTCTGTAGCTGATGACTTCGAAACCTCTTGGAGTAATCAATGCAAATAAAGATCAACACATGGACGAATTTCTCTCGATCTTGTTGGGACATCAGTCCTCTAATCCTGGAGATGTTCTTCAGGCGATAGAAGGCCGACTTTGTAACCGTCTCCATGTGACTCTGAAGGTTAAGGCCCGAGTCCATCACCATCCCTGGGTTTGCGACCTGATGTGTAGTTTGCAGCTGAAGTTGTGCATCTTCAGGTCCAAAGATAATGACTTCGGTTTTGTTTCTGTTCAGCTGGAGAACGTTTTGACACATCCACACGTTTATCTGCTCTAAGCATCTGCTCAGAGATTGGGTGGGTTCAGAGTCTCCTGGCCACATCATATTGTAGAGTTGAGTATCATCTGCGAAGTTATGGTAGCTAATCTTGTCTCCCCGGGGGAGAATATAGATATTAAATAAGAGGGGTCCAAGCATTGAACCTTGGGGTACCCCGCATTTAACTTCGGTCTGCTTAGATGACAAGTTTCCTATTGAAACAAACAAAAAAAAAAAAAAAAAAGAAAATCCCAGTTCACTATGTAAAATTCAAACCAGTTCAGTCCTGGACCGGAGAGTCCGACCCAACTCTCCGGTCGTTTCTGTAATATGTCACCGTCATCAGTGTCAAAAGCTGCACTGAGGTTCAGCAGAACCAGCACTGCGGTTCTTCCAGCGCCTGTGTTTATGTGGACGTCACTGAACGCTGTGACGAGGGCCGACTGGAAACCAGACTGGAAGAAATCAAGGCTGTTGGTTGTAGATAGTCAACTGTTGAAGCAAAACTTTTTCAATCATTTTGCTGATGAATTAATGGTCGAAGATCATCCTGCAGTTCTGCAGAAGTGATTTGTCCAGATAGCCTGTGAGAAAACACCTGCTGAGTTTACTATTTGAGCATTTTGACCTTATGGAAATTTAAGAAAACTCGTGGGAACAGTTCTTACAAATGCATAGAGCTTTCTTGAAAACAAACAAAAAACTTTGATCTTGGAAAAAAAGAAAAACAGCTCAAATAAATCATCGAAGGAAAATGTCAATAATTCCGATGATGAGAGTTTTTAAAGTTTTGATTGGCACCACTGCATCTTTTAGGCTCTCCTAAGTAATAAAATGAACAAAAACAGCGGCGACTTGATGAGACAATGCACTCGTGCCAGAAAGGCAGACTGGCAGTTTATTTATTTCAGTTTCGTTATGGAGCTCCCACCTACGTTTATAGGATGCCTCACTGCTTCTATAAAAATGAATTCTGTCTGAGCCCGGCCCAAAAGTACATTTTAAAATGTTGAAGAGGACGACAAAGGCACCACCAGAAGGCCCTAAAGACTTAATTGCCTGGAGTTATTTAATATATTCACACTAAGAGAAAGCACAGAAAGTTTCTTCAAAGGCCTTTGCAGACTTCACAGTTTACTGTAGTTGACTCGAATTTTGACACATATGGATAGAGGTATTTAATCAGTCTCATGCGATATATTCAACTTTTTATTCTCCTAATTTATTCCTGCTAATCTGCGTCGAACATAAATCATTGTCAAAACACAAAAAGAGCTCATTAACTGTTGCTTGCCAATTACAGCATCCAAAAGCTATGCCACTCCAATATTTTCTGCTTTATGATCAGACTTAATATACATTGTTTATAGCCTTATTAAAGTAAAAAAAAAAACACATCTTGAACATGTCGTGTAATTTGGTACTTTAGACTAAAACTGTAGGATGTTGCTGAATTAGAAGTAAGTTTTGAGTCATGACTGTGCTGCTTTAGTCATCAGCCATTTTCTCTTGCCTGCTTTTGTTTTCGCTCCACCAATTTCTGGTGAGAAAGAGGAAGGGAAAAAAAAAACCTTTATTATTTCTTAGTAAATAAGGAAATTGAAAAATTGTGTCCCACAAAATGACTTACAGCTCAAAAATGACTAAAACACACACGACTCGGTTATTAGAAACAAAGAAACGTTAATAAAGAAACGTAAAAACGTTGAAAACGCGCCACATTAGGCCGAGGAAACTGGAACGCTGTCGCTCTGCGTCACGCAGAAGACTATTTGAACGTCACCCGTGTGGTTTGTTGTGCTCCTGACGGCTGAAGTGGGATTGGACACCATGTTGACATGACAAAACCTGCCTGAGGGTCTCGGGAAGAAGATTTGAGCTGATTACTAAAGGTCTCCAAAAAGCTCTTAAAAGATTCAAAACAACTGCAAACAAGCTCGGCTCTGACGATGTGAGTAATTTCCCTTGGAAAAGGATGGAAGATGCTAAAAGTCCCTGAAGACTCAAAAAAGATCTCGTGGGACCTACAATGTGACTTTATTACCATTAATTTGAAATAAAAATCCATTATGAATTCCATTTCCCCCATCAGTTTCAAATACTGAAAAATATGAGGATTCACTGTTCTTTTGTTTAATGAGGAAAAACCATTATCTAGAGATAAAAAAAAATATATTAATGCTCTACTTTCTCCCCACAACTTCATATTGACACATACTCGTGGGGTAATCTCGTCTCCTAAAAGATGCGTCTGCTATTTTTAATCACACACTTTGCAACAATGCGCCTGCCTGCGAGTAAACCTACCCTGGTACAAGTCTGAGGTCAGGTGTTTACATACTGGAAGCCGCATGCTTTAGTTGTTGCACAAGCTGCATCCCGTGTCGAGTATCACAACAGCTCTCTGTGGCTCTCGCAACATGTAACAGTACGCCAGCCAGCTGAATCCAGCGCAAAGGGATTTTTCCTAACCAATCTTGCAGGTTTTGCTCTTTTTAAAAGAGTTGAAACAAAGTTAAACCTGTGGATGTGAGATGTAACTGAAGGAAGCATTTGGTGGATTTAAATGGGAAGAAAAGGGGGGAAGTGTTGATGAGGTTTGACTTGAGTTTATTTGGTAGGATTTGGGTTTTATTGGGTGTTTTTTTTTTTCTTTGCTGGGACATTGGAAGTCATTTTCCCTGAGTTATACTGACCTGAGTTTGCCACTAACTCTGAACAGATTGGCTGCAAACGTGAAGGACACCTGCTATTCCTCTCTTTCAAACGCATTTTCTCACACGTATCTTGGGAACTCCTGTTATTCCTTTCAAATGCCCTCATCTAAATCAGTACCAATAAACTCTAAACCCTGGTGCTTTTTTTTTTTTTTTTAACTCTATTTATTTTTTTAGAAAACATTTTTTCAGTCATCCAGACCTGGAAGGCGATGGTGTCAGTTTAATAAAAACTGCGCAGAAATAGAACCAGAGACTCTGCGCAACGATGCAGGTGATAAAACTTCTTTACACAAGTGTTCTTTGAAACCTTTCCAAATCCAATTTGTTCGTCATCTGAAATCATCACTGATAAAGTGACTTAAAATACCTCACAAATCCTGTCCAGGAACAAGCGATGAGAGAAAAAAACCCCAAAAAAACAGGAAGATCGGTCATTGAGCGAAGTCCGGCTGACATGACTCTGTGTAGATGTCGATCCTTTTCAAGCGGAGAAGCACGATGAAATAACTTACTCTGCTTACTCTGATCCTTGTGGAAAAACGGAACAGTAACCTGTATCATTTATTGCTCTTCCTAAGTTTTTTTTTAACATTTTTGAGTTTTCAGCCTCAGAGCTCTGCCAGCTGCGACGGGCTGCATGTTGGGACGTGCGCAGACCTCCACATGATGCACAAGCCTCAGGTGAACATGCCACAGACTCACATTATCATGCATTTCAGAATCTACTCTGTGGCTCTGATATGTGTTTGGTAACATTTTCAGACTTTATGTCAAGCATATCAAAGAAAGTTTTACCTATTTCAGTTTTTCCCTTTTTAAAAAACTATTTCCCCATGTGTCTTGGCATTTTAGGTGAAGCACATAGGCATTCAGGTGAAGATGACTGGATATTTGAAGATGTCATCCTAATTGCGTGATTGAATTTACTGAATCCAGATTGCATCCAGCATCAACGCAGGCAGGTATCATTGATCCAATCATGACCTTCAGTGTTTGACCTTCAGCCGTTTGGATTATGAGAGTCAGTGTGTGTGTGTCTGTGTGTTGCTTGACTTCTTAACTTCCTTTACCAGTACATGGAGCAAAAATGCAAGCCACGTATTTAATAGTAAAAAATTGTCTTTCCTTTTTTAACCACGTCAGGGCTTGGATTCATGTAGCTACTTTGAGAATATTGAAGTTGTCGAGGAAACTTCTGACTTTTCTTTCAGCTGGATTTTCAACTTCGGGTGACATTTTCCGACAGTTCGTCCAACCGGAAGTTTGGAAAACGTTCAAATAAAAACATTGAAATTGCAACAGTAAACTAGCCAGTCAGTCTAATTTGACATTGAAACTTTTCCTTATATATATATATATATATATATATATATATATATATTTTCTTTGCAGCTTTTAAAATAACACAACAAACAGACAAAAGGCCTTAATGTGCTGATTTAAGATGCGTTAGCACATGATACACAGCACCGAGCTATGTATTTACTCGCCTAAATAAAAATGCAAGAACTATCCTGAATAAATATCTCTTTCATTCAACTTTTGCTCCATTGTCCCATCTGGCCTCCGAGAGCTGAAAAAACAAAACAAAAACAACAACAACAAAAAAAAACCAATAACAAAAAACAATCCTCTCCCTTCTCCTCTGAAGGCACCGGCTGCACTGTGGGTTCTTTTATTTATCATGCTTGCTGCTGAGGTTTGCTAATAAAACAGCTTGTGTGCATTTCACACAGGCAATGGATTTTAAAACGAGTGCTATGAAACGGCCTGAATTAGGCTTCCCTTCAATAACAGTTATAAATTCTCACAGCTGCTGCGCTTACAGCTTTAAGGCGTGTTGGAGTAAAACAAACAAACGAACAAATGAAAAAATAAAACAAAAAAACATGTTTTTGTGCTTTGAGTGTAAGAGCATGAATGGTTTTCCGCTTGCAATTAATTCAAAACGTTTTATTTTTTGATGTGAAGTCATTTGTCATAGCTGTTGTGTTTACTTGCAAAAAAAAAGAGAAAAAAAAAGCTAATAAAACACATTTATGCGGCACATGTGTTTTAATATGAATCAGAGTCTTCCACCCGGTGATGTAATGGTTTTTCTTTTACTCGATGCACTCAAAATGCTGCAACCCGGCACTTCACTGGGGCGATGCACTTTTTTTTTTTTTTTTTTTCCTGCTGTATATGGCTTTTATTTGCTGCTGAATTATTAACAGCAGATTGTCGTCCATTTCCCGGGGAGACGCTCACGACGCACTGCGTTTAACACGGTGAGCCGGCCCATGATGTCAATAGCTGTGTCAGCTCTCGGGCCCCGACCCACACTGATACTCAAAGCACCGGCTAATGACTCATGCGCCGAGCTCATTTCAGTTCCCAGAATCAGAATCATCTTACAGCTGGATGAGTCTTTCTTGTACCTCGTTCTCATGTGTTCGGTGATTTCATCCAAAACTGTAAAAGGTTTTCATTCTACATCCCGGTGCACATCTCACTGATTTGGCCCATTTATACTTTCCCTTACCTAGCGCTGTTACCACAAATAATGTGCATCTTACCATATTTATTTTTACACCCTTTTTTGTGAGACTTTTTTTTTTTTATTTCGCCCCCAAAAGAAAGAAAGGACGTTGTAGTTTTGTTAAAACTACAACGTCTCGCTCCTTCTCGGCTTTGTTAAACTGCTGGCCTGTTTCGTCTGAGTTTATGCCGGTGGGAATGAAGTTGAGTAGTTTTGGCCAAACATTAGTATCAAAAGCTGCTGCCCAGTTCATTTTTGTTAGAGAACAGACTGCAAAGGCCCCGTCGTTCGTCACAGACCGCCATTTTGAATTGATTGGACTTCACAGAAGAAATGGCATGATAGCAAAAATGACGCTACGCAGTGAGGTTCATTTGGGATGTGACTTTATGTTTCTCTAGATGACATGTTTATTCTATTGTAGCTTCCGCTCTTTACTTGCTAAGTAGTTAGCGAAACCAGTAGGTAGATATGTTTACCTTTTATGCTTCTAGCGGTCCCTGCTTGTTATTGCATACGAATGTCATTATCAAATGAATCGAGCTTGATTATTTGTCCTGTAGTGGAGCGACACATGCAGGTTGCACCTTGCATCTGCATTTAGATAAGCAAGCCATAGATACCATTCCACCTGCGAGTCTTCAGTGATAAAGCACTATAGAGGACAGGTGGGTCGAGCTGGTAACAGAATTATAGCTTTTATTCCAGAGTACTGAGAAAACAGAATAGAGCCATGCTCACACAACAGGGAAATAGACTTTTTTTCCCCTGCAACCAAGATGTGGTGGATAATATGATGGTTGCCAGTTCAGCTGGTGGAGGAGATGGAGCAAGGAGCACTGTGGGAAAAAATACAGAGTCTGTCGCTTCTAATGCGATCATGTCGCAGGCAAATAGAGCTGCAAGCACAACAGCGAACCACAGCCTGTCAAAAGCGTATATTTCTTTCTTTTGAGCCGGGAAGCCTTGAATACATATGGATGGATGGATGGATGGATGGATGGATGGATGGATGGATGGAAGGCGGCGTTTTTCCACATCAGCTGCGACTCAGAAACGTGGAATTCAGGTTCAGATTTTGAGCGTCCGCAGAAGTGCGATCAAATTCAGTCAAATAATCTGAGATCCTTGGAGTATAAAAGAATAACCTTTTATAGAGCTGGTGTCCAGGGGAGAGAGAGAGATGGATTCAGCATCATCTAACCTTCAAGCTGTTCTTTGCTCTGTTCAAATGTCCGCATCTCTGTTTTTATGGATGAAGCATGACTGTTTGGCGTTCTTGTTTGACAGGTGAGATAAATAAATTCACTCTCCCCAGAAAGCTTTGCAGGTCTGTGGAGGCGAGGCTTCAGGGGCTCTGAGATATATTTACCCTAACTTGACAACCAAAGCAAAATAAAAAAAAAAAAGAAATAAAAATTCCAGGTTTATGAGTTGCAAAAGGTCATGTTGCAAAACTAAACATGCAGATGTTTTTGCTCCTGCGTTTCACTCTCCTTGAAGACCCCGATAAATTCTTAGTCGGCTCACAAGGTTGGGGATTTTCTCACATCACAACACAAACACTGTCAGATCTATTTTCACATCAACATATGGCAGGACCACAAAGCAAAGCATTATTTTTAAATGTATTTATTTTTGTCCCAAGTAGGACATAGAACCAGGGTTTCCAACCATTTCCAAGCTAAAAACAAAAAGATTTTTACCACAAAAACTCTTAAAATTTGTTGTCTAAGCTCATTTGACTCTGCTTCAGGCTGATTGTATCCTAGGACGCGCAGTGGACAATAATTTGTGGGTCTATAAACTGAAGTTGGCAACAGAGAAACAAGGGAAAGTCCTGGTGGCTACATTCAGTACCCATGAAGTGAAGGCTAGTTTGTAAGAATGACATCACATTGTTTTCCAGCTGCAAATTAGCCAAACGGTGAGATATGCCAATTAAAATTACAGCCCAAGCAAAAATAATAAGGCGTAACCAGAGAACACAGCTGTTTATGTTTCAGATTGCGTAAAAACAAAAAATGCCGTCTGCTGCAAGCTGGAGAGGGATGGAAACGTTGCGGACTGTGGTGAGTGAGTGAATCCATCCAAACAGAATCGATCCAGTCAGATGTCAGAGGTAGAGAAACCTCTTTTTTAAATTTTTATTTCTGATCACTGTTCACTCTGGCCGGGTTCTTAAAACATGGAAACGTCATATTTATCCATCCACTTTAAAAAGAGTTTAGCAATAGATGGAACTGCTGCTGACTATAAATGAGCATCGATCTCAGTTACTTTTAAAAACAGAAATGTTTCACATAAATACGCTCAGCACACACATTTACACGCTCATAAAATGGTTTGTCATGGGATATTGGAATTTTTTTTTTTTTAGCAAATATGGAAGCAGTAGATAGTGATTCTGGCAGCAGTTCGGGCTGCAGCAGATTGATCTAAACAGGAACGTTTATGAGCTCAGGTCAGTCAACACAGACTGTCTCAAGACAGAAATAGAAACCCCAAGCCTGTTGTTTAATTCTGATGCCCTTCACCACCAACAAGTTGATCAGATTAGGATTATGTTTGGTTTGTTTTGTTGTTTGTTTCCATGCTGTGCCTGTTCCAAGGGCAGTATTATGTATTTTTCTGCTGTGCAGTGGCATTTGTAGCGTAATTAAATAACTGTGTCACCTTCAGTTGTTATAAAAATGCAAAACTGATCACATATGACACAAGAGAAATTGGGCTTCTGTCTCTTTAAGAAGCTCCTGCTCTTTCTGAAACTCCTCCTTCAGGAAGTGATCACAACATTGCTCCTCTTTTAACCCTTTAACTTTTTTACCAGCGTTGCCCTGAGAAGTATCTCGTATAACGATCTCAGTGGGTCCACCAGGTGTTTGCTAATTGCTGCTGGCTAGTTTGAAGGAGTGGAATAAGAGCGTCACGGAGGAGGGAGTAAGGTGGAAGATGAGAAACTCTGAGGAGGAGCCACGCCTCATAGGCGGTGCTTCGTTCACCAAGGCATTTAGCGCATCTGAACGGTTGCCACGGGAGATGAAAGGACTTCTCAAATAATGCATGAAAGAATCAGGGCGACAGTCCAGGCCTGTTTTATGATCCAACATGATGTAAAGCTCAAAGTCTATTTCACATAACAAGTGCCCTTTTAAAGCTGGAAAGCACTGCTGTTGTAATCAAGTTTAATTCTTAGATTTAATTTGCTCAGCTTTGTTTTTCTCCCAGTGATGACTTATGAGTCAAAGATATTCTGCCAAGGATCTGCAGAGATTTAACAATTTCCAACTCAACCCATATGGCTCATTGTAAAGTCAACAGAATGATGGTGTCTTTCACGCTGAGGTAATACATCATCCTATTCCTAAGCACTCGCAGCAGAGTGTGTGTGTGTGTGTGTGTTTGCGTGGTGTGTGTGTGGGGGGGGGGGTTTGACGGGCCTTGGCTCCGGCAGTCTCTTGTGATGTCTGTGTTTTAGTTTGCTGCTTGTGTGTCCTTGCAATTGGCATGAGTTGAGCTAATGAAGTTACATTGAAAGGGGACTCTGAAGATTTTTTTTTTTTGAGGTCTTTACCACCGAAAGTCACTCTACATATACACACGTGTACCATGACTGCGTGTGACTACAGAGTGCGCCATATGTGCGACGCAGAATGCTGTGGAGAACAGGACGGCTTTGTTGATGCTTTTCGCTGATTCCCCCGGACTAAATAAGCATGATGTGCATATAATCTGAGCAATCTTCCTCTTTAATGGGCGAGTTTTTTGGGGTTGTTTTTTTTTCCACAGAACCAAAAAGTACAGAGAGCAAAGGAAAGCGTCGGATCTTAAAGGAAACACGAGAGTTCAAAGTTCCCTAAAGTTGTGCAGTAGACTGGATTTTATTACAATGAAACATATTGCTTCAATCTGTCTTGTTTTATTCACATAGTTCTTTTTTTTTTTTGCACGTCTGGCAGAATTAGACTTAACGTAATCTGTTTTTAATGTCACCAGCATTTCTTTTGACTGGGTGTAACATTGATATGTTTGGAGCGACCAAACCACATCTGAAATCTGATAGGGATTCTGTGTAGCTACTGAAAGATTAAGTTGGGATGACAAGAAGGCCGTCCAGCCTCAGATACCAGAAGTGTTGCTATGATGCTATTAAGGAGTAAAGGGGTGGTGTTATGTATTTTTCTGGCACATAGTAGCATTTTATAGCACAATCAAGCGATTATGTTGTTATAAAAATGCTAGATTAAATGAGATTTTTTAATTTAATGGCGTCTCTTTAAAAACGCCTGCTCTTTCTGAAACTCCGCCTCCAGGAAGTCAGGCTCTTAGGTCAAGTTATGAATGGCTCACATTCTTCTGCCGATTGGTTAATTGATAACATTTGAGTTAATCGGAGACGTAAACAGTGAAGGCAGTAATTTTGTAATAGAGATTCCTTGTGTGACATGGAATCTGTCAAACGGATGAAACCGATGAAACGTAATGTTTTCTGACATTCCTTTTTCCCTGAAATCTCACATGATTATGTTCATGAATCTGTGTACTGGATGCAAGATCACCTTGTAAACTGGTGCAAAAGAGGTGAACTGTGTGAACTCCTTATAATGAGAGATTTTGCTCAAGAAACATTACATTAGCGCCGCATCTCATTGTGTCCAAATGACTTATTCCGGAACATTTTTGCTGTCGATATCCATTATGCTAACGCGTAACGGTGTGGTTTACATCTATAGTCTTTGCATGTCCGTGCCAAGATGTCTATATTTTGCCCTTGACGATGCCCATAAAACGACTCCAGCAGCTTATCATGACCTTGCAGCCTCTTGGCAGCAGGCTGAGTAAGTGCTTCATTATGGAAACCACCAGCAGCAGGAGCGCCGGTGTTACACACACTGTCCACCCAAGAGTCTAAATCATCCTGGCGCATAGGGAAAGCATTTAAGCTGCCTTTAATAATGATTAATACACCTCCACCACAACACCAAATAGGCCTCCGTACAGCATCATCCATCATCGATGTGAAACTCCATCCTGTAATACACTTAAATTACATTTATTAGAGAAGTCTGCTGCACAGCAGCTCCTTGGAAGGTACTCTGGGCACGGGTAATTGTTCTTATATCAATCAGTTAAGTGATTGTGAAATGAAACAAAATAAATTAGGAAAAATGAGCCCTGGAGTTGGTTTCACGACAAATCCAATGAGCAATTTCGCCGCACGGCAGCGCAGGCACTTAACAGTTTTTCTTTAGTGAAACCCAACAGAGACCTCACACATTAGCTGCTGGGTTTTTTTTTTTTTTTTTTTTGTTTTGCTGATGAGTAATGTTTTGAGTTAAGTTACTTTTTTGATCAGCAAGTTGGCAAGTCATTGATCTTTTAAAGCTGAATTGAACTTGCATGTTCAGGTCTGACATGTATTTAGGTTTATTAAGCAGTTCAATGAGTCTTTTAAGCCATTTCAAAGCATCATTTAACAGCCCATTGGTTGTACATCAATACACATCTCTGATATCAGGCACACACTGATTTAGAACGATTATCCATTGCTAACATAACGTTAGATTAGAAACTCTCTACCTGTAGTACGTTTTCTCTCTCTCATCTTGTCCACATCTTCTGGCACTTAAAAGATAAAGTCTTTCACTAAGAAATCAAAGTGCTTCGTAAAGTCGATACATCGCCAGTTCCTGCTGATGGAAACAGACTTGTACCTTCGGCCTATTTAGAGAGGACACTTAAGCTGATGTGCAGGTTTTTGGGCGGTAAGAGGGAAAGATGTAAAACACAAAATCTGCACAGATCTCAGCTGAGGCAAATTCACAGTCTCTCTGCTACGTGTTGCCCTGCAATAGACTGGTGGCATCAGTCCCTCTGGAATGGACACAAGCTCTTATATTTCATCCGAACTGCGTCGAAATTGTCTCTCAATGACATGGGTGACAAGAATTTTGTCGTCTTGTTTGCAGGGAGGCATCCTCCTCTCCTTCTCGACAACAGACCGAACCGTTAGGGGTTTGGGTTCCGATCACGGTCTTTCAAAAGCTGTACCTGCTGATTCCGATTATGTTCGATACCAGGGGTTTTATTTTGGCTGAAATGTCGCTAAGTTTACCAAGAAAGTTGCTGAGTTGCCAACAGTGCGATAACTATTGTCAACTGCAAACGTGCAGACATGTCTGTCCTCTTTTGCCCTCCCTCTTTCATGGGAGTGCAACATTTTTAGAACGGGGATAAGATCGGCTACACATGGAAGTATTGGCCAATCGCAGATTTCCCAAAATGAAGGCAATCGGTACGAATAAATCAATTAGCTGATAAATTAGCTGATAAAAAGGTAAATATATCTGTGCAGCCCTACCAAGGAGTGTTTTTCAGACGCAGTGAGGAATTACGTGCAGTTGTACGATTCTTCACAAAACACCTGCAAAGATTGTCAAATGGCTAAAACTGGACAGTCAAACAATAGACCCAACTCTGGTCTATTGTGTTTATCTTTAACCCAGCAGAGTGTAGGGATCAGCATGTCATGCCCCTTTGCTCCACACCCTACACCACAGAAGCCACTGACATGGTTTAGCACTTAGAATGACAGTGTGACATGTAGGGCAAGAAAAAAAAAAAAACGAGGCATGGATTTCAGCCAATACTGAATTTGGTACACTGAGGGGACTTTCGAGAAACAATAAAAGCAAAAATAGGATAATTTATGTTAATTGTTCTCCTGTGACATTTCCTTCATTTTGTCATAAACACATAATCATGAACAGAGCTACTCAAGAGTTGGTGGTAAATTCACATTTACATTGAAAAAAAAAAAAAAAAGGCATGAGAAATCCTATGACTTTTCAGAAGAGCCTCAGTGTGTTCTCCAGAAAACATCAAGCTAAATAATGCACTGGTGCCTGACTGAGTTTTAGCAACATGCATTGCCAATGTGTGAACCAAAATCTATGCAAGAGGAGGCAGAGGAGAATTGGCACAATGATGGAGCTGGAGTTGTTCCTCTTGTGAAATAAAGTAATTCAGTTTGGCAGTGCGCGTTGCACAGAAAGCATTATATTCCATAAAATTACACCACAGAAGACTTCATATTTACCTAATTTACAATAGTGTTAAAGTTGCATAACAGCATTGATTAAGTATCCAGCTGTGAGGGGGGGGGAAAAAAAATCCATGTAAAATAAATGTTTTCTCCTATTTTTTGTTGGGTGGTCCAGGTGGTTTCACCCTGAAGTGGCACTTCTAGACTTTTTACAAGTTTGTCAGGGCTAAACTGCGAATTTGGAATGCAGAGGGAAGTTTATACTGCAGGCTTGAAGGTTGTGGGGGGTGACTTAGTCATCACTCATTGCTTAATGGTGCTCAGGACTGCAGGGAAGGCTGAGGCCACAGCAGGCGGCTGGTGGGGAGGCGATGCACATTGTGAACAGATCACTGGCCTCTCGCAGACACAAACAGATCACCGAGCAACAACGGAAAGATGTGAGTTCATTTAACAAGGGCAAGTTTGGACTGAAACACAAAGCTCTTCAGTTGATATTTACAGGGCATTGCAGGCAAGTTTTCCACATTTTGTTGTTTTCTAACAGCATGTGTTAGCATATGTTATCAGGATTTTACAGTGGAAGAAGTGGAAGAATAGTTCCACCTAGGTTGATTAGACCCTATCTAAAAAAAAACAACAACAAAAAATAAACTTATTTGCCTTTGCGGATTGTGGATCTGGTCGTCATAAAAAAAAAATTTAAAAAAAATTCTTGCAATTCAACTTTGTTCAGGAATGTGCTGCCATAGTTACGCGACACATTCAAAGTCAAGCCACTGTGGAAATCAAATGGTGCGTTCGAGGGCCGTTGCGGCGCATTTTGAGCGACTGGATTTGGACCATTTGGAGAGTTTAGCACATCCAACTCGTCCGACGGTCCACGAAGACTTTGAATGTAAAACCTGACGCTCAAAAACGTGTTTGGTATGAAAGCACCAAAACATGGTTTCGTGGCTTTCAACATGGCAGAATGAGTATTTTTGCACACTCTTGTCTTTAAAGTACTTAAATGACAAATATCAAATAACTTAATAAATGAACAATTGCCTAATGAGCACCAGGTGGGTGCAGTTCACAACAAAATTAGAAATAATTTCCATCTTCACTCCAGAATTTAACTATAAAGAATTAACTCTGGAAGAATATCTTTGATCCAAGACTATTTAGTTTTACTGTTTTTAATATCATTTTAAAGAACTGTAAAGAACATGATCTTTTGACTAAATAACAGGAATAATAAAATATTTTTGAATAAATATTTGTAGTAAAAACATTGGGATATCATGGGTGTTTTTGTTGAATTTTTAATGATAGCTCAGAATTAAATCTTGCACTTAATAAGCGACCCGCTCACTGCCGTGTCATCTGAAACTCTCTCTAGAAATGTGTGAGGCACGAAGGAAGTTCACTGTGACTCATTTAGGAATAACCAGTGCCAATTAGCTAAACAATATCAGAAGGAATATTTCCATGTTTTTAGATCTTTACCATCAACTGTGTCTTTGCACCTTTAGCACAGATTAAGATCCATCGTGTTTTATTCTTTACATGATAATGATGTAAGCAAGTAGAGATGGCAAGAGCTCCTGATTCTCAGCAGTCCACGACATATTTCGTCTCACTCTGCAGCGACTTGGATGTCGGAGACTAATTTGAGCCTAAATCATATCGATGTCAGCTACATTTCTCTGCTGCCAGATTTGAAGCAGCCAAGTGGACATTATGTTAAGCTGCAGTGACATGCTGCCAAAGATTAGCCGAGGCTAATCCTACACGCTGACAAACCGTACTGTAACCTCGCATTTCTCACTTTTCTAGTAAGATGAAACTCACTTCAGACGAGTCAGATGCTGTCCTGACCCGCTCCTTAAATCACACGCTTTCTAACAATGAAATGTTCATGTCGTTTCTGTTATTGACTAGAGCGAAACGCTGGAACATTGCTTTGGCAAAGCTGCTTCCACACCTGCACGGCTTAAGAGAAACCAGACCACTGTTATTTATCCGCACCTAAGCTGTAATCACAGGTTGCTTAAGGGCTTTTATGTGATTCATGCATTTTCTTGCAAAAGTGTCAATACCCCTTTGCACTTTTTCAAATGTAGACTTCTTCTGTAAAGAATAGGATCCCATCATGTCATGTTTTACCACAGTGACTGTGTGTTTATGCATGGTGTTTTCCATATCGGACAATTTGGTCATTAAAGACAATTTATCTGACCAATGTTTGTGTTTCAACAATGATCATACCAAAGGATAGGCTGTATGGACTTGAATGTTTGTGTTATATATATATTGACAAACTGATAACAACAATTTCACTTTACTAATAAACTATGTGACTGATTAGAGCTCCAAAATATCAATAATGTTGATACCAAGTTGGTGTCAGCATCCGATCAATACTAGAGTGATAAGATCGGTACTATAGTTTCAGAGTCTCTTGAAATTGTTTTTTATTTTTGTAACATTGTTTCTCAGCACTAACTCAAAAAAGATGTCTTTGTTTGCTCTCAAATTATATATTTTTTGCATTTTATTTTTTAAAATATGTTTCTGGTTTTTATATCGGTATGCAAAAGTAGTTTGTTGACACCTAATTCAAAGAAAAAACCACAAAAACACCGGAAGGTCAGAAGTCTGATAAGATATCAAACCCAAATAAAGGATATTAACATTGGTATCAGTGATACTGTCCCTGAATTTACTTGGTATTGGATCGATGTCAAGGTTTTTAGTATCACACACCAATATTTTTTCTTGCTCTTTTGCTCCGTGCATTCTTTGTTAAAACAAATAAAAAAATCACCTTGTTGTTTCTCAATCAGAATCAGCTGTGAGTTGCAGGCGCTTGCTAAATGTGCGGTGGGAGTAACTCTGCAAACAGTTTCACTAAGACGAAGAAAAAACATAAAAAATAGATGGAAAGAAGCCTAATTGAGAGGCTCAAAGAAGCGTTTGACATTTTTAGAAATACTGCTCCTTCTACCGGAGCTCAGATGCCTCCCAGGCTAATTGCATCTCTGCTGCAGCTCGAGCTGTCACAGAATTAAAACAGTGGTTTCATCCATCACTTAACGAGAAAGTTGGTTCTAAATACCTTGTCAGAAATGAAGACAATTTTTGGTCGGAATAAATTTAGGTTGTTGACATTTTTCTCTCTAAAACCTGTCAACGCGCCACCATCATTTTCGAGTCACAGGCTCTCGTCTTGTAGCTGCACCCAGAGTCACTTTGTGGCGCTTTAACACCACCCTGCTGCATATTACACCAGGACTCTAAATTCCTTAACTTTGGCAGATTTGAGGAGCGGAGCTAAATAAAACGAACGCTCGACAGAAAAGCTCTGCAGAAGCCTTTCATGGTGGTGTTTTCTTGTCCTGATCCACCCCTCGGGTGTCGTCAGAAGCGTTTGGATGTGTTTCCACAGCTGGTCTGGCATCAGCCCTTCAGCACCTCCTTCAAACCTGCATAAAGGTCACCATAAAACCCTACTGAGACCCACTACTTCAAGTCACAATGAGTGAAGATCAGCCTCCGCAGTCAGACAGACACTTGTAAGAACATTTGTATAAACACGCCAAGGCAAACACTCCCTTTATGGTGCTCAGGAATGTCCCAGACCTGTGAGGTTTGACACCTCTCCAGAACTTTTTGTTTCAGTTCTTCCCACCTCCATTTGGTCAGTTCAGGTCATCTGTCCTCCGCATGATGACTTTGTTTTATCAGCTGTTTGTTTGACACTTCTTTTTTTTTTTTCTCAGATATTTCACAAAACTTCCAAAAGTATTTTGTCAAAATGTACTTTATAGTTTTTTTTTTTATTGGGATAGACCAACACAAATAGTATAACTGTAAAGTAGAGAAGGTTAATAAGGAATCAGCACTTTGTAGGAACACTTTGATGACACTATTCTAAGATAATTTTCAAAGTGACCAATGTTGGACTTTCTAGCAGCTACTACAACTGGAAACTAGTGACCAGACCTGAGCCTCCAGAGACACATAAAAACAGAAATAAAGTCAGCCTTCTATCAGCTGAAGGACATTTTTACAGGCTTAAAGGACCGAGAAAAACTCACAGATACATTTATCTTTAGTCCACAGCGCTCAGCTCTTCTGGTTCTGGTTCTGCTCTGCATCCTCAGAACCAGAACCAAACATGGAGAAGCAGCATTTGGCTTCAAATCAGGAACAGAAAACTGGAACAGCTACAACACCTACTTCCTGAAAATCAGCTGATACATTAATCAACACATTTGATGTGTATTAACTTGACGAGGGCATTTTGACAAAATGTGTTGCTTGTTCCATGATTGGTGCCTGAATGATGCTTTCATGGTGTTCATCACTTTGAACTGTCTTGTTGCTGAAATGTGCTAAACTTGACTCGACTATTATTTAAACTGGATTATTTGGATCATTTCCATCGATGATTTTTCTCTTGTCACTCTTCCATTGAAGCCAGATTTATGGACAAAAAAAAAAAGAAGTTCCTGTCATCTACCTGAGCTATGGATCTCTGCATCTCCTCTAGAGTTATCAGTCCTCCTGACTGTTTGTCTAATTAATGTCCTTATACGTTGGCCTGTCTGTTTTGACAGATGGCCATATTTTAGCAGCTTCACAGTTGTGCCATACCGTCAGTTTTTGGATGACAGTGCAATAATGAAAAATTTTTAAGATTAAGTTTGAATTAAGGGTTCAGTTATAAATCAAGATCTTTGTTGCATGTTTCCTATTTACTAGCTGGTTCCACTCAGTTTTATTTGGGTGCATTAATGTAAGGCTCTGTAAATTATCTGTTTTTTTGGCTTGAATTTTTAATGTGCTCAGGTAAAAATCAATCATCAAAATCTAATCCCCCTCCTTCTGAGTTCTTTATTATACCTATAAGTTTAACTCTGTTTCATCAAACTAATCGGTCATCTTGTCATCACGTGCTTTCCATCAGGAAACCATAAAAAGTGTATTTTCTTTCCTTTTTTTTTTTGTTTAGTTTTTTTTCCTCAGCACCCTGTCAGGCAGGGCTTTGTGTGCCGAGGCTCATACGGAGAGCAAACAGGCTTCCCTGTCATTACCTCAGACGTGTTACGTGATGTTTCTCCCGCTGATGTAAACAGGGGAGTGTCTGCGTTGGAGCGATTAAAAACTCTCATCATCTGCCTGAGAAGGGCAGATGTTTGGCCTGCTGTCGCCCAGGCGACAGACATCCGTGAAACTCAGCAGACGCGCAGTTTTGTCTTTTATTGGCCCGGAGAGGGAAAATAAAGGTCACTTAATATGGGAGGGGAAACGGCACACAGTTCTGTTAATTGAACACATACAAACCGAGCAGGAGAGCAACGCGCATCCGATCCGTCTCGTGACTCAATCGTCCTTCGATGCTCTTCTCCAGCGTCTGACTAATCAGCAGAAACGCTGATTTGTGGCCGTGCTGCAATCCGAGCATGCAGAAATGAATTGACAAATAAACACAAGGAAGCACTGTGCACACGTTTGAAGTCCACATGCAAAGCAATGTTTAACGACTCAATGTGCAATGTACGGATCTAGACCTGCCCTGTCAGCATGTTTCTTGTGCCCTCCTGCGAGGCTAAGTACAGATGGATACGTTCAACGGATGGTTTAATGAGATTCAGCTCCTGCAGTCAGTTTGTAAACCTGAAAACAGGCAGATTTGTTTGAATGACGGTTGGAGCCAAATGTTTTAAATCTATCGGGATTAGAACAATTCAGCTCACAAGATACACTTAGTAAAGAATCTCCTCTTTTTCTTGAGTAACAAAGTCATTTTGTATTTAATGAAAATGACTTTCATGACTAAAATGACTCCTGTTAGCTTTGTGGCTTGTTTTTAGCGTTCGATCTGGTCAGAAGGAGGGGGAATAAATCCTTTCTTTCTTCACAGAGATCCCACAAAGGGGTGAACAAGGAAACTTTTCTTTCTGTCAAGCTGTTCAGCGTCAAGACCAAATGTGTTTTGTTTCATTGCAGTGTTTTTCCTCCTGCTCTTGCCGTGCCGTCGCAGGTTCTTCAGACCTCTTCACTTTGCAAACGGCACTCAAGAGAAAAATTAGCTGTGAAGTCGTTCAGTGTTTGAGTGTCAGAGTGAACCGCTGGGATTTCTCATTCATGTCACAAAATAGGGTGGAATGATCTGTTGGATGCTGCTGCTGAAGAAATGAGTGCTGGTTCTCATGAAAATGGGGACAGAAATGAACAACAACCCCAAAAAAAAAAAAAAAAAAAGAACAAAAAACACCCCCAGTTTATTACAGTTCCTGAATATGGGGCAGCGTAGTTGCAGATGAGTTCGGGTTCTCGTTCTGACCACAGTCCTCTAACAAAAGGGAATGTGAGCCTCAGAGCTAAACCACAGAGCAGTGGAAGAATGTGGCCTGGTCTGATGAATCACCTTGTGTAGGTCCCATTAATGTCCTGTGAGATAGAGAGAGGGCGTGTGTGTGTGTGTGTGTGTGTGTAGGTGTCACTTACCTAAGGACCAATGGCACCAGAATGCAGTGTGGGAAAGAGGTAAAACAACAGAGGCATTGTACTTGTGAAAAGCTCCCTTATTAAAGCTTGAGTCCTGCCATGCAAACAGATTTTAGCTTCACATGTGGCCACATGTGGATTTCATGGGATATTTTTGGTAAGGATATACCTAGCAATAGCATGTTGAGTAACTTGTGCCACAGCAGTTTTATGTTTTGCCTTAAGACTGCTTAAAAATAATAATAATAATAATTAAAAAAAACAACAAGTTCAGACAAAACGTTTTCTTAAACAGGGAAGGTCGCACCACAAGTTTGGAAGTATTTCAGACATTTCCTCTGTCCAACCGTGACATCCGCCGCGCTCCTCCCGAGCATCGCGCTAGGACCGCAGGAGGGTTTATGAAAAACGCTGCCCTCTGTTTGTGGCCTTGTTGAACCGGTCAAAGCACCCTGCCACTTAACTAATACGGCTTAGAAATCTTTGGAAGAGCTTGACAATGTATTTTGAGATGCTGACTTGACCTCCAAATTTCCCTAAATCTCAACACATTGGAGTTGAGTGTTTATGCCTCCGCCGGTCAGGAAGCTGAAGTTCATTAACGTATAGAGAATCTGTCAAATATGTCAGATTAAACCACTCTATAAAGTTTTGTGAGTGTTTATCTTCATCCTTTTTTTAAAAAAATATTGTTATTCTTTAGGTGTAAAAAATCTAATCCAAAGCCTGGATAATGTGAGTGGGTGTTTGGGATTCATCCGTAAGGCTCGGCGCTGTTTTTGCTCCAGTAGGACGAGATAAAGAACATCCACAGATCAAGATAAGCCCTCAAAGCAAACACACCGACACAATTAGGTTTTCTATTTTGGTTTCCCTGTTTCAGAACACCTAAGAAGGTTCCATATCATTGCGCGCGAATGTGTTCGGCTCTGTTTACCGTCAATCAGCAGGTCTCTATTTGCTTAAGATGAGAAATGGAAAATAATCCCCCTAAAACACCTGATAAACAATAATGTAAGCAGAGCAAAGCGTATCACCATAAACCATGTTTAAAATGAGAGACCGACGGCAGCCACTCCTTTGTTTTTATTCTCCGTTTCCCATACGGAGAGAAGAACATCTTTTCACACACGTCTCAACAATATTGGCAAACTTACATCATTCTTTTCAAAATCTTAAGTCTTTTCCAGACAAAGTCGGGAAAAATTATTCCTTAAACTCCTCTTTTCTTTCTAAATACCAATGCAGAGCTGGAAAATGCTTAAGCCATATTCCATCTTTCTCCATCCCTGGAGAAAAAAAGATAAAAATCAAAGAACTTCTTCTAAACTCCCAAGCCGTCAGCAGCTGCTGCTTGTTGATGTGAGATTACCAGGTGAAAAATCTGAACCCATTTCAGCCTCAATAAGATCCAGAAACCAACAGGAACAACGGCTCTGTTTGTATCATGCAGGGTGCGTCCGCTGTACGCTAATGCTGTCCAGACATTCATGTGCTGGTGCTTTTTCCTCCCATGAATTAAACATCAGGAGCCGCAGTGCTGTACATGAGAACGGCGACGACCCTGCGGAGCGACCCTTCCGGTGTCTCGGTGAGCTGCTGCTGCTTTGCTGCTTTTTGACTGACACTTTTCATAATGCCGCTAAGCAGAGTGTCGTGCTGAGCCAGTGGTTTCAAAGGATCAGTCGGTTTTTCTGTCTCCGGCCATAACTGTGGCGAGAGCTCAGCGAGGAGGAGTTGAAGTCTTGCCAGGTCCTTTTACCTTACGGGTTCCATAAGTGAGGCTGTAAGGATAAATAAGTTATCCCCCACACACACACGCACACGCACACATGCACACACACACACACACACACGCACACACACACACACACACACGTCTGACTGTCTTTTTCCCTGGGTTTTTTTGTGTGTCAGCTTTCCACATCCTGATTTACTGCAGTGACATCTATTAAATCAGCTGAAGGATTTTGTTAGAGAGAGATAAAGCAGCGATAAGGAAAGGAACAAAACCCCAAAGTTTACTGAAACTATATTTTATTCAAAATTGACTCAAATAATCCTTCTTATTCAAGAATAACATCTTATTAAAACAGCAAGCTTTAATCCCTTCTGCCAATTACTTTTGAGTCTGCCCAAAGGTTTGGTAGAGTTAAAATTGCTCCCTGAAGCAGAAAATGGAGCGGCGTAAATAAGACGCGCTACTTAACAAACCCCATAATGAACTTCATTTGATTTTGTTCCCATAATGAATCAGGTTTTGACTCTGGGAATGTCTAAAGCAGCTTCACGTCAACTCATTCATGATCTTTCACATATTCAAACTTTGATTGTGGGGTTCCACTGCGGTTGTCATGCCGATCACTAAATGGCTGATTTTAGCATGTTGTCCAAACGTGTTTCCTTCATGGGTCCGTTCAGTATCTGCGTTGAGCGTCCCCGCCTCCACTGAACCAAATATGCAACACATATATGATCTGAATCAGAACATCTGTTAATCTGAAAAGGGCAAGTAACACATGCAGTACAATGCTATTCGTCATTGATTTTTTTTTTTTTTTTTTACTGTGATCTGCCCGTGCATGCTTAGAACAAATCCTGCAGCCATGTGTTTTTTGCACTTTCACACCTGCCGAGTACTTCCCACCTCCGAGGAGCGTTGCAGAAAAAATTCCACCCCGAGTCCTGGTTTCAGAAAGTCTGCGATCACTGGAGACGTGTAAAGGAGCCGCTGGGTCACGACCAAAATGTTACGGCTCCACCAAAAGGGCGTCTCTGTGTTCTGACTCTCGGTTGTACGGATCGCAGTTGAAAGACAGAGATCATGGAAACAAACAGCTGAAAAGAATAACTTCTACGGTCCTACTGTGAAAGAGAAAAGGTTGCTGCAAAATGTAGAAATATGTAGAAACTCTCTGGTAGGATAAACAACCATTGCAACCATTTCCTCGACTTAGAAAAACTCCATCACAATTTCTTTTATGCTGCTTTTACATAGTTGTGGCTTTTAGATTTCAAACGCTATCAAACGAGGCCTCTTTCATGTCACCTTGATACTTTTTAGCAGATACCATCTCCTGATTTCTTGGCCGTAAATCAGACGCGACTTGTTTCGTGTTTTAAATCTGTAAATCTACATAAGCTCACCAACATCTGGGGTTTTTAAATCAACTGTGTCGGGAAAAGAAGCGATGTCCTGATTAGAGGCCCTGCAGATTGAGCTGAGCAGCGTTTTGCTGTTGTCTTGCTCATACGTTCTGAACTTGCATGTATATTTTTTTAAGTCTTTCTGTGCGTCAAATTCGATCTTAAAGCGGCGCAAAACCGAGGAAGAGGGGGGGACGAAAAAAAGCTCCCAAACATGATAAAAATATGTTTTGCCATGGTGCAGAAAGTACAAGTGTAGCGTAATACGAGGAGCCCCTGGTGGCTGATTCATTATTCATGAGAAACAACAAGGTAGCCATTTACAGAAACAGTAAGCACCGATGGAGAATTTTTTTTTTTTTACCTTCATCTGGTGAAATAGCTCTGCTCATTTTAAAACAGTCCAGGCAGTCCCTTATTTTATTTTCTCATCTATTCAAAACCTGCATTGTGTGTGCTATTCTTTGAAAAGTGACAGCAATAAACCAAGCATTAAATCCAACTTCTAATTCACTCGCTATGCTAACTTTGTTTCGCCGACAAATCTCTGCGTCGTTACTAAAGGTTTATGTCGAGTATTCCTCAAAAACATGTTCGAGGGCCTGTTTGAATTGTCCATACATTTTTATTTTCTTTTTTCTTTTTTTTTTCTATTTGCTTCTGCTGGAGTGTTGCTCATTCTTACAGGCTGCTCAGCTGAGATCTTCCCTGTATGCATTGCAGCAGAGAACTATTGATCAGGCATTACGGCTGAATCACTGCATTGATTCTGCTCTCCACAAAGTAGGCAGTGAGGTATGAGCCCAAAGAATAATAAAAACACCAACAACAAAAATCATTAATCTTGAAAATGAAGTTTGCTACTGCTTTTTCAGACAGTGCTGTTTCATTTTTGCAGCATGGCAGTGTGTTCCATATAAAGAAAAAATCCATTCTGTGCATACAAATGATAAAAAAACAGGCTTGCAGCAAACAGGCATTATTCATATTTACTCTGCAGAAATCTTCATCCTGCCTTAGAACACAACTTTATTTGTTTTTGTCCATATCCACAGATATGTGTGCAGGTTGGCGTGTGCAGGTGTAAGCGTGTGTTCTCCTAAACCAGTTCCCTTTGTTTGCCCTCCTGCTACGAGGGCTTGGATTCCTTTGATGCCATCATTATCTCACCACCCTCCAACATTTCTCTGTTGATTTTCCTGCAGAAAGAAACAACAGAAACAAAACTGCGGCCACTTTTCACTGCCACCTGTCAGCCTAACGCCTGGCTCACACGGCAAGATTTCAAAACTGTTGGTTGATTTTTCACGAGACGTAACAGGTTTGCTTCTACAGTGTGCAAAAAACAAAAACAAAAAACACAACGCATTCAGATGTGTTGTGTCTATCTATAGTGAACCGCCTTGTCGCTGAAACGTGCGATACAAATGCACTTGAACTACTCAGGCCAGCTTTTTATTTGAGTCCTAATTCTGGAGGCAGACGATGTTTAACAAAGGACTTTTGTAAAACCAACAAAAATAATCACAAATTGAATGTGGCGAGTGTTTACTCTATGCACAGTTTAACAGTTACATGCTTAAAATGTAGATGCTCATTCAACATCCAAGGGTTGGGATTAGGATAACCATTAAATTATCATTTTTTTTTATTGATAAATGCCTGAAGTGAAATAAAGAAATCACCAAACAGATAAAGGATTCAGTTTGTTCCATAATTGATCTCTAAAGCAGTGTTTCCCAGCCCTGGTGTCCCTGTTTTCAATTCATGGCTTCATAACAGGGTTTTGCTGACGTTAAGATTTTTGTGTAAAAACCAGCTGTGAATTGAATCCACAGACTTACCTGCTTTGGCTTTCGCTGCTTCTTAGTGCAACATCGTCAAGAGTCCCTCTTATAATCGCTGGCATCAAAACTACAGGAATTAAACTTGGAGATAATGAGACAAATTATACATTTCCATCAGCTTAAACCAGCCCAGAATTTCATATTTTTTAAAATCATTGAATTAAACGTTGTTTGGCCACAAACACAGCGCCTGTAGTGGTCGGTCAGGGGGTTCACTTATCTTGCTTCTGTGTTTGCATTTTTTTTTTTCTTCCTCTCTTTCTCTCAGCCTTTGAAGTGGGTAATGTGCTTTTGGTTGAAGCCCAAAGCCTTGATGGTAATTACTTTGTTCTTTCTCTGACTCATAATTTCATGCCTCCAGGGGGCCATTACAGAATCCTCTACATCTAATTCTGCTGAATTAAAGGAAGGGGCGGGAAGGGGGGGGGAGCTGCGCTGGAAGCTCTGCAGCTTGCACTTAATGTCAAGAGGAGGAAGAAATGAAATATTTCTTTTTTGATGGCTTTATGAGACAAAAACGTTCTGTGCTTTTTTTAAAAAAAAAAAAACCTTTGAGCAAGTGTTACAATATTGCAGAGGCAGACAGGAGGTTCAGAATAAGATGAGGAGTTTTATTTGGCATCAGTAATCAGTTTGTTCAAAATCAAAGCGCAAGAACAAAAAATGCCTATGAAGCATTTTTTTGCATGTTTTATAAGCATAAAGTCGATCACGTTTTAGAGGTTTACTTTAAATCAGTAGGCAGCCTTAACACCGTTTTCTGTCCCGGTTCTTTTTAGTCGCAGTCTGGTCACAAGAGGAAGCTGAGTCCACCTTCCCTCCGCATGCTGACACATCTCAAAACAGTGTCTCTACCGAAGCCCAGAGGAGACAAACCACAGGCTCAAGTCACTTGCAGTTCTCCGGAACGAAAACACGGCTCCTCATGCCGCTGCACACTTGGAAGGTGAATTCGGGGATGGAGGTTTCTGTCTGCGACTTAAAGCTACAGGCTGTCCCCAACATGAAACGCTGAACCCCGGATGAACCGAGCATGAATCCTAATACGACCCGTGGGCTGAAAAAACAGAAGAACGTTTTTAAATGTCAGGCGAAAACATGCTTGATTAGATGCAAGGGCATCTGCAATGTGCAGTGATGTTCCTCCTACCTTTAGGAATATTCTCTTTGTTTATATATTTGTTGTTGAAGGGTTTATTGTAATAAGTATGCCAAAGTAAAAGTAATGCTGCAGTTATCTGTATATGTTATAAAAAGCTGGTTTTGGCTTGAGGCTACAGTGAAGGACATCTATTATCTATGGTGATTAAAATCAAATGGTTTTATTAGAAAAGTTGGGCTTATTTCTTTAAAAACTAAGGCTGTCAGACTGTATCTTTGAGCAACAATCATTTCAAGAGACAGAAACATTTTAGACATTACGGTCTAAAATGTCTTGCTTTTTAAAAAATGTTTTTATTGTATTTGCATAAAGCGCTCCATTCACTCCGCCGTGATTTATTATGCATGCGCGGTTCCACGGAAGGCAGCGATTAGATCCAAATATAAATTATTTGACGGTATAATCAGTTTTTTAGATGTCCCAAAGTTCCCCTCTCTGACAATGTGCTGCATGACTCAGAATGAGTCATTAGCAGACTGCTTCACCGTCCTGATTCTCCGAGGAGATATCGAGTCTCCTGAATGCTGTATCGACCACGTCTCACTGCTTTTCAGGTCGGCTCAAACAAAAGAGAAAATGCGACGTAACCTCAAACGTCCTGGTTCAGCAGAGGGATTTCTTTTCTTTGACATGTTCAGACTTGATGCATCGGGGGGTTTGGGAAGGGGCATTTTTGTTGGGTGACATCAAGGTCAGCGGTGGGATTTTTTTGATTCTGTCACTGGGTTGAACGCATGACTCAGTCTCAGGAGAGGCGTTCAACACGCTCATGTTCTCCCTGCTAAATCAGACACCTGCAATTACTTAGCAGATGCTAAACGTGTGCGTTCACGGTCTGGTAATTGGCACGTTGGTTCGTCAGGTCGATCTGAACCGACTCGCCGCCGCATGCCAATTCCTGCTGGACGGGCAGATTCGAAATTCAATCTTTGATGTTTGCAAATGTTTCGTTTCACACAGCAGTTGTCAGAATGCTGAAAAACTTTCTTTGGTGGGAGATCAAGAACTCCTGTTTTACAAACGTAACATTTGTAAAAATGAAGTGCGTTTCTGACTGAGTCAGGTCCGTCTGAAATGACAGCAGTTTACTGTTGGTAGATCAGAATTGAATCTAATTCACTGTTCAGAAAACCCACATGCAAATTGCGTCATTTTGTTCGCAGAAAGGCACTGGACGCCTGGACCGGGTCAAAACATTTCAACAGAGCTCCGTCCCAAGCATTGTGTGATTGGTTAGATGTTGTTGTTTTTTTTTGCCATATTGTGTATAAAAATGCGCTCAGACAGCGATGTCAATAGTTTGCTTTCACTAGTCCTCTTCTACTATCCAGTTTTTGCATCTCTTGGTGATGAGAATCCTTTTGGAGGAATGTTCAATTGACACGGTAAGAAACGACGTACCTTGGTGTGACGTATGCTGCCGCCGTTGTATGAGAGGTACGTCCGACTGCAAATGTACCTTTCATTACGCAAAACATGCGGATGAAGTTCGGGTTTGGGTTGCTGGCATTGACCAGACAGTTGTTGGTCAGTTAACGTTGATGTCAGTATAGGGGTCAGGAGGTGCCAAACATAATAGTAGTAAAGCTTCGTATAGATGTGCTACCTGGCAAGTCCAGGTTGGAAGAGCAGTCTGATCAGATTTGTTTTACATGAATCAGTTTCAAACATCAGCGGGATTTAGTAGACCCCTAAAAGTCAAAAAACAAATCTGCAGCTTCCATTGGATTCTGTGAATACAGCAGGGAACACCTGCAGAGGGCTCATTAGGCCTTCAATTGAATGTTAGAGAAATTCAGTCGTGAACTAATTGTCCCTATGGGTTTCTCTCCATTGACGTGTCAGGCGTTTGTGATGAACAGCATTCTCTGAACGCCTTATTAGAGTGACCATTGGGCCCAAAGGACGGCTAAATCAATGCCGAGCAACGTATAATAGAGTTTTTAAATCCTGCCGAGAAAGAGATGGTAGCCTCAAAAGTGATTAAATAAAAACAAACCGGCGTTTGTTTCTTCAGAGCAGTTTAACAAATTAGCTCTTTGCATAAAGATTCGTCTCGCTGCCCCATCACTGTCTTCCCCGTTGCTGACATGTGTGTGCTTTCCGAGTCGTCAAACGCGTGCAGGAGTGTAAGTGTGAAGCTGAAAGGGGGGGGAGGAGGATCTGGCTCTGAATTCGTCCAGGGTGAGTGAGGAGGGGAGCCAAGGGGAGCGAAATGAAAGATGTAATCCCTGAAACATGCGAGCGCCTGACACAAACAAACACGCTCGGCGAATTTCAAAAGGACGGGAATCCTCTCACGCGGCGATGGGGAGATAAGGAGCCAAATGATGCGCAGAGAGGTGTGAAGATATGCACATGCACGACGCTGGGGCAAAGGTCCTTCCAGTTTTGTTTTCTTTTCTTTCAAGTCTTATCTGGCTCGGAATTAGTTTGTTTACCTGTAAGTTCTCCTGCCACCAGCCGACACGCTTTCTCCTCGTTGATGCCGGAGCGGGAGTGGGAGCCATGCGGCAGGAATTTCCCCACGCCTCGCTGATCAGCTCAATCAGACCTGTCTTGTCTTGCAGCTGGAAAACATCTATTGGGCTCTTTAGTTACGACAGGAAACAATTTTACTTCAGTCAAAGCGAGTCGAGACATCCAGTCGTAGATATGTGATGCAATCCCTTATGTAAACAGGTACGACAATCGTGGGCATATAATTTAGCTCTTTACTGCAAATTAACGCATAATATGTTATTGTTGCCCAATTTCATGTCCTAAGTTGTTTCCCTTGGTTACACTGTTAAAACCAAGATCTTGAGCTCTTATACAGAGCTTAAAAAAAGTAGAAAATTGTGAAAAAAGTTTAAGATTTTTCTCTCCCTCATCTAATAAAAGGTGAAATGTTTACCTTATGAAATGAAGTATTTCTAGCTTTTAATAAACATAAGTTTATGATTGCGCCTCACAAATTCTGTGAACCGAAAAATAGGAATTGCACATAAGAGCAACAAAAATGGGAAGTGTTAAAAAGAAATGTAGAAAGTTCATCTCTATGCATGCAACACCTTGTTTGAGCCTCCTGTACATTAATTACTGCATTAATGCGGCGTGGCACGGAGGTGATCACAATAGGCGAGTTCACTCTTTATGAAATTCTGCACAGTTCTTGAGTAGATTTTGCTTGACTTTCTTCTGAAGGCTGTGATTAATGGTGCACCTTTTCCTGGCAAACGTTTTCCTTCCGTTAAACTTTCTATGAAAACGCTTTAGCACAGACCTTTATGAACAGCCATGTTCTTCAGCAATGACACTTTATTCATTCATTTCTCGTGAAGGGAGTCACTGAATGTCCTTCTGTCAAGTCAGAAGCCGTCTGCTGACATAGACTGAGACACTTATTTTGGGAGTTTTCATGACCTGAGACTCAGAATGATCAAAATTAAATGACAAAAGGGCTTTTGAATATTTCAAGCTGCAATGTGTGTGGTGAACGGAGTCTGCTCACAGTTTCTCTGCTGTATATTAAATGGCTTCTTCCACATAAGCACTGAGAGAGGTGCACATGCCACTGGCTGTTGCTCCAGAGGTAAAAGCTTCCAATCAATACCGAAGGTCTGATGGTGTTTGACATTATTAAGTCTGCACCATCAGCATTTGGGAAAAGAAAAATACATTGGGAAAATGTCTTTAGAGAATTGATTATGTGGGAGAATCACTTAAAAAGAATCTGGGGAATCATTTTTGAGCTGTTGAGGTAATGGTTAGTACAGCCACAGCGCTGATGGATTTGGAGTGTTTAGAATATGTGATGAAATTAAATGGTTTCTTGTCCAGAGGAACTGGACTCTGGATTCTGAGACGTAGGAAAGTGTGTCCTCACCAGTCTGCATCCAGGCTCTCCATGGTAACCAGCTGTTGTACCTCGGACCGCTCCCCGCTTCGATTCTGGCTCCAGGTCAGAGAAGCTGCGTTTCTGTTAGCAGTGGAGTTTCGCAAATTGGAATTACATAAATAAATTTGCTTAATGGAAACTCACCACATTGGGGAAAAGCTCCTGTTTTTCGATTAAAAACGTTTTTCCTCCAGGATGAAGCGATTTTTTTTTTTTTTCCAGTCGTATTAGAATAGATGTATTTCGCAAAACTGCAACGGAAACACTTGTTTTCGCTTCACACGAGTAACTTGATCAAATGTCACTACAGGGGACAACAATGACGATGACGACCGGTAGTAGTAGGAGGATGATGGATTTGTTTTTTTGTTTTTTTTTCAGACAATATTCATCTTTGCAAAATTTGGTTGTTTCAACAGTAGCAAAATTGCGACAAAGCTTTGTGCATGTGCAGCTACAAACTCGATCTCTGCTGTCCGAGAGACAAACCACTAAGAAGAAAAAACAAGTGCACAGTTGTTTTGCTTAAAGTTTAAAGTTGCTCCAAATGGTTCTCCATCCATCCATCCATCCATCCATCCATCCATCCATCCATCCATCCATCCATCCATCCATCCATCCATCCATCCATCCATCCATCTTCTGCCGCTTATCCGGGGTCGGGTCGCGGGGGTAGCAGCTTTAGAAGGAGGCCCAGACTTCCCTCTCCCCAGCCACTTCCTCCAACTCCTCCGGGGAATCCCGAGGCGTTCCCAAGCCAGCCGAGAAACGTAGTCCCTCCAGCGTGTCCTGGGTCTTCCCCTGGGGCCTCCTCCCGTGGGACGTGCCCTAAACACCTCACCAGGGAGGCGCCCAGGAGGCATCCTGACCAGATGCCCGAGCCACCGCAACTGGCTCCTCTCGATGTGGAGGAGCAGCGGCTCTACTCTGAGTCCCTCCCGGATGACCGAGCTTCTCACCCTATCTCTAAGGGAGAGCCCAGCCACCCTGGGCGGAGAAAACTCATTTCGCCGCTTGTATTCGCGATCTCGCTCTTTCGGTCATTACCCAAAGTTCATGACCATAGATGAGGGTAGGAACGTAGATCGACCGGTAAATTGAGAGCTTCGCTTTTGACTCAGCTCCCTCTTCACCATGACGGACCGGTACAGCGCCCGCTTTCACGGCGGACGCTGCACCAATCCGCCTGTCGATCTCACGCTCCCTTCTTCCCTCATTCTGAACAAGATCCCGAGATACTTGAACTCCCTCCACTTGGGGCAGGACATCTCCCTCGACCCGGAGAAGGCACTCTACCTTTTTTCCGACTCAAGACCATGGTCTCAGACTTGGAGGCACTGATCCTCATCCCGGCCGCCTCACACTCGGCTGCGAACTGCTCCAGTGAGAGCCTCAACACCACAGCCCCACAAACCCAAGAGAACCACACCAGCCACAAAAAAAAAACACGTCCCGATGAAGCCAATAGGACCACATCATCCGCAAAAAGCAGAGATGCAATCCTGAGGCCATCAAAACGGATCCCCTCAGCACCTTGGCTGCGCCTAGAAATTCTGTCCATGAAACTAATGAACAGAATCGGTGACAAAGGGCAGCCCTTGCGGAGTCCAACCCTCACTGGGAAGGAGCCCGACTTATTGCCGGCAATGCGGACCAGACTCTGACACCGGTCATACAGGGACCTGACAGCCCGTATCCACACTCCCGGAGAACCCCCCACAGGGCACCCCGAGGGACACGGTCGAACGCCTTCTCCAAGTCCACAAAACACATGTAGATTGGTTGGGCGAACTCCCATGCACCCTCCAGGACCCTGCTGAGGGTGTAGAGCTGGTCCAGTGTTCCACGACCAGGACGAAAACCACACTGCTCTTCCAAAATCCGAGGTTCGACTATCCGATGGACCCTCCTCTCCAGGGACCAAATGGTTCTTGTTATTGAAAGAGATGAATTATATATCTGCCCTTTTCTGCTTTGTTTTATAAACTAAACAATTAGCTTCAGCTGCCGCGAGCTTGCTGGGAACTTCAAGGTTCAAATTTGTCTGCAAAGGATTTTGAATAATTTAACTCTCTTCTCCCCCCCAACTCTAGAACTCTTAAAATCACCAATTCCTAAAACCAACCCCACATGTTTTACTGAGAACAACTTTGGCAAGACAGCCACGGGGAATGAAATCATCTTTAAATGAACAACGATAAACATTACTGCTCAAATATCCTAGGTGAAATAATACAGTGCGAATGCAGCTTCTGTAACTCCCAATGTTTTAATATTTAGCGAGTGAATATACAGTTTACCGTCAGGAGGATCCAGTGCACTCCTACTCAAACCTCCTGCAGGGCAGAGGCCCTCTGATGTTGGGATTCAGCCGCGAGCGTTCACAGTTTACTCTTCTGCTTGTCTATTATTTACAGCGATCGTGTGCATTGGAAACGAGGACGTGGCGTCAAGCGCTCGCTCCACAGAGCCGCGGCGCCAAACGGCCGGCGGCCAGGCCGCGTTCATGCCTTTAAAAACATCGACCATGCATTCAGCTGCTTTGAAGCCTTCTCATTAAAATAGTGCACACTTGTAATGGCTTCACTGATTGAGCTTAGCAGCAGAATTGCTGTGATGACCCTTCAAAGCACAAAGACGTTTGAGGTTCTCGCTTCTTGATTGTTCTGGTGACTTATGCATTTCATAGTTACTACATGAATGAAGTGAAATTCATCCAGATGGACCTGAAGTCGGGGATATGTTCTGAAGTTACCGCGTTGGTTTTGTGTTGGTGATGATCCGCTTTAGGTTAGCTTCCAGTCGTATCTCAAAGGGTTTCTCACAACATGGCATTTAGATCATTTTTTTTAAACGGAGCAGCGTTTTTGTGTTGAGCTTTGATTTTATTGCCGTTTTGTAAGAATGCAGTTCACAGAGAAATTTTGTTGTTCGCTATAATAATCATCAAAGCTAAAGGAAATAAATTGATGCACATAATTGTGGAATTTGACTTTTTAAACTTTCTCACAAAAATAAAGGATTTTAATGTGCACACATATTTGTTTTCTTTTTCTGCGTCTAGCAGTGAAATAGATTAATACACAATAAATCCCCAATTCAGCAACAATATAGAAAAACAAACAAACAAACAAATGGTTCTCCTATATCAACTCTGGGACTTTAAATCAATAAATGCCCTCTTTACTGAATTTTAGAGACATTTAAATCTAATATTAGATTCCTAAAGACATTAAATGCACAAATTAAGCCAAATAGTAAAGGTTTTGAAAAACAAGATGTGCCCTGAAAAACAGCACTTTCACACCAAACATGTAAAGCCTGTGCTTTTTCTCATTGCCGTGACTCGACACCCACACTTATCTAGAGCTGACAGAACCACATGGGCAAAGAATAACTATGGAAACTCTTGTCAACCCCTGCAGCAAAGTTACTATTAATGTTACTATCAACTTTACAAGAGGAAAAAGAAAGGAAAACTTGTGTGACCTGGCTGAGCTTGAGGGCATCCTGAGCCGACCATATGGACTGAACTCGTTACTGTATATTCCACATCTCTCTGGGATGACAAAAAAAAAAAAAAACTATGTGTACTGAAAGTAAAGTTGGCTGTGTGATTTGTGGTCTTTTCGCTGCTTTCGGAAAATGTATTTCAACATTTTCAGCAGAGAACACAGGTCCTATTCTCAGAGCCAGAATAATTGTTTACACAAACTTTATTCCTCCTTTTTTTTCCCCTTCTGTTCTTATAGCCTTAGATTCTTCTTTGCTTCCCACTTTCATAATAAAACGTTCTTGTATCTGTCCACGATATTTAAGATTAATTTCCAGAGCTGTGAAAAAAGAAACAATCAAGATGAGTGGGTAAATATCTTTTCACAGCACTTTTTTTTTTTTTTTTTTTTTTTACATGCCGATTGGTCAAATCTGGAAAAAATTCTCAAAATTTTTCAGATGTCTTCCAGAAATGAGCAATATGTCTTTTTCGATAATTACTACTTTGGATTTTCACAATTTCCTTGACTTTGTCGCAGAGAATACGTCCCAATATCATGACTGTAGCTTTCCAGGGATGGAGATATGAGAGCAATCACAAGTGGGCCATCAGCATGTTGATAATAGAAACTTCTAATAAAGATGGCTAAAAAGTCATTACGCAGCCATCAGGAGGCCATTAATCTCTATAACTCTAATTATGTGGGAGCAATGATAATGAGAATGATATTACTGCAAAGCAGAGCCTGGAAAATGCCTCATCGTTCTCTTGCAGAAGCTAAAATGATTTTTTAAAAACGGACTTAATGTATGACTGTAATTGAAATGGATAAAGACGGATGAACGTTATGGTTCAAATCGGATGAGCAGTAATTAAGAAACGAGTCGAGCAAATGTATCACTAACTCATTGTAATGGATTGATAGTTCATTTTTAACACCATATGCACTTAATGTCATATTTCCTGTTGTCTTGTGCTGTAAATAGCCACATCTAAAGTATTAGGCTTTGCTAATATTTGATTTGAGTTACAAAGTTAACACAGCATGAATCTATGCAAATATGCAAGAAGGAATTTGTGAGTAAACAAAAGAAAATGAATGCAGCTGCTGAACCTGTTGGCTCCAGGCCTAAACTGCACACACAACAGAGGATGGAAAAATCTCCCAGAATGCACAGCGGTGTTAACCCATCCTCACCCGCTGCAGGTTCCAGGTAGGAGGCGACGCAAACAGAGTTTTTGTTTTTACCGGTTGTTTCGTTGCCAGCCGCCCCGAGAAGGAGCTGGAGTCGCTTTTAGTTTTCACAAGCCCGAGTCTTAATGTATCCTTGACTGCATGTAAAGCTGCGCTGTGCTGCTCTCTGTCATGCAGCGTGAACACCACAGGAAGAGCGATGCAATCACAGTACATTACATATTTATTGTCTCGGGACTTAGGTGTGCGCCACAATCTAATAGAGTTGATAGAATGGGCAGGCCAGCCTATGGCTGTGATACAAACGTGTGTGTGTGTGTGTGTAGGTGTGTGTGTGTATACAAACGTGTGTGTGTGTGTGTGTAGGTGTGTGTGTGTAGGTGTGTGTGTGGTTTGATTGTGAGCATGTAGCTCAATGCAGCAGATCTACTGATAGAAAACAACGTTCTGAGCTTCAAGAAGATTATGATACACAGTGACCACCTGGAGTTTCCTAAAGCGCCCAAACGAAAGAAATGGTGAGATACATTCTAGATACAGTCTATATTGAGATGGGTATTTCTCAATATCCATGTGTAGAGCTTGTACAGTGTGTGAATTCACACCTTTATCCATTGTTCCTAATGTTCCACACCTCACCAGGCAGGTATTCATGAAACAATACCTGACGGAGACAAAGAGTTGTTTGGCTAATAATTCCTGATAGTCAGGCTCTGCCCTTGTTTTATTTTTATTTTTTTACTTAAACTATTATCAGCCAATCAGCGTCATTCTTACTAAAACCAGGGAAACAGAGCGCGTCACTCCAGCTCTAACGTCCTTCCACTTAGTTCAGACGTCAGTTTGGCACCAAAATACATGAAAGATCTGCTGTTGTTTTATCAATCCTCCAGATCATTTCCTGGTTCTGGTTCTGCTCTCCATTTCCAGAACCAGAATCAAGCATGGAGAAGCAGGATTCAGCTTCAATCCTCCACTAGTCTGGAAAAACAGCTGGAAGCTCCTTTAACTCGCGGCTGAGAGTTGCTTTTGAACCATGGCAAAAGACCAATATTGGATTTGTATTGATGACTTTGATGATGGCATCAGAACGTAATATCTCAATTGTTGACTCTGTGATGTGGAAACAATGACCTTTCACTATCTCATCATTCTTTCAGATGGATTTCTACATCATTCCCACTGAGGAAGTTTTACTTTGGAAAGTCTTGAGTGAAAGTCAAGGTTTACCTTTTCCATTTCCAGGTGAATGAAGTCAGTATTTCCTCACGCTGTCAAAAACTCCTCAAGTCATATTTTTTTTTGATCCGTGACAGTTGTCGGGGGGCTTCCTCCCACACACTTGTTAGTCTTGACAGGAGGCATTGTGGTGATGTGAATAGTGATAGACAGTAGGGGTCTTGATTTTCTGTCGAGGGCGTCTGCAGAAGGGCGGATGCCTCCCTGCCCTCAGTTGGAGACGTCATCTAGAAAACAAGACGAGCGAGTCAAGCTATGATTACAAAGGATAGCAAATATCCTTAAATAAATGGAACGTGATAGCGGCGGTAACGCGCATATTAGGTTAGTCAGTTGACTGTATTTTGCCCCAATAGTATTTAGTAAAGATAGGATTGCTAAAGCTGTTTATATTTCCTTCCCTTAAAGCAATGACTCCCAACAGTTGTCAACATTTCCCACTCCAACATGTTGTCAGAGGTCAAAAGGTCAACTGGATAAAACAGAGCAGTTCAGCCGTCTGCTGTTATCTGGTGAACATTTTCACCCTAATGTAAAAAGTAAACTTTTCTTTAACGAAATAAATGCTTGTACTTTATTTTACTCATCTTAAGGCTCAAACCATAAAATACTTTACTGGGATAAAAAGTTCTTGGGCTGAAACAAACATTGTTTGCTGTTCGAACACTGCAATGCCAAATAATACAGCATTTTTCACACATTGTTCATAATACAAATGTTCCACTGATGACGTTTGTATTCCTCCAGTCCAGAGGAAAGGCCTAAGTTAAAACCTTTTTCTCAGCTGCTGAGGTATCGACACAAAACGATGCGTAAATTTAACGGCAAAAATGTCAAAATTCAGTGTTCATAATGTCATGATTTTTTTAAATATAAAAAACAAAAACAAAACAAAACATGGTTGCATGTGCCTGTGTGTTACATCAGATTGTTTTTTAGGAAGACGCAATCTTTTTATTATTATTTATGCATTGCAGGTAGTGATATCCATCTGTCCTTGAACACTGACCCAGTGTCCTGGGATGTGAATTGGCCGTTTCTCCAGGGTCGGACAGCTGACGGGGTGTGTGTGTGTGTGTGTGTGTGTGTGTGTGTGTGTGTGTGGGGGTGTGTGTGTGTGTGTGTGTGTGTGTGCGCCTATACTAGCAGACAGCTGCTCTGTACCTCCGTCCTGCCCGCTAACAGTGGAGCCTTGTCTTGAGCCCGCCTCGCGTAAATGTCAGCGCTCGTGTAACTACCTCGTGCTCACCTCGCGCTTCTGGAGATTTTTTGTCCACCCTGACGGTCCCCTCGCTCCGGGTCCCTCAAGCAGAATGCAAGTTCATCTCCTGCACCTGTGCCGTGTTTGCTGTCTGCTTTCTGCAGGAATGCTGGGAGGCTCGAGACCCCAAGACAGCGAACAATGTAGACGACTTATCAGGTGGCTTGTGAAAACGTTCTTTAACTTTTTCACATTTACCATAGTACAACAATCTTCAATATTTTTTCCGGGGAGAGACAGGATTCCACAGGCCAACACATATTTGTGAATTCTTGTGCCATTGAAAGAAAATCATCCTTCAAACCTAAGAAAACGGCAAACATTTTACACCCCTCTGGTGAACCCAGCACACAATTGGGACGAACGTTTTACAACTGCCTTGCGTCGCTATCCCGCGTGTGCACATCTCTCTGTACGAGCTCAAAACTTCACATGCACAAATTTTGCAGGTCGCTTGGCAGGATGAAGACAAGAAGTTGTTACTTCAAGTTTCATAGGAAATGAATGGAGAGGGAGCGACGTTGTGCGGCGGTCAACGAAGCAACGTGAGCGGATTGTGATGGATATTTGGATAAAACCGAGGTGGTATGCAGCCTACATATTGCAACGGTGAAATATCCTTCCACCGAAGCACAAACACAGCATTTTCTTCAACATTTGTTTTGAAAAAGTGCACATTTACAGTTCTGGCTTACAAACTCAACCCTATGTATTAATTACAATTGATCTCACCGCTGATCAATCCGATTAAATCTGATAGTTTTTACTCCGACACCAGTGCTAGTGATTGGCTTTCTTAGTCAAAATAAATAGTAAGTGGATCCTTTTCAAATTTTGAAGTTGTCTTTTCACAAAGAGTTCTGTGATGTTTGTGGATGCAAACGAGTTTTATTTACCTCGATTGAGGGCAAAAACGGTCTCTCTGGTTCGTAAAGGTTGCAGTGGTTTAGATCAAAGAACTGTATATTCACAACAACGACTGGGTCATAATTCAGTTGAGTTCAATTAATAACTACAACAGGACCTTAAAAATGTCTCCTCAGATGCTATGCACGCTGCACGTCTGGCTAGTCTTGAGCTATTTTGCAAAAATTCAAACGGCAAACGATCCAGTGTCTAGGTGAGTAAAGCGTATTCACCTTTGTAGATGCTTGAAGAGTGCTTGTGGTAATCAGTGGGTGTGACAGCCTAACCTCACCGTCAGGAATGCGCCGTGTGCATATTTTTGTTATGAAGAAAAATGATCTGCTGGGGTGAAAATAAGCACCTTGGACATGGTTGAACTTGCACTCAGAAGCATGACTCCATGTCAAGTCCAGTTGAGGAATGCAGAAGAATGCGGTATGGGCACTTGGAGCAGGCTGGGCTCCCACATCAAGAAATGAAGGATGGACCGACTGCGGCAGCTCGCCCCGGCGGAGGGCGAGGCTGCAGGGGGATCAGCCCTGCTCTGCTGGCACCACGACCCATTCCAAAGGTCTGGAGGACGGAGCAGAGAGGGAGGACAGCACAGAACCTCTACCGCGGTTTGAGAACACGGCGGGACGCATCCTACGGGACAACGACTGATCTCAGAGGAAAAACAGCACAGGAGGGAGGGAGAAAATGAGAGCATCAGTGTTTCAAAAAAAAAAAAAAGTCTGGAAACTGTTCCAGTAACAAGATTAGTCAGTCTGTTTGTGGCAGTGATCTATGAACCAAGTTATTCTTTTATAAGACGGTGATAAATAGTCATCTATGCAAGATGAAGCGTACATTTTGATGGTAGAAGAAACATACAAAGTCATTGTTAAAAAGAACTAACAAATGCATGTATTTTTTTTTCACAAAACCACCAGTGCTACAATGAAAATCCCTCAGCGAATATTTACATGTGTGCAAAAAGGTGAGCTGTACTTCACACGGTAATCAGAAGTAGTGAATCTCAGACTTTCTGGTTCAGCTGGTCTGTAAATACGGTGCGAGTCAGCAGCCCTTTTTCTTAGTCACCCTTCAGTACAGGAAACAGAGGCCATCATGCCAGTAATCCAAAACAGATGGGTGTTTATCATAATGAGTCAGCAATTGGATGTAAGAAAGCAACAGGCCTCCTGAAAGTGGAACTACTTCAAGTTTAAAACTCCTAAACCTGTGGCGAACGTGAACCCGCGTTCATTGTTACGACCAAGCACCTCAACGAGAACGGCGAGGGTGCTAAAAATAATCATTAATAATAATAATCATAATCATAATAATAATAATAATAAAGCTGCTCATTAGATTGAAGAGAATTTCCAGTTTAACTTGAAATAACTGTGATGCAGGCTGTATGTGAAGGTTTTCGAATAAATAGACAAACTAATTCAAATATGCAAACTGCTGATGTCTGTATGTTTTTTTTTTTCTCTCATTCTTTATTGGTGGCATTTAGCGAGCAGAAATAATTTTCATAATCCTAACTGACTGAAAGCAAAAAGGTTTAGGCTGACTTTGTGTCAAACACGGAGACATCTGTTTTATGCAAGTCTCTGTAAAGATCTAAGGATCATAACACAGTGACTAATGTTGTATTTGGTTAAACCAGTTTGAAATGAGAACCCCCCTCTGCACAGATGTGTCCTCTAAAGTTGCCCTTAAAGGAAAGTCTTTATTGGCATCAGCATTTCAGCCAAAAAGAGATGTAAAAATGTTTTTCTTCTTTTCATGTCTTAATAAATGCATTTATTTTCCCCTGCCTCAGATTCTCCATAACCAGGCCGAGTCATGACTATACCACCCTCGTGCTTTACAGACAAGATTGCAGTCGACTAAATCAGCAAAACCGCAGGAAACAAAACAACAACAGTCACAACAACAACAAAAATCCTCATCTTGTCACATCTTTCAACCAGGATGTCTGATGTCTGCCTCTTCGTCATCTACACTGTATAAAAAAAATGGCATGAAAAAGACCATAAAATCTCAGTGGAAGACATAAATGTTTTAATTCACAGAAATGTTTGTAAAGTGTCAAACAAAATGTGGTTTAAAGGAGCAGCTTTAACAGCAACAATGTGAGATTATAATCAGATTTATTTGTTAAAATAGTTTAAAATCTGGTAAAAAAAAAAAAAAAAAAAAAAAAAGGAAGTAATAGTCAAAACAAAGCAATTATGTTCACATGACATTTCAATACTGGAAGAACTCTAGTTTTTGTCTGTTTTTAAAGATGAAAAACATGTCAGTTTACAGCTTTATGCTGTACTTTTTACATTATATTTCTATATTGAACACTGCTATGCAGTTTTGTTTCTAAGTGAATATAAAATTGTTTCTTTTTTATTATTATTTGAGGTCTGAAAGCGCTGCATGTTTTTTTTTTATGTTGAGCATTTTTCATTTTCTGCAAATAAATATGACATTTTTGACATGTCAGTAGTTCAAAGAATAAAATAACAGTGTTAATTTTACTCAGGCGTGTACATATAAAGAGTAAAATCAGAGAAACCGATCATTTTAAGTGCTCCCTTAATTATTACTTAACATCTGTATTTTTGACAGGAAAACTCTGGTAACCACAGTGTGGGGAGTTTCTACTACCTTAGTTTGAGGTTTAAAAGTTCACACGTCGTTCTTGTGACGGATGAACGTGTTTGTCTCTCTGAACGTGGTTCTCGTCTCAGGATCTCGTCGATCCATCCGGCGCCATTTCCAACTGGTTAGTCCAGCTTTGGCTAGGAAGTTTCATCTTTTATTTTTCTTCCCTTCCACCAACCTGGACCGGCTATTCAGAGGGGCACAAAACAGCCTTTTAGTGCGAATAATTAAAAATAATAATAATAATTACGTAAAAGAATAACTGCGTAGATGATTTATTGCAGCAGGAGTCTTTCCACGCATCCTGCATTCCTTCTGCTTCTTCGTGAACTCCCCCCTCGCTCTCTTCGCGCCGTCCGCTCGCGCCTCAGTAAACGATCGCCCCGGGGGTCAAAAGGAAAAGGTCGGCAATTTTCGTGCGACGTACAATATGCAAATATCAGAGTCCTGGAGCCAGCAGGCACAGAAGCACAAAGCCCAGATAACTTCAGTGGTGAGGATGTGTTAAAACCAGAACCACTGAAGAGGACAGACAGACCTTTGTTCACTTGAAAAGGAAACAAAACTAACCCAAAAGTAACTTTTCAGCACAATATAATATAGGAGCTTGTTTTAATTCTTTTTAATACTTCCTATTCATATTGATTTATGTTCATATTGATGAAAAGCTCAGGGATTACTGATTTAAAAGAAGTCCCTAGTATTTGCTGAAAAGTTATTTCTAAGTTAATTTTGCCTCTTTTTAGTTGCACCAAGGTTTTTGTACTTATAACCAGATCAAAAGTATGTTTTTTGCTGCGTACTTCTTTGAGAAAAAGAAAATTTTTCAAATCAAAGTCTGACATTGATAATGAAGCTGAATCCCAGTTCCTAGCAGAATATCTAGCCTGCAGCTAAACAATCACGTCTTAGAAAGCTGCCAATATAAAACTGGATTTGCAGAGTTCAAACAAAGATCAGACGTCAGATCTTTGTGTTCTGGTTGAGTCTTTAAACAAACAAACAAACAAAAAAAAAACGGTGAGAGTTCAGTGGGAAGTAGCTGCTGAGGAGAACTGATAACAAGCTGCTGCAGGCCATTCAGATTTCTGTCAGCTCAGCCCGTATGATGGCGCTTTGCATCCGGTGTCCACCGTCAAGCAAAATAAACAAACAAACAAAAAAAACAAACTCAAATACAGCATCTCCAGGAAAAGAAGAACAAGGAATAGTTTGAATGCTGTCAGTGCACACGTGACTTTCTTATGAGAGGAAAAGAAAGAAATAACGGCGTTCAAATATTAAAAATGATGAGTAATGTACCGCAGCATCGTCGATTCAGGGTGATTTGCAGCGGCATTGGAGAACAGTTTACTGATTTTTTTTTTTTTTTAGTTTTTGTGACAACAGAGGCCTTTATTCATACGGACAGGAACAGGCTGGGGAGAAAACAGTGGAGGACATTCAGCAAAGGTCATGAGGTCGAAGTCAAGACACAGTTGGCTGTGCTGAGGATTGATAGCCTCTGTCTATGGGCCACCTGCTTCACCACTGTGCCACATGGAGCCCAACACGCTGCATTTTGCATGCAATTCAAATCTGCTCTCATCTGACCACATCTGAACGTTTGGCATACAAGCAACAATGTTTTTTGTTGTTGTTGTTGTTGTTGTTTTTCTTGTGTCACTTCCTCCATACTTCCTGGATCTGCCAGCTTTTTGCCATGACTTTTTTCAAAACAGCAACTTATAATCTTTGAATAATGTCTACTCTAGGAAACGTGTCATTTTTAACCATTTGGCTCCTGCAAAAAAATAAAAAAATAAAATAAGACGGTCACATCCTATTTAATTTTGGAAAATTAAAAACCTCGTGACATGAAAAACGCTGCTCTGACGTTCAGCCGTTCTGTTGTAGAAACTCGAAGCCACTGATTATTCAATGACGATGTTTGTCGTCACGTTTGTATTCAAAAAGAGTGACCAGTTTTTACATCAAATTTAATTAATATCTTCAAAGCCAAAGCAGCACCAACAAAGAAATGTTTGCTGCACAAACCAGCACAAACGTAGTCGTGGAGACTGAGGCCAACATTGTTTGATTTGAAGAAGGCGTGGGGGTCGGGGAATGGTTGACCTTTCACGACCTCTGGAAACGTTTATTAATATCTTTAAAATGACAGCGGCACAAGTGAAAATATTTGCTGCACAAACGTTTGACACTGTTTTTGTTTGATTTGAAGAAGGTGGTGGAACGTTGCTCTGGTAAAATATGATTTTTTATTATTTTTTTTTTTATGGTTGTCACGTGACAAAATGTGAAACTGCGTTCAGCGCCTCACGCCAATGGTGTGCGTTACTCGAAAACATCCAGGTTTCCAGATTGGTGATTTAGTAGGACGGTATGGATGTAGATATATCTTCATTTGCAAAGAGTTTATTTTTGTCACGGTAAATTTATGTCTGTTGATTTTTCAAATTTGTATAAACAGAGTGTTGAAACCAGCCTTCCCGGAGGAAACTGTGAAGCTCAGTCTAAATCTGAGACCCGATGTCTCTTCACCTCCCCAGCTAACTCCTGCCTCTCCCACAAACTTAACCGAGAGGTATTTTTCTTGCTCTTCTCTTCTGCCCTAGAGGATGCCGCAAGCCAGATATCAGCATAATTTCCTTATTAAATCATATCCTAGTTTGCATTTACCCGGACATCAGCATATTTTTTGATTATCTCCGGAGGTGAAATGCAAATTATTTGCGCTTGTGAAAGGATCTTCCCGCCTTGCCGCCTTTTTGTCAAACTCGTGCAGACGTGAACGCATGAAGCAAAAACAAAAAACCCAAAAAACTCAATCTGGGCTGCAGATGGGTTTGGGGAAATGGGAACCGCTCGTTGGAAACATGGCTCCACTGTTAAGCTCAGAGGATGACATGCTTTGCCTGAGGCTTGGGAAAAAGTCTCCCGCATTCGGTCTTGGGAAACCCTTGGAAATCCCACTGGATAAACTGAAAAATGTGACGCGTGGTTTCACTGAAAACCAAGAGAGAAACGGTTTATTCCTGAAAAGTTAATCTTGTTTTTTTTGTTTTTTTTTTACTTTTAATTTGAACAAATCCTGTTCTACTTTGGTTTGAAATGAAGATGCTTATGCTGTGTAAGTATTGGCGAGTTTTAGAAGACGTTTATCAATGGATGTGAAAAGGCAAAAGGATGGAAGTGAAAAATGCTATCATTTCTTGGTAAACTAGGTTTCTCCATCTCATGAACAAGACTTTTAAAGCTCTGGATTACTCTGACAACGTAACTTTGATTTAACCTTCTCATTTCCTTTCGTCCCCACAGTTATTGTTTTGTTTTGTTTTTTCTCTTAAACAAACTGTAGATTTAATGCCCTGACTCAACGTCGCTATCAAATTACTGCAGATCAATTCCTTTTTTTTCTAGCTCATCTTTTTTTAATGCGTCACAAAAAAAAAATTCTGTTTTGACATTTGCCTCAGGTGAATCTTTTTATCTTTTTTTTGTTTTGTTTGTAATTGTGGTGTTGAGGTGCGTGTGAATGTGTCGGATGCCATCACTGCTTGCAGCAAATGAATCGACTTCATAAGGTGTTGATCTGTTGCATATAGTCAAAAAAAGAAGCATGTTGGAGTTTATGGGTTGTGAGGAGACAAAATATGGAAAGTTGAAGTGGTAGAAAAAATGCACTACTATGATACTATGAGCAGCGCAATCTTCTCCTTTCAAATTGTTGCAGACTTTGGGTATAAAACGCAACAGCGCGAAAATCCAAACAGACGGAAAATACAGAGTCAGATGATAGTGGGGGGGGGGGAAAAAGCTCAAATTGAAATTTGCCTGCAGCGTGGCTGCTGATGTGGAAAACGGGGGTGATCTTTGTGTTCGCCGTCCACCCCCGCGCTCCGGGACAGGTGGCTCGTACAATAAGACCCGCTGAGTGAGATACTTGTGCGAGATTAATAGTGGCGATAAGGCTGTAATCAGAGAGCGGGCGAGAGCCAGACGAGAAGCAGGGAGCGGGTTTCAGTTAGTAACCCACCTGGCCACCTGCCAGCGACGTGTCAGCGGCCTCTAGATTACCGGCTATACATTACTCGGGTCTATTAAAACATTACGCTCACTGACTGATGCTGACAGCCTGACCAGACAGCGGTGACTCTGTGGGCGAATGTGTCTGTCTTATTTAAGGCCCCCAGCCCACTGCCGCTGCCAAAACCCCTGCAAACTACACATCTGGGGATATCTTGTGGTAGAGAGAGACAAATCTTATGGAAATCTCACATAAACACCGCGCGCTTTCCTGCCTCCCTCAAAAGGATATACATTTTCCATTTGCGATCAGCAGCTCAAGTCTTTGGGGACAGTTGCACGGCAGCACCCCCAACGACCCCTCTCATTACAAACCCCGCTGACCTTCATTTGCTCGCACCCTCCCTCCATTCCCCCCCCCCCATCCTTCCACAGTTCACATTTTGAACTTGAAAGCTCTGCTGGCCAGATCAGTAAATAATTACACGCTGCGAGGCAGGCAACACGATAATTGAATGTACAGCGAGCTGGGATCTAGTGATGGACAGATTCCCATTAGCCAAATCCACTCCACTGGAGTTTTACCCCGAAGGGTAAGTTATGTTCAAACACAACCTAATCCACCTTCAGTGTTTTGTCTCCACACACCCCTCTCGCCCCCCTTCTCGACTCTCCTGCTCACCGACCGACGAAATGACGGCAGGCGAGCGAAGCCCGCGGCATTGTCGCAATCATTTCCTCCTCGCTCCGCCTTTGATCATGTGGAAGTCAACCTGCGCAAGGTGAATTATGAACAAAACGCTGTTTGATGAAATGTTCGTGTTCCACGTCGTGACCCCCCCCCACACCCTCCTTTCCTTGCGTTGACTGACCCTGGACCCTCAGGGCTGGAAATGAGCGCAACATGTACAATAAATGGTGCTGTCTATTCAGCTGTGAAGGGCATCTCTCTCTCTCTCTCTCTCTCTCTCTCTCTCTATTTTATTTTATTTTTTTTTGCTGCTCCTTTGTTAATTAAATCCTGGCGCTTGTCATGTACGATGGGTGCATCGGAACCCGTGTGGAAATTTGATTATCAGAAATTGTCCTCTCTGTAGAAGAAAAGCTGACCTTAAAAAAAAAAACAAACAAAAAAAAACATTACATCAACTCTTGTCATTTAAAAGCCAGTTAGAATACAGCTCTATTTATTGTTTTTGAACGGACGGAAATCCAAGTGATATCAAACACTGAGAGTTAACATGAGTTGACTCTTCAAGCTGCAAAATCATCACTCAAAAATCGGGAGGCACCAAGAAATCGGCAGGTAAAGGGTAAGAGGTGTGCGATGCTGCATATTTCGATGTGTGGAGTTTATCGATGCCTTAACAACAAATTCCCGAAACGCTATTAGTCACGTCCCTTCATTGAGTAATTCAAAATATGTGAGAAGTTGTGCAATAAGGATATTATTCTGATTTCTCATGTAATCTGGCAGAAATGCCAAAGACTAAAAAGAGTCGAGGTCGAGGTGAAACCGAAGTAGCAGCAGCAGCACAGTACACTGAGTCAAAGTCATCACTGCTGTATCAATGTGACGTGTGAACGATCTGCTTGGATCTTAATATTTAGCAAAACCACTTTGCATGCAAATGAAATATTCACCAGATGGATGGAGCCTGAAGGGGAAACACATGTTGACAGTCCTGAAAAATACATTTTTGTGTGTAAAGTAGTTCACGGTGGGATCCGCCACACTTTAGTGTCTGTTAAAGGTGCCATTGCAATGAGACGTGTGACGGATCAAGTCCTCTACTCGGCTGCTCTGGTAGCTTCCTCACGCTTTGGGTCGGCTGTGTTACGTTAAAGCGAGCAGTTCTGCAAACTTTGTGTCCTCAGAGTTGATGCTGTTCATACTGCGATGCGTGGTGCCAACAATCGGCCTCTGATCTCGCTGAACTGGAGTGAAATCATACAGTAGCGTGTTCTAGATTTTTCATTCGGTTCAAAATACGTTTTCAATGATTCGACTGTATTTTGTAGCCATACCTTTTGACGCGAGCCATCAAGTACACAGCTGGTATTTATGCACCTCCTACTCATCTCTTTTATTCCTGCCCTTCGCATCAGCGCCGCTCGTCATTTATAGTGACTGACTCTGTGTTTACGACGGTGACCTTTCGCATGCAGTCATCTCGTTTCCTGCCCCCGGTGTCGGCTCCCTTCTCATCGGACGGCGGTTGCGTGTGTAGATTGAGCCGGTGGTTGTGTTTATGTTTACGTGCGAAGGCGTAGGTAGGAAAATGTATGCATTTGACTCAGATGTCTGAAACTGCATTCGGCTCGCAGTAACCTCACAGGTCACACAGTTCAATTTTCTTTTGGATTCTTTGGGTTCCAGGAGTTCAAGTCCTGAAGTTTGAATATTTCACTGATGGGTTATTTCACTGGACCTGGGTGAAGCGCAGGAGTTCACACGGGTTGGGGGAATCTTTGGGTGTTCACGTCAGACAGATACCATCGCCTCAGACTGTCTTACGCGTCTTGTGGGAGTCCTTCATGTTTATTTCATCAGTTCTAGTGTTGCAGCAGTATCTTTCCCTCGGTCATTGTGCAGGGGTCACGCGTCTGCTTTGCGTAACCTCTGAGGGAACCCATGTGAGTGTTGAACAGCGTGCACACTGGTGAATTTACGCGGCATGAACAGATGTATCTGCTTGCGCGTCTCATTCGAATATGAGAATTTAATGGGTGGGTTGAGGTTTAAAGAGACAAACTTTCCCTTTGAGGTGTTGTGTTGTTTTTGTTTTTTGCTAATGTTTAGGCATGGTAAAGGATTCTGATAGAATAAAAACCTCACAAAAGACACAGTGTGTCTATTTAAAACAAGAATTATGTCAATAAACTGTTAATATGTCACACGATTTCATTTCATTAGTCGAAAATATGAACAAAATAACTGATGAGACATTTTAAATTATGTCTGGGAATATGTCTTGTTTTACTTGGAGATTATTTCACTTATAACAAGTACTTTTTTTAATCAATATTAAGAAATTATTGACCTAAAACAAGTTCCTATTTCTTGCTGAAGAGTTACCTGTAACTAAGATTTGTTTTATTTCATTTCAAGTTTGGTAAGATATTTGCACGAGAGATTAGACCAAAAAATACTTGCTAAGATTTTGTGTTTTTGCAATGAACTGCTTTGGAGTCCTCTGACTTGATAAACTGCTACACAAACGTAGGTCATTTTCCGTTTTTGAAGACCGTATTCAGTACGACCATTTTCCAGGATATTTTAGAGCATTTTGTTCCTCCCTCTGCTGAGAATCGCTCTGAATTTCATTTTCCTACAGATCCCACTCCCAAAAGTGCCAACACCTACCTCCATTACCACGGCACAACTGATTGACCAGGAAACTTTAAAAGCCGTCACACCAGTTTTTCACCCTGTTGCACTTTACAGTGAGAAACAACTGGAAAATCTGCTGCTTATGTGAGTAATTTCAGCAAATGATAAAAAAGGCCTTGCGGTTCTGTGATCTCTGACCTTTGCAGAGTTGTGATGTGCTTTCTTGCGTGTTACCGAGCTGAGTCAGGTGGACCTGGGAAGAAAAGGTTCTAAACAAAAATCTGAAATGAAAACTGAATTCCAGGCATAGCTCAGTCGTGAGTGTGACTCACCACAATGGGTGCGCAGGAGCAGAAAGCCGCGGCTAAATCCCTGCACGCCACCTCGGCTTCCTGCACGACTTGTAGAGAATAAGGAGCGCACAGATTAAGCCTTGACGTCGGAAGCCTGCTCATCCACAATCGGGTCTGCCTCTTCAGCGTCAATGATGGGAAAAGAGACATAAATACTAAGATGCTGTCAGACACAGTCCTGGATTTAAACCTTTGCATCATCACTAGAGTACAGTAGAAGTAGGGAATGGGGACACAAACTGAACTGAACTCTCCCGCTTCGTCCTCCAGGGGAGGACGAAGCGGGAGAGTTCGCTTCGTCCCTCCCCTGGACGAAGCGAGGACGAAGCTCTGGGTGTTCTGCATCCTTCTCTCCGGGGGAAATGATGAAGTAGTTAGACAGTGGAAAGGAACAACAACCTTAAAGGGGCAGTATCATGTAAACGTGACTCTTTTACTTTGCATAATGTTAAAATTGGCAGCTTTTCTGCGTCCTCTTTTGCAGATGTGTCACAGCGACATCAAACAAAACGCAACAAGCAGAGTTTCTGTAAAGAACATTGACGGGAACCTGAAACGATTTATCTTCTTGCAACCTTGGAAAGATTCGACTTTTACACATTGTTTTGCGTCACAACCTCAATGATTTCATGACATTGACGACACAACTTTGAAGTGGAAGGCAAATAATACGTATCGGCGTTATCTGTGATGTGTGTGTTCGCATCCAGCCTCTTCTTTTATTCTCACGGCGCTAATTGAGCAAGCGACATTAACGTCTCGGGATAATTTAGCTGGACTGTGGAGGTTCAGGAGGACCAGACCATCTCTTGGACGACTTTGTCAGAAAGAGAAGTGGAAAAGATTAACTGCAGTCCTGCTTATCCGTCTAACCAGACAGACCAGATGGTTAGAGAAGCAGCCAGGAGATCCATACCAGCTCCGCTCTGCTCTGGGTGTTCTGCATCCTTCTCTCCGGGGAAATGATGAAGTAGTTAGACAGTGGAAAGGAACAACAACCTTAAAGGGGCAGTATCATGTAAACGTGACTCTTTTTTTTTTTTTTTTTTTACTTTGCATAATGTTAAAATGTTACTCTTTAATTCAAGCATGCTTGAGGAGTCCTTTCATCTCCGTGGCAACCATTGGGGCATGTAAAACGCCTGGGGAGACCAAGCCCCGCCTTCCACGCACAGCTCCTCCTCAAAACTGTAGCTTCCAAGCTTCCACATTACAGATCCCCTCCTGCTCAGCTCCTTCAAACTAGCCAGCAGCAATTAGCAAACACTTGGTGAAACAGCTCATCTTATTATGTGAACTATTTCTCAGTCCAGTGCTCCCACGAATGTTTGTAAATGCTCGATAAAAGAGTATCAGAAAGAGCAGGGACTTACAGAAGCCCTATTTCAAGGCGCTATATTGCAAAGTCAAATTTCTTCAAAGTCATGTTTGATGTATACAGCAACTGAAGGTGACATAATTGCCTTATTGTGCTGTAAAACGATACTATGTGGTTGGAGACACAAAACACTGGCCCCTTAAACATGCATCCAGTAGTGGAAGGCTTTAAATTTAAGTGGTCCAGTCTAAGTCTAACTTTAGGGTTTGTCCTTGTAACAGTTCGAAAGGTTTCAACATTTACGAACCCTTTTGCAAGTTACTTCTTTTTTCCCCGTCTCCCTCTTGACTCAAAATCAGGATCGTTCTCAAGAAATTATAGTCTTTACTGCATTTTGCTTTTGCGCCACTTTTCCGCGCGTGCTCCACTCCTAAGTGCATCACTGGGAAGCCTGGATGGGCTAAAATTATATCTCATGTTCTTTGAACTGCTTCGGAGGGACCATCTGCTCCAGACCGTATTTTAATTGACGGAGGAGAGGAGAACAAACATCTGGAGCCGTTTGCTCCGTCTCGCAGGCAACGCATGCGGGTCAGGAAAAGTCGACGTACCTGCTGGAGAGATGAGAGGGACCCTGACGTCTAATTTACACCGTGGGCTTTTGTTTTTTTTCTTTTTTTTTTTCTTTATCTCGGTGTGGAATGTGCATGAAGTAACCAGAGGATGGGATGATTAATACACTTTTGCTGACTGGAGAGGACTGAGACGTGGGTAAGGAGGAGACTGGAAGGGAGAGACAGATGGGAAATGAAGGACGAGCTAAACTTGGCAGAGACGAATGTGCTAGGCCTGAATTTATCTCATATCCTTTGATTTAAACGTCCACATGAGTACAGAGCTTGGAGAGAGAAGAAAGGGGAATTTGATTTGTGAAATAAAAGAAGAGGCAGACACAACACGGAGCACTTCTTGTCATTACGAAATCGGTTTATTTCGCTCCCGTCCGCCCACATCGTCAGCTGTGCGCTGCAGCTGGATTTCTCCCATAATGACATATTTGCGTTGCCTTGAAATTGCTCTCGCCCGAAAAAAAACAACAAAAGTGGAGGTTAAATGACTTGTAGGTGTGCAAAGTGAGAGACTGTGACTCGGAAGATTGCTGTTTGCATTCTGGCACTCAACACCTTTTGATCCGTGTCTTTTAATCGGGCTCTGAAGCTTTGAAGAACAGAGACTGAATCCGCCATCAACCCAATGAGAAGAACTACAACACTAAGACATAATATTTCTTCCTTTACTTGACTGTTACTTTTAAATCACTGATATGTTGCATCATTTTTGAAGAGCCAAATACATTTTGGTGTCATTTTTTTAAATAAAATTCAAATAAAACCGATTTTGTTTTGAACTCTTTTTTCACTTTAGCTTACTATCCTTTGGAGATGAATGTCTTTTTTAGGGTCAGCAAAATTCAACAAGTTTAAAAATAAAAAAAGATCTTCCCTCAGCTAAAGTGCGTTTCAATACATTAAATGGTTGAGAAGTGAAACCTGTTGAATGGCGTCGCACCGCAGTCCCATGTGGTCACATGTGGATTTCGCCGTGGCAACTGGGCCGAGGATCAAAACAATCTTCTTTTTATGGACCCACTTGGGTTTTGGGTTAACTAAATACCGCTCATGTTAACAAAGCCAGCTGTACACTAACATACGTAAGTGTTTTCTGAGTCTACTTTCAAAAATGTCTTTAAAATATATACAACAGACAAATGATATCTATGGGTCCCAGTGTTTTAAAAATTGTTTTCCTGCCTCAAACCTGCCATTAAGTGGCTTATAGTCATTCTGAGCCCTTAACTTTTTCAAATCCCACACAATTGAAGTGACAGAAAAAAAGAAAGAAAATGTGCAATAAATAAAACCAATATATTTAGCTGTAATTTTGGCAGTTTGGATAATATTGTTAAGTTGGTTTGAGATGCTTTTTCCCCAAATTTGGACCGATGTTTCATACCTTCCTATTTGCATTTCATACCCACATATCAAACGATATCTTTCACATTTAAAGCAGTTTCAAATGTTTCTCATCAATTGAAGCATTGACGTTTAGCTCAGTGGCATATTTTGTAAATCTGTTGGCCTTATTCTTCCAGGTTTTCTTTCCAACTTCATTAACCTTAACTCAGTTCATTACAACAATTTGCAAACTGGTATAAAACATCTCTCTGTCTGCTGCATATGTTGTGTGAAGCAACACTGTGAAAGCTCATGCACCTGATACCTCTCAGTACTTTGCTGCTGCTAAACCAAGCAGCAACAAACTTGTTGCTTTCACTTGTGAAACTTGATCTTTATTTGGACTGCTGCAGTCACGAACAAGGAAATCCTGCGTAATTTGTGTGTGTGTTATTATTTCTTTTACCGACTGTAATATTCTAACACCTACTCCCAAAGCACAGGTCAGTTGCACAGCTTGGCTCGTAAGCGTTAGTGTGACTTCTTCCTTTCGGCTACCTCTGCTTTAGCGGCATTCCGCCTACGCTTGTGTCCAAGCAGACCTGAAGTGAGGGGATTATGTCTGATCTGTTAGATCAGATCAGACAGGTTGTGTATTCACGTCTCTTCTTGAAGACGCAGATCCCCCCTTCCTCTCTCAAAGAATATAATTTATACCTACAGAAAAAACTCCCAACGACCTTTGGCATCTTGTCTTCGGTGTAAATTCATTTCTAAGAGCTAAGCCTCGACTCTCCGACTTCGCGCTTTTACTTCTGAGCCTCGCACAAACGCAGCGCCCACCTACCGCTTAGAGCCAAACCAACTTCCCATTATTAACAAAGCCTTTTTCGTGTGTTTCTCCTCTCTCTGCATCTCTGTTGGCGTATGAATCTCTCGTGGCAAATGGTTTATTGAGCTGCCTTCTACAGGCGAGGCAGATAAGAGCTAAATGCATTACCCAGCAGCGCTGCATCCAACGCTGGGCCCATAAATCACACCGTCGTTATACGTGAGTGTTGACTTGAGTGTTTGCATGTACTCATGCCGCCGGTGTGTGAGTGAGCGAGTTGGGAGGAGGATTCATATGTTTGATATATTGCCCCGCATTGAGCTGTTTGTGGATTTTTTTCTTTTTTTTTTTTTTTCGTGTTTTTTTTTATTAGACAAACCTTGATTTGTTTTTCTTCTGGAAATACAGAAACTTGTGTCTTATACGGGAAAGAAAGCCATTCGTTGCTGGAAAAGTCCTCTTTCATAAAGTGTGTCGGCCGGACCGACAGAAGAGATGAAAACGTAAAGAAACATTGACATTTATTTTAAATTGGAAGTGAAGCAAAAACAGACAAAAATAAACACACTTTTTTGTCCTTTTTATTTTAGAGTCCAGTTTGAATTGAGGAAAATGCCACCCAATTCAAATATAAGTGTTTACCTTTGGCTTTGCAAAAGACATATGGATATATTTTAAGTTATTCGTTGTCACAGGGGATTCAGTCCAACACTGATCTGATGACAAATGTGCAAATGTTGTTTGCCAGTCAGTCACCGGACACATTGATGCATCAGTCCATTTACAGCAAGTTGTGGTTGTTGATGTGCTCGTTATCGATGACGGATGAAGAAAAGGCGACTGAGCAGAACATGCTGATGCTCTGGTCAAACACACTGCACGATTCTTCAAGAAAGTGTCAGAAACTGCTGGATATTTGACTTCAGACGATGGACAATAAAGACTCTTAAGTGAATAAATTACTCATTTGGCTGAAGCGTACTTACTATTTCAAATCAACTAGGTTTTATGAAATTTTAGTTCTACCAAATTTCTTATTAAAATATGAAGTCGTAGTTCAAAGCCTAAAAAAGAAAATCTTAAAGGAAGCTATAATTGTTGCGAATGTAAAATATTGATCCAATGTTGAGATAAACAACAGTTCATTTCACTTTCTACAGACAGGTTGTTCATTTGAAACTACTTCTTGAAAATGCTCTAAGAACCAAAAAGGCGGTGTGTTGTCGGCGAAGGTCGAATAAACTAAAAATGCTTGGAAATGTTTTCATTAGCTGATAAAAACATCAATCTTTTTGGCATAGTGTTTGTCGCTCTGTGAGAGTTTTAAGTTATTTTTTGTTTCATTTTTGTTGGAAGGGGAAAGACGTCACAAACTCAAATCCCTACCCTCACAGCCCACCGACGCTGCCGGTAACATGCCCTCAAAACATTTTAGAGACTCCAACTTCGAAATGGAAGAGTGATAAGGTCACATTCTGTGTCTGAGTGAGGCGAAGATCATGAGGAGACTGGATACGATGGCGCGGGTCACCAATCGTCCCCGAGACAAAAAGCAGAGGCCGCGGTCTGCAGCCAAGACAAGACAGTGCATCAGGTCATGACTCTGATCATGGGCTCGCGTGTCATCTGGACTGACATTCACGGAGATGAGCACGGTGGTTTCGCCCCCGAGGGTCCAGCCGTCAAAGCCGGCGGAACACAGGAGGAGACGGAACGGAGGAGTAGCATCGTATCGCTTCACGGTGTGACGCAAGAGCAAATAAACACAAAACTGAATTTAAAATCCCACGTCTTTATTTCACCGAATATCATAAATGCAGCGCTCTCTGGTAACAGTGGACCAGTCTGTCCATCAAGCTTTCAAAGAACTGAATAAAACAAGACAACCTGCTGCTGCTGAACTGATACAGTTCGTCCCAGAGATGAATTCGTCCAGTGACCGGAATCAGCTGGTTACAGGCTTGACCGGCTCTGATCGGTGATCAGCCAGGTGGAAACCCAAAACGTGATCTTTTTCTGATAAGTGAACACACCAAACATAAGCACCAGTCCGTCACACTAACACTCTTCAAAGTGGAAGTTGTCACTGTGGGAGGAAGATTAAGTTGAATACAGATTTTATAGTTTGAAATGATTTTGTAGGGGAAAAAAAGCTGAACTTGTGATGCGCAATATATTTTCAGATGCACAAAAAAAAAAACCCTACAAGGTGCTTTATAAACAAATACAGTAAATGAAACATGCTGTTTGTTTTTAACTGGGTTTTATATAAGGATGCCTGTTACGTTATTTTACTTTATTTATCTGATTTCAGAGAAAGAGCTCTGAAACAGAGGGCTGTTATTTTGTTTTCATTTCAACTTAGGCTTTTAAAACTTAAGACTTCATCTATCTGGTTGGGGAAAAAAGCACCTTAGAGTTGGTTTTAGTTTTTATTAGAAATGGGAATCAGCTCAAATCAATATCAGCGGATCAGAAATCTGTGATAGGAATTATCAGATTAGTTCGTGTCCATCTGTCTGTGCATCCCATGAGTCCATCTGGTGCAATGAACAGAGAAATGTGGCGCTATACCGAAAACTAATAACAACAACACAAAAACACTAAACTGTGACACACAATGTCCAGTGATGTCTGTAGAAATGGACGAATGAACAATGCTTTTGTTTCCCGGTTTTAATCCATTTCAGTCCATGTGGTTTCTTTTCACGTTATTTGCTGGTTAATTAGTTTGAAGTATTTCTGTCCATTGTTCAATGTGGTGGGGTTTTCTTCTTCTTCTTCTTTTTTTTTTTTTGTCTTTTTTGCACGGATATGCAAAAAAGACATGGTCCGCCTGTTCTGTAACCATGTGATTTCCGCCACATATGAATCTGAATCTGAGCGCATATTCCTGCATAATTCTCCCGTTTTCTCCAGAGGTCACCTTGGAGAACAAGTTGTGAACATTCCTCACTTCCTCTGATCTCATTCCCCCCTCCTCCTGCGCCCCGTCCAACACGACCCCAGAGATCCGCTGAGGAAACATCGTCCGTTGTTTGGTTTTGTCGTCTCTGTGAAAACAGTTCAATGTTGGAGCTTGGCATCGTTGGCTGGCCTCACGACTTCATCATGTTGAATTAAGTCGAATGTCTGCACCCTGGCTGCATGCCAGAAGAGGTCAGCCTGGGCGGCCCGCCTATGAAAACACAACACACAGGCAGACACACACACACACACACACCCTCCCCGCCCTTTCAGTTCCTCTTGACATGGAAAGGTGGTCTGCAAAGAGAAGAGTGTGTTTACCTTGTGTGTTGGGGTTTTCAGAGATAAGCATCTCTGAGAGAGGCCCCACTCACAGTTCGAGTGGTATCGGTTAACCTCTCTCATGCGAGCGCACGCAGTTGTAAGTGCATGTGAGCTTACATCACGTGGGCTCCGGCTGCATGCGTGTGAATCACGGCCCACCAGGGGGCCGTCCAAACTGCTGTCAGTCCGACTTAAATCCATCTGCAACCCGCGTCGTTCACTCCGTCCTGTCTTTAAGAAATGATCTCACCTTCCATTATTCTCACACTCAACTTACAGGGATAGTCAAGGATTTTGGAAGGGAGGTTTTGTTAGAAGGTTGTAATATCTAGATAACTCTGTGGGTCGAGATTCAGATGGGTGCAATATGACAAAAGAGGTGCAAAGACGTTGAGAAACTGTAGTCAGGAAAGCAATGTCTGTGTAATGGGTTCTTCGTATTTACTGCCACAGAGTCGCAGGGTGAGTCCAGTACAAATCGTCTGGGATGTGTGATTGATAGGAGCGGAGACTTTTATTTACAGTCTCTTTCATTCTTTTCTTAACACAGTAAGCGATCTGGAGTAGATTAGAGTAGAATAAGTAGATTAACACGACTCCATGTCACTTCGATGTTCTCTTTGCTTGATGTTTTGTTCTAAATGCGCCACAGAAGCCCGAGCCTGAAATAATTTTGGCCTGACCTGGATCCGGGTTCTGGCCGTAAATCTAAACTCTAGCAACTATTGCTGGAAAATTGCTTATAGGCGCTCCAGAGTGTTGAACGCACATGAGGACAATCTGCAGATCCGAGCCGAATGCCTTACACAGGAAGTCATTTTGGATCCTCCTGCATTATCAACCCCCCCCCCCCAATCCTGCTGTACATGTGGAACAAAGAGAGTGAGAAGACATTCATCTTGAGTTTACATTTTTTTATTTTATTTTTTTACAGGAAAATTCATATGCGCCAGCATCAGATCTAAGATTGTCATCTGCCTGCTAGACTTTTCACAATTGCTGAAGGGTTATAAAAGAACCTTTGGCGAGGGCCCTTATTTACCTCCCAGACGCATTCGGTCGTAACCTTTCTGACATCGCCTTGTTTCCTGTTTAAATCGTGTTCCCGTTAACGCGGAGAGGAGGGCACAGTTTCCTCCGCACAACAATCCTTCCATTCAAACCGGCAGTTATAAAATAAACACAGCTTGCCATCTGCAACTCAAGATCACTTTTTCCACAGTCAAAAGGCGATGTGGAGTGTTGGCGTGGTGGGTAAACACACACACACACACACACGCACACACACACACCCACACACGCCCACACACACACACACACACGCACACACACACACACACACGGTTGCCCTGGCAGTCTCATGATAAGCTCTGCAAGGGAGGAAAAAGTTCTTATCTCTCCAAATTTCCATTGCTTGCAGGTGAGCGCCGTTGGTGTGTGGAGAAAGTGAACTTTAAACAACTGAACTGACGTTTTAGAAGAAAAAACTAACCTCAAATCAGCAGTGTTTGCTCAGGCACCCTACCGACTTTCACACTTTCACTCAAAGAGCGATGTCCATTATCTTCGGCATCTTTTAAGTGGTTTAAGCCCTGCACACTTGTCACGCAGTCAATTCCTAATGAACTCTCTGTGTGAGAAATGGAGGCAATAAAAGTGAAATAGATGAGAAGAGGATGCTGCCGTGTGTGCGGTCTGCAGTCTAATGAAAGCAGGGGTATGTATAAAGTCTATTACCCCAGCCATGACCAAAGTCCCAATTCTGTGTCATTTTTATAGCGTAATCCTTCTCGGATGCCTCTTTTTGAAGAATTCAACGAACGTTTGGAGGGGACTTCGCCGGCTCACTTTCGCTCAGATTTCCATTTCTGCTCTCTCTTTCTTTTTTTTTCTTTGCCTCCTCCATCACTTCATCCCCTCTCCATTTCCCGACCCTCTTTGATTCAGGTCGTGTGCTCCAGTCAGTCACTCCAGTCACACTGTGATGTCGCTCTGAAAGGAGCCTGAGATGACATGGGAAGAAGAATTTTTTTACCCCCCCGTCTACCAACTGAGGAATCAAATCGATGCCAAAAACTTTTGGACTATTTTTTAAAAACTTTCGATTTAATTCTTCTTTTTTTTTTTTTTTTTTTTTTTTTTTTTTTGTGGGACAATTTCTCCTGCCCCTTTTTCGAAACGGCCATTTCTGAGAAAAGCCGCTCAACGTTGAAATATAAGTTTGTGTTTATGTCCAGCATCGTGTTAAAACCAGCTACTTCCTGGTTTTCAGAAAAATTCGTCCCGCCGAGCTTCATGGAAGTGGAAGTCCGTCAGTTCTGCTGATTACTGTAATCAGTCTGCGCGCCGCGACAGGGATGTTTGTTGGGCAGCAATTACTTTTCATCATGACTGTCGAATGGAAAAATTGCAGGACATGCTGAGCTGTCTTTGCTTTCCTCCCGCCGTCCAGCAAGTTTCCGGCTAATTGTGTTTGCCGTAGCGGCATCTCGAAACGGAGGACACGGCGATCTCTCGTCGCTGCGTAAGGTCACTGAAATGGGCTGGATTGTTGCAGTCGCTCGCAATTTAGTGAGGAAACCTTTAGCAAGTCTGCTTGTTTATCTCTCTTAAAAACTTTTGGATGAAAATGTTTCTCATCAAGGTTTGAAGTTGCCCCAAATGAGTGTCAAAACTCATTTTCATTTTGGGCCATAGAAAAACTGCGTATGCTCTTAAAGGGCCGGTTGTGCCAGAATATATTGATAAAACAAATTAGATGGCTAAAGTATCAATAAGTAGCGGTTCCTCCGGGATTTTGTGATTTTGTTGGTGTTTTTTTTTTTTTTTTACTTTTGGAATCAAAATCACAGATTTTGTGGTGCCGATTTAGAAATGTTTGTAAGAAATTTTTACATAATGTTAAATGTGACTTTTTGTTACAAACTAAAATTTAACATCAAGTCAGGCTGAGGCAGCAGTCACTCAAACTCCATGTTTCTGACCAGTTTTGAGAAAATTTGCGGAGAAGTTAGAAAATATGTGGAGATTTGTTGATTTTGTGTGGATTTTGCAGATTTGTGAAAAACTGGAAGAACTTACTGATGTCATTTGGAGTCGAGACGGGGCCACATGAAGAGCTATGGCGGGCCAGATATGGCCCGCGGGCCTCGTGTTTGACACATGCGACCTACATGTTTTACTCCCGATATTTGCACTGGACTTTAATACATACTAAAAACATCGTCCTTTATGTATTTATAGTGCATTTCTTAAGCGGAGGTAAAAAAAAAAAAAAAAAAGAGACTGTAATTGCTTTTTTCTGACTCATAGTTTGAACTTTCCCTTAGCTGTGTGAGTTTTTCTTTATAATTCAGCTTCCTCCCGCCAACATGCATGTTTGGTTATCCCAAATTCATCAAACGGATTCATTTTTGCCTCCGGGGATGCACAGCTCCTATTTCAAACATGGAGGTCGAATCGCGTCTCGGTGCCTGGGGTTTGAAAACAATCGCAGTGGAACTCCAATGACAAATGTATTAATGCCCCTTTAACCGTTTCCACATTTTGTGACATTACCACCACAAACTTCAGCGTACTTGCGGATTCTCTTTGAACTCGGGAGTCATATCATCTGAATGCCGGAGCAGGAAAGCAACAGGAGCCCTGAACCCTGGAGGAGAAACTCCAACTGGTCCCAGAGTGCCCCAGAGTTCAGTTCCCAGTTTGGCCTCTGGGCATAGGAAAGCTGCACATATGAACCGTTTTTACAGCCGTTCTCATGGGTTGCATGTCATAAACCAGTCCAACAAAGTGCTGTAACATAATGTGGAATTTATTATGTTTTTTAGGGTGTGATTGAAAACAATTGGGTGATATTATCATTGACTTATATTGCGAACGGTAGTTAGCATAAAAATGGTAGATCTGCTTGTTTTCTGACTTGCAGTTCAAAACTCTCTGAACTCTGCCAGGCCTGGACTTCCAGCTACGCAATTAGATTTTGTTTTTACAACTAATAATCTGGCAAATGCCCTCTTTACTCCGACAACCCTAAATAAAATTTAAAAAAGTGATTAAACAGAGATCATGCATGTCGTTTAAAGTGTACAAATCCTCTCTGAAGGATTCGATCTGAAATATGTTACAAAAATATACGTTGCCCTGATTGTTTTCCAGTGAACCAGAATTTTAACCTCTAGGTGTTGGCTCTTGTAAACTGATTGAATTTTTGGGGGGGTTTTTTGTGATAGTCTCCCTGTATTTTGCCCCCTGATGTGTTTGTGCTGATGTTATGATCTCTGGGATGATATTTCAGCAGCACCCTGATGCCCTGGTCGTCCCCGTTTCTTTTTCATCTATGTCAGCGTGTCACCTTGTTTATGATATAGAATTACACTGTCACATCCAGCTATGCGATAAAAAGTAAACTGTCTATTGTAGAAGAACAAGATTTTTTTTTTCTTTAGGGGATTTTTTTTCCCTTCTTCACTTCTTCCTTTTTCTTGACAATGAAATCTTTCTTCCTTGTCCTTCCTTTGTCATCACGTCCCCTGACAATGCTCTCTCTAGAGGCGGTAATGTACTCCTTGGAGTTATTTTATTTTTTTTCTTTATCATGTGTTCTTCCTTTCTCTTCTCCCCCATTCACAATCTTGCGATGTGTTAACACAGGGACATGACGCCTTCTGCGAAGAGCTGAGAGCTTTTGTCTGCTTTTATTAAACATGTTCTGGCAGACAATGTCTTGCAAAAGCTGGAACACGGAGACTCTCGCATTTAGAATATCGATGGCTCACATGGAGGATTTTGAAACGTTTCGTGCCTGTTCAATTTTTTTTTTCCGTGGAACTGTTTTTCTCCAGAAACGAGTTCAGCAAAGGTTTTTGGCGGACGGCGAAAACGGCCTTTCAGTGAAAACTCTGACACCTCCAACCTGACCTGTGACCCCGAATACGTCGCACACAATGACAACAATGGCGGATGAGATGCTCATATTTTAGGCCCTGTTTACACGACAATCATCCAACGACAATTTTATTTTTGTTCTGTTTCTAGGCAGCTGGATTCCTGCGACAGCAAATCATTGTCCCACAAAAACAAATACAGCTCTGGAAAAAACCCAAAAAACATTTCAGTTCACTTAGTAGTATGCTTCATTAGGAGCACAGTTAGGTTAAAAAAACAAAACATTTTCATTTGTTTCACTGAGCTGCACACAGTAACTTAAATAGGTCATAGTTTGAACAGACAATGGAGAAAACGACAATCCCGGCAATACAGTTTTGCAGAACATCAACAGGAATTTATTATGACAACGATGCATCAAAAGTCTTATCGTCTTAAGAAATTTCTCACAATAAACGATAAATGACACACAAAAAAAACTGCACTTCATTTAATCGTATTTTGACCAAGCAGTGAAGAAAATAAAAGATGACAGTCCAGACAAAACAGTTCTTGAAAAACATCAACAGGAACTCATCACGACAAACAATAAATGATTCAGTAAATGTCCACAACGTCGCTGTCACTCCATGCAAAAGACTCTGCACACCGTTCATGTTTCCTTGTTGTGTTCACTGCTAATCTCAGCTTTATGCTCCATGTTTATCTCTATTTATGGGTCCTGGGGAACAAAAACAGCACTTTATTTATTTTATTTTATTTTTTTAAGCACCGGTGCTGGTGATCCATTTGGAAAAGACAGCTGACACCTGGACGCAGCAACATCTGAGTGACAAAGTAACATCTTTTTGTCAGAATTACCCTTTTCAGGAGTTGGTTCATTCTCCGGGGAGCATTACACTGGATAACAAAATGTCAAGACATCCTCCGAATCCCTGTGATTCTCCGTCAGGACACGTTTGATATGTGCAGCGTGTCACCATTAGTCCTCAATCCCCCCGCAATCAATTCCCTGAAGCCTGGAGCGCCTGGGCAGCTCACTAAATCAGCTGCCTGGCTTGTCCTCCAACAAGAGAATTGAGACAAATACAGGAGAAGAGGCCAGAGAGGTTCACCAAAAAAACACAAGCCACAGTGTTTCCTCCGAATCTGATGAGCTTCTCGCTTCAGTGGAAACGTAATGAAGGGGGCGGGGGGAACCCCGGTTTGCTGAAGGGTTTGGGGTTTGGAGAGGGCTGCTCTCATTATGTGGTGCTGTTAAGCTGCATGTCATGGTCACCGTTGGCAACACAGAGCTCACACGGCCTCCGACTGTGAATCATGGAGGATAATTGGACGTGGGAAAAAACACCTGGTTCACGTGTCGGCGAAGGGCTTGTTTGACAGTTTTAGATCGTTTTAAGTGAATTAAAAGGATTCTCCCCGACTCGGTCACAGACTATGAATTTCAACGTTGCCGGTTGCCGTCAAATTGAATTTTTATCCGCCCGATCCGACTATACTCTAACAACCCGGGACTCAAAGATGCGTCACACACATTCAGTTTCGATTTTCCGCATTACTGAAGACGTCACGTTTGCTCTCCGTCCTCAGGCGTGTGTTGTGATGCGGGAAAATCTCTCTTGTTTCCTCTCAGGCCGTTTTATTTTCCGGGTACCTGTGTAAACCACCCATTTATTTTTCCCAACTATTCTTTTAGCAGCACATGTTGTTTATTGTGCTGCAATAAATTGTTTATTGCATCTTATTCTGCTGAAAATCAAACTCACAAATGGGCAAATCTCTGTCCATGCAGACAGTTTGTGTTACTGGTAGGTTTATATAAACAATAGTGTCAAAATATAATTTTACTTTTACTTTTTTTTCTTTAAAAAGACAACAAAAAAAAAAATGTAATTTTCAGCTTTTTATTTACCAAACTATTACACACCAACAAATCTATTTTGACACCTTATCTAATATTTTATCTTATGTTTTGTGTGCTTGATCTAATCTAATACCTGGCATTGGCCAAACTGAGCTAATATGTGCATATAGTACTACAGAAACACTGCATGTTCTAGTTTCCCTGTCAACTTTATTGTCAGTGCAAACTTGGGAGAAGTTCAATGTTAAGAGTTTGCATCAACAACAATCATATATTTCTGAATTCTTGTGAGACGCAGCCCTCTGCCAGATTAGCCTTTAGCTTCTGCCTCCCAGGTCTGGCTAAGCTGGATTTATACTAAATGAAAACAAGGAGAGAGCTGACCACATACAACCAAGTCCTGACCTTTTCTATGGATCTGTTTATGCCTTAGGGATGCCATCATTACTGCTGTGCTAATTGGAAAAGAGAAGATTGAAGACTGATCTAAAATTAGGCTATCGTGTGTTTAGGCAGAAAGGCATAGATTAGGGGTTATCTTAATCATGAACTATTACAAATTGTCGCATTTAGCTCGATATTTTGTTTTACTGTACTATGACTGTGCAGACATTGGGCATTGTCTTGTTGGATTGCTCTTCATGTGGTTTAACATCATTGCTGCACGGCTCCATTTGTGTTTGCAGATTCCATGTATCTAACGTTGAAATAAACTGACACATTGATTGATCAGTGCAGATAGGGGTTTTCACAAAGACACTTCCAATGTTTCACTTTGACTTCAGCTCTGCTTCCACCTTGGATGAAGGCCTGCCTCTGAGCGAGCCCCGAGAAGTTGCACTAAATATTCCAGAATGAATCATTACCGTGTGTGAAGGGTTTTGGTCTGAATGATGAGTTAGCAAGGCCTAATTACAGCGCGTTATCTCAGACCGGCTGCATCAAACGAGAGTAAACACTGGTAAATAAACCTCTTGCAGTGCCCAGAAGCAGCGGCTGGGGAGGAAGAGCAATAAAGCAAAAACTGTGCAAGCTAAAGCAGATTTTGAAAGTTTAAGCTTTTCATTTTGCGTTGCACTCGCAATGTTCGCCGTTGCACGTTTACTTCGCTCTCATTAGCGCAGGCCTGTTGGGCGAGTGTCAGGACATAAACAGCCCAGGAGAAAGTCCAAACATCTAAACGAGTGCTGCATTTTTGCTTTTTTTCCAATAAAAAATTTATGAGTCGCCCTTCATCTCGGTTTATTAGGCATTGAAGAACGCTTTGCTTTTCCTCTCTGCGGCCTTCGTTCCACAGGTGCAAATAATCACAAACATTCCCAACGCGCAGTCTTTGAACAAGCGGAGAACACGCGGGACGAACAGGGAGCTGGAACGTCGCGATGAACCGATTCAGAAAATATGGTCGGATGTTTCATAGGGCCTTCGGGAGAACGTGCTCGCGAGTTCCCGCACCGTCCATTGACCGTCGTTGCAACGAGAACGGCGAAGTTAACTTTGCGATGGCCGAGCTTGAGATGTTAAAACACAGGGCGGCGGGAGAGATGATGAACTGCAGCTGTGCCGACTGTAGAATTATGTTGTTGAGTTTGAGGGGAAAAAAAAGAAAAGAATCGGGGGGATTGAGAGAAACAATGTAATGATCTCATTTGCTATGATAGATAGCATTTACTCAGGCAGCGGCAAGCTGCTTATGTGTTATTTTTCAGACAAATGATCCCTCGACCTCCAGCAGGTACGGCAAACCCGAAGCAAATGGAAACGAAACGAAAACATTTTTAAACCTCCTTCTGAGTTTAATGGCTTTGGCAACAAGTTTGTTAGCTCTGATAATTTACTCGTTACTGTTTTTTTTCTAACATCGGTTCAAACGTCGGTCGTAATTCTGCAAACAAGAAGTTTTTCGATGCCGACTGAACTGATGTGATTGGGAGAAGAGAGTGTGTGTGTGTGTGTGTGTGTGTGTCCGGGTGTGTGTGTGTGTGTGTGTGTGTGTGTGTGTGTGTCCGGGTAGAGCAATGGGGTCTGTGATCTTGACCTGATCATGCTATAAAACAGGCTCAGTCTATTATACCTGTCCAGGCTGCTATCAATCTGACCACCCTTCACCTTGAAGCTTGCGCTCTTTTTCACTCCCAGCCTCATTTCCTTCTTCCTTTCAGCACACCGTCTCTGTGATTGCACTGTCTTCCAGAGAGATCATTTCGACCCACATGTACCACAACTTTCATTTTGTCCTTCCCGATAAGATTATGGTGCGGTGAAGTTTGCATCAAGCAAACGCAAATGATTTTTATTTGTGAAGAGAAAATGTTGTCCAAACCAACATGGTTCAGCGGAAAAATATGGTCTGAGCGATTTGCTTAGTGCATCTGCTGAATTTCAAAGATGTTTGACGAAACAGAGAAAAAGTCCTGCGAGGAAAATATGCAAGAATTACACAGTGTTTATATTTTGTGCAAAAATAAAAATAAATAAATAGAATAAAATCAGTAAAAAAACAAATCTACATATCTTTTAGTGATATTTTATTTTTAGAGACAAAAAAATGTTGTCCCTTGCAATCATTTCAATCAGGCTGGCTAGAAAAAAAACTAAACAAAAACATTATGTAAACAGCAATCTATAAGTTTGCCCATATATTCTCCATAGATAAGATCTAGATCTGGATGGGCCATTCTAAGACTTCTAGATCTAGATTCTTCCGTATCTCAAATCTTTTCACATGTTCACTGCATTTATACCGAGATTAAATTAGACATATGAAATCTCTACTGTTGTTTATGAGGACAGGTGGCGGCTCTGGATTTTATTTAGAGACGTCGAAAGAAAGGAGACTCAATATAAATGTGTGGTGCACTTTTCAGATCTCGATCTGTGAAACAAGTTTAGGAAAAAAATCCTTCACATTGCAATTATGCGCAAATCCCAAGAAAATGATATATGAAAACTTTTTCTAACTATTCGTTCTACTTTTGCAGACCAAATAATCCACACGTTGGAGAAAGCAGGACGCAGAGACACACCTGGCCCTTCGCTCTGAGATGAATCGTGCAAACAGACGTTGTTATCGTTCTCAAATCTAGAAACTGCAATCCGTCTTCGCTGAAAGTCCGAACCATCTCGGATTCAAATTGCACACGTATAACAATGCTTCTCTAGCCTGCGCAGCAGCTGAAGGATGCGGACCGACTTCAAAGTTACAAGATATTTTTCATTTTTTTTCCCCCTACAATCTCAGGTCCTCATCATAACTTTTTGCCTCCAGTTCTCTCGCTTTGACAAGCATCTGACCTCATTCCTCAGTGATTAGTTTGATAAAACTCTGCTTCACTTGGTGCTAGGCTTGCAGAGGAATGAAGATGGCACACTAAGAAATGACAGAGGGAACTTTAACTACTTTTCTGTCCATTTAAATGTTGCTTAAATTTTATTAGTGCAATTTGTGAACTGATTGATGAACTTTGAGGCTAATCACCATCTAACATTTAAACGCATATTGAACGAAAATAAGCTACTTTTTTGTTTTTTGATGCAAAATATTTAATTGCATGTGGGGTTCCTCAAGGCTGTATTCTCGCACCATCTTTGTTTAACATCTACATGATCCCCGTGGCTTCAATTTTACAGCGTTGCAATATTTCTTACTCTGCTCTGAGTAACTATATGACTACAGTACCTGACACTGACTGTGCTAATGTTTCCATTTCATATTCACATCTTAATATCTTTTGAATATATGTTGCCTCAGGTTTCCACAAAGCAACATGGACGTCTCTCCCTCTGGTCGGATTTCGTCCCGTCTCAGTCATGGTGAGGAAGCGGTGATTATTTTCCGACCCAGGAACAGAGGCCGCTCTCCCGTTTGACTCGACTGCGAGGGGAAAACCTCAACTGGGTCAACAGCTGGGTCGCCCCGGAGCTTGTCAGGAGTTCAGTCCAATCAGGACGAAACACGACTCCCATCATCTGATACCGGCGCTTCACTTCAGAGACGGATCCCGGGACGGGGGAGTCAAGTTTAGATCAGATCGGGCAGGAGAGAAAGCGTCGTCTAAGCAGTTTGGTGTGAATAGTGACCCGTATCCAGACAATGTTCCTCACAATATTTATGCGTCGAGTTTTGCTGTTGGAGTTGCACATAATTTGCATGACCTGACAGAAACCTCCATATCTGGATACGTTTCCAATGAATAATTCACGATTTATCCGTGGGAGGAGTCTGTTAAGAATTGATCACTCTGGCAGGAAACTAAAAGAAAAAAGTCGAAGAAAACATCTCTGACCTGGAGACACCGTGTGTGAATGAGTCTCTTTCCTCTCCCTCTCCCACAGCAGTTTGATGAATAACGCTGACACGCACCGACGCCGAGGGTCATCCATCAGCGCCGCGCCAGAAAAGAGGACGTCAGATATCGACGCCCACAACTTCTCCCTGTGTGCAACACAACTTTGAAGGCAGTGAATTATTGAAGCTCCTCGGCAGCCGTACATCTCAAATCACTGATGTACTCCCTCAGCGGAGGATGGACGGGTTGCGTAATCGGAGATGTTGTCATACTTTCATCCGCTTGAGAATCCATCTCGTAAAATGGTCTTAAATAGTGAAGTGGGACACGACCGCGTCTTCCTGCCAGTAGAATATCAATGGTCGTCCAGCTTGAGTGTGGAATATTTTTTTGATCCGTCCTTTATTTGTTTTTGGACAACATTGACAGTTTAAAGGGGCAGCATTATGTATTTTATAGTGTTTTTAAGAAACTCCTTGACACTACGCCTTCAGGAAAATGGTGCAACAAGAGAAGAAGTAGGTACAGTAAAACCAGGTGGTTTATTTATTTATGCAGCACTTTTTGCAGATTAAAGCCTTACAAGGACGATGTAAGCATTAATGAATCTTTGAATTAAAACATGAAAAAAAAAAGAAAAAAAAACAAGCGGCGCATTAAAAAAAGACATAAATATTCACATACAAATCCAATATTAATCCAAAAGATTTCAACCTGAAGTGACTCCAGTTTTCCTATTTTTAGGAATCAGTTAATATAGAAAATATCTGCTTGTCCTTATCAAACCCCTGAGCCTCCTTCCTGTTGCTACCTTCGGTCCTCCAAATGGACGGCCAGCAGGGAGCTAACAAGCGGATGACAGTCTGTCCCAGCGGGTGACATCAGCGACGGCAGAGCCAAGATGGGGGGAAAGAGGGGGAGAAAAAAGCATTGGTGAGAAAAAAGAGGTGAGAGAACTGTGGAGAAAGCAAAAGCTTAGCAAAACTCACCGAAGTAACGTACCTCTGGTGTCGGGGAGTGAAAAATGAAATTCCACCCATGAATGAAGTCAGCAGTTGTGTTGGATGCTCATTTTTAAACGCTTTCTCTAACCCAGCAAAACTACACATACTCGGCCAACGTAATAAAAATAGACGCTTCGACTGGTTTACGCCTGATGGCGCATTTTCCATGCTGTTAACCTTAGCGGACGAGCCGTCAGAAATGTCATTGCATGTTTAGCATCGTGCAGCCTGTCTGTTTGGGGGATTAATCGGCAGAGGTTAAGTCGGCTCCGCTACCTCCGCAGGACGACCACAGGCTGGTTCCCTGAACATATGTGACAGATGGAGCCGTGGAAATGGGGTGGTGGGTGATGCAGTGCTGTGAAATCAGGTGTTGGAGGTATGAGTCATGTGAAGCATGACAGTAATGACTTAAAAAAATCTATCAAAGCAAAGTCATTTAGACATCGGTTATTGGCATCACTGCTTTATTTAGATCTATGCTAAATAAGGCATGGAGGTGGCCATGCTATGTGTGCCACATTGGGTTCATGGAAGACCAAATTGTACAGTGTACAGCATCACCCCTTAAGTTTTTACCACAGTTTTCACCAAAGTTCAGTACTTGTGTGCATCCCCTTTTGCTCTGATATCCCTGAATTAATCCCTGCTATCAATGCTATCAATCAGAGGCCTTTGTGTAATAGAGAGACAAGAGAAAAGCACAAATCAAATCCAAAACTCAGATTACACTCCAAGAGAGATTACATCAGCTTATTTACACTAACAGATACAGGGCAGTTTCTTATTGGAATCAGATCCAAGCTCTCAAGTTTTTAGGTTCCTCTGATCGGGAACTTCCAAAAAACTTCCAGAAAACTGAAACGTTGCTGAAACACAGAGTTCAAGTAGATGTAAATAGACAGATTCAAGAATCAAGACCCTCACATTATTTCTTCCTATTCATATATCAGCAAGAAAATGTCATCTTTAAAAGAGCTTGCCAACACTTTGTACACATGATTGCTACTTGTTCCTTTTTTCCGTCCTCGTTGATTAGCTTGGCAAAACGTAGCGACCACAACGGATGAGCTCATCACGAACAACCCGTTTGACCTCGGTCTTGACTTTAGTTTGATGGTGGGAAAAGGAGCGTAGTTCTGTGCCAATAAACTATTAGCGTAATATAGATAATGACTCGGAGACTGAAGCCACTTCCTCGACTCCGTCACCAAAAAAATAAAAGAATCTGGCGGCGCTAGTTGATTGATTTTATAAGTTTGGATTGTTTCTTTCTCTAATGCCGCAGTATGGTGTCCTCATTTGGCAATGCCACAAATGTCATAGCAGTCGTGTTAGCTTAAAGTGGTCCAGGTATAAGGTAACCGCTCCCGTTTGACACAAACAAACCTCCATCAGAATCGGACTTATATACCCTCAGACAAGGCAACCAGATTTATTGACTTCCTTCTCCATGTAAAGTCGATATCATGAGTCTACTTTTTACGGTGGCCCTGAGGTCCAAAACACTACAACATTAAGGAAAACACTACAACATTAACAAAAACACTACAACATTACGCTGCAAGGAAAACGGAAGAGGTATGTCCCAGTAGGAGACCTAAGAAGTCGCTGACTGGACATCAGGTCGTTTCACTTTTGAACCGGAAGTTGTTCTGGCTTTAATTTGATCGTTAAAAACATGAATGTTCTCAGTGATCCAAACCTTAGTACAGCTATTCGGGAATATTTTGAGTCAGCACAAGTGTAGAGGGGTGAAAAATAAGTTACCAGAAAATAAAGAGAATATGTAAGAAAATAGACACCCCAAACACAATTTTTTATTTTGTATCTTTTAATTTCTTGTAACAAATTAAGTGTTGTTTCAGTTTGTCCACGCAATTCTCCACATGACCACTAGGGGCGCATTGCATTGGTGGCATAGAAAAGAGCGAGCTCACAAAAAAAAGAATTAATGTTCCGTTGGATGTTAACGAGAACTCAACGTGTGTGTCTCATCTTTCCTGTGTCACAGCACCAAACGTTGGAGGAAGATCCTTTATATTACATTACTCTGCCACCCAAGGTTGCAGGGTAACACATACATACGAGGTGATACTGGACATGCTCCAGATCAACCACGAAGTGTCGGTTAGCATGCGTTCACTAAAGACTCATTCCAGAATAACTTCCGGTTCAAAAGTGAAACAACCTGTTGTCCAATCAGTGACTTCTTAGGTCTCCCACTGGGACATACCTCTTCCGTTTTCCTTGCAGCTTAATGTTGTAGTGTTTTTGTTAATGTTGTAGTGTTTTCCTTATTGTTGTAGTGTTTTGCTTAATGTTGTAATGTTTTGCACCTCAGGGCCACCGTAACTTTTCATTGGTTCGTCAATAAGTTTGTAGTATTTCAACACCAGTGGTCCATCGCCAACGTGGCACTCAGACTAGTTGTAGAACAATAATTTTTAAAAAAAATTGCACGTCATAATATCCCGGTCGGGTTAGCGTCATAACAATCAAACCGATTGTTTCGGTTGGGCTCCGTGTTACAGCCAATAGGTTCACACTCTTATTAAACACTCGTTTGTGACTCCACGTTTGAGGGGAAACACTGATTATTTGTTCACACTGTCATGCAGACCTTTGACCCCATCGCTGCATCTTTGCCTCCGCTGAATGATCGGATGCTGCGCCCAGATGCTGATGTGCGAAAGCCTTCGGCGTTTTAACGTTCGCTGCCACCAGTGCCCCTCCAAATTAGCTCTGCTTGTTATGCGTCGCAAAAGTTTATGGCCGTTTTGTTGCAATTTTTATGCAGTATCAGTGTCGTTCGGTCTCAGCGGGGATTAGTAATAATTTCAACCCCAAAACAAGCCGTATAAACAACCAACGACAATAAGCCGGCCCGACCACAGTGCTGCGGCGTGACTCATTTCGTCCCATTATTTCTTCCCAGAAGAGGACTGGCAGTAATGAGAAAACGAGACTCTGTGTTATACCCAGTCTCTTTCCTCAAAGCCTCAAGTCCCAGGCGCAGAAGAATGATGCAAAATCAACAGCGCTTATTGTTATTCACCGTAAAGTTGCATTTCTGGGGGAATTGCAGCAATTTCTCTGTATTCAAATGCGGTGAGAACGGTTTCAAAGCTTGGGGAAATGCAGTGGAAATCTCATTATGGAGTACACAAGCTGGAAAGAAAGAAGGAAAAAAAAAAAAAAGATCTTGGCTCCTGGGCAAATTAAACACCTTCTCCTGAATCGCAATAGGCTTGTTTGTGTGTGTGTGTGTGTGTGTGTGTGTGTGTGTGTGTGTGTGTGTGTGCGTGTGGGAAAAGCGGCGAGGGAAAGGGAGAAAAACGAGGGTTTGGGAACAGTTGCCAGGCTACCTGACTGCGCTAACAAGTGGGGTTAACGTTTAACCTGCGACCCTCTCAGCAGCAGAAACGCGAGACGCATGAAAACACCTGGACGTGTCAGTGGACTGGATTGTATTTACATGTTTCTGCGTTAGCATGCTGCGTGTTCTCCTCCGCTAACAGCCGTTTGCATTCGGCTCAGCTCATGTTACAGTTTTACAGAGAGCAAAAAAAAAAAAAGCCAACAGAGAAAAACTATTCGAGTTGCATAAGAGGTTGGGAACATCCTGGGTAGATTAGAAAAGGTCAACAGAGATGCACCCAATGAGCAGCTATAGGTGTAACGAGGCCGGACTTAGAGGCAGCGAAGAGAAAACCCAGAAGATCCTGAGGGAGAAGCTGCAGCTTGAAGCATGAAACTACATCCGCGAGGGTTTCAGTGTCTAATCGAGATTCGTTGGACAGAACCAGCGACGGAGCTTTTCAGGACCCGTTTCCAGGAAGCAGAACCGAGATCCGCTCCACCCCAGCCGAGAGATTTACTCCAGAAGAGTGGGGCCAGGGAGGCAGGGGCTTTCTGCAGGGGATTGTTAAACCTCTTCTTTTTTGTTTGTTTGTTTCTTTCTTTCACAATCAAGGACCCCGTTTTGACCTTCGCACTGGCAATTCTCACCAAGAAGAGGCAGGAAAAAATGAAATAAAACAAAGTTATGGTAAAATATGGTCGATATACTGCAAAAAACGTTTTGCTTTTTCAGTTTTTCTGCTTCATAGAAAATACTCCTCGCTTTGTGCTTTTGTGTTTCAACTGTGTTTTTGTCTTTACCTGCAAATAAAACAAAGTTACTGTCTATCACAAGACAGTTCCAGCTGTTCCAATTTATGTCCAAACTCTACTGTGACTAACAAAGAAAAACACTTTTTATGAGTTAAGCAATTTGGAAAATGTGTAATTCCCAAACCAATTAAGACAAATATTCTATACTTAAGTGGATTTTGTGTGTGTGTGTGTGTGTGGAATTTTCCTGTGGCTGACCTGAAAACCGAATTCAGATTGCAAAAAGTTAAGATTTATCTAAGGTGTCAGGTTCCCCCTGAAAAACACAGGCTTTGCAGTTCGTCTACAGTTTTGTCGTCATTTCCCAGAAAGCGTCTGAAAACCCTGGTGACTCTTGTCAGATCCCCACGGTGCGAAGCCGCCCCGTATTAAACTGGCCTCACAACCCGAAGGTAAAACCAACAATAATTCCAGCCGTCAGGACTTTTTTTCGCTCCAGGATGTTTAATGACACAGATAAGAGAAGATGTCGTAAACCTTATGCTCGGGCGCAGCAAAGCTTCCCACCACCTGCCTGGGGGACATAAAAAGTCCAATTGTTCTCTGAGGGGACGTTTGGGACAGGATGGACCGGTGCCAGAGTCACTCTGACTGGAACAGATGCCCTCGACCTCAACCAGACTGATGATCCAGCCAGTAAATGAGCTTTAAGGTGGCTAATTGGGAGGATGGGGACAAAAAAAACGATGAAATAATAAGTTTAGTAGTGGAGCACGTGTTTATAAAACAAGAAATGCTTGGAAAAAAATGACATTTCATTAATGATGTCTCAGCCAGCGTTTTGGAAGGAGAACAAAGATTTCGACTAACGATCAGGAAAACTATCTAAAACGATGATGATGTTTTCAGTGTCTCAATTAAGAGAAAAAAAAAAATCGATGAACACCTGGTAAGTGTATACATTCGTTTTTAAACAGAAAAGCTCTAACCGTTATTTCAAATCATTTCACAGTGAGGCGTGTCCCAAATGAAAGCGTATATATTTTATATGCTGTTGCGAATTTAACCAGAAAAGAGTCAATGTCACTCAGTTAAAATAAACGAAAGGAGCAAATCTGACAGATAAGTTGGATTTTGTTCTCAGGAGTTCATGCAGTCCCCTTGTTCATGCCACCCTGGGCAACTGCCGACACGGCCGATGTCGGTCAGTTTGGATGACTCTCCTGTACACCAGGATGCTGTTTATCGGCGTTTGAGCTCAGTCTGTAGAACGGAGCAGGTAAGTTTCCACTTGAGCGCTCACAGGGCAACACTGCGACACACAAAGCAAACCTTTGGACAATTTATTAACATAAAAGTCCATGTTTTCACTGCGGAAGGAACTCCACACAGAAAAACACGTCAGGCCCCCTGGATTCAAAATGTTCTAATTAGAAGTATTGTTATCGTCTGACAGGGAATCTGGGTTTAGCGATTATCAAATGAGGGGTTTTCATGTGGGAGAGGGCGGTGGGCTGCGGCCCGGGAGGCATGACGGCTCCAGCCGACGATTAGTCATGTAGGAGGGGTGGCCTTGTGTCTGCTCCCCGCATGTCATCTGATAGATGGGGAATTTCTCCTCACGTTGAGGTCGGCGAGAGCTGAAAGTTGAAAAGCCGGTCAGGGTCTCCTCTGGCACAAAAAAAAGCGGAAAGCAGGAGAAACTGCGTAGAACTGTCGAGGTATTCGGTCGTCAGGGAGGACGCAGATTTGATTCGCTGGACTGCCGAAAGCAGTTTATGACAGAACAGACCATAAACCGAGGGTGGGAAGATTTACCGATGAACTAACACTTTCAGTGAGGAGACCTTCACATAAGCCTTACAAACTCCTCTGTTTGCCTCCTGGCCTCCTTTTATGGGATGCTCTCCTTTGTGAGGATTACTGGGTGTGAGGCTTTCGGGTGGGATGAGAACTGCAGCGTTTCTTCACCCAGCAATCACCTGCAAAAATACTTTAATGCCCTTAATTCTCCCCCTGTGCCTGAAAAAACCCCCAACAACACACGAGGATGAGGAGACAGTCCTTTTGAGGTGAAGATCAGGGGCCTTTTGACGAAAGACACGTCAAGGAAAGTCAAACCGTTGATGCATTTCAGATTGTGGAGGCATTGATTTTCCGCTTCAGTCCGTAGCAGCACTTCTGGTGTTTTGTTTGTTTGTTTTTTGCAGCTTTTAAATAAGTCAAAAATGATAATTAGTGGGGATTTGATCGTTGTTGCTGGATTTAAAGTTGTGCTGACAGGTCCAAGCTAGAGGTTGTTTCCCAATTTTAAACCCTTAATGCTAAAATTGGCAAATTATCTGCTGACAACACAGAGCCTGTTTGAAATCAGAGCTATAGAAATGGCAAACACACACACACGCACACGCACGCACACACACGCACACACACGATACAATACACAAATTATTAAACCAGACATGAAATCTGGTCAAAATTACTTCATCATGAATGAAAATGTAATTGACTACATTTTGTATGTGGGCATGAAAAAAGCGAAAACACATAAAATAGGAAAAAATAATCATGATATTATATAATTTTAATGTTATTATTAATATTTCATTTTTGGCTTTTCTAAAAAAAAAAAAAAAAAACGCTGCAAAATGTCTCCTCCTTGTTAATGTGCCTGATTGAAAATCTGACTCCCAAAACGATGAACTCAGAACTTCAAAACAACAGCGTATAAATTTATGAGTGGCTACGGGACTTTCACTTATTTATTCTTATAATCCGTGGCTCACAGAAGCGTCATAAATGCCTCGCAAATCTGAGCGCTCCATCAATAATCCATCTTCGGAGTGAATTCTTCCTTCTGCAGAGATTCGCTGCTCAGAGGCAGCATTCATTACATGTACCAGCAGCTTTAGATATATCATAGATTTGGAAGAAAGGAAAAAAAAAAATAAATAAAATCTCAGAGTTGAGTCATATGCGGTTGGGAGGACAGTGAGAAATGAGAGCGAGGAAGGTGGAAAGAGCTCTGGAGAAGAGGAATCTGTTGGAAAACTCCAAAATAATAATAATAATAAAAAAAAAAAGAAGAGATAAAAGCTTTGAAGCACATTAACCTTGTAAAGCTGTAATGCATCATGCCAAATCCTCCACAGCTTCCCGTCCCCCCCACCCACCCGCCTATTAGCATGGAGCGCTGGGCGTTATCACACGCCAACACACCCCGGCCACGGTTCCACTCCTGCAACGGAGCCGAGTCCACTTCCCTCACTCAGGGCCATGGGGACGGGATTCAGACGGAAACACCTGAGGGTGCTGTGTTTATGAGATAGCAGAAATAAAACACCTTTATCAGCTGGTGCCTGCACAATATCAGCTAACGGAGCCTTTGCATGTGTGGATGGGCAGTGACTGTTCAGGGTTTCATCTGCAGTTTGCGGGAATTTAAGATGCAGTGGGAAAGAAAATAGCGCCGGTAGTTTCTCAATCTGCAAACCTGTGGCCTAATCTGAATGATTTATGTGATAAGCTGTTCACAGTTCCTGTATGGGGATTGGATAACTTGAGGTCTACGCAGCTCCAAGGCCAGCAGTCAGCCTGGTTCTGCTGTAGCTTTAACTGAGTGTCAAGCTTAATGAAGGTCAACAAATTTTCCCACTTAACGCTCGTTTTATCTGACTTTTTGCTGAACTGTCTGCTGATAAGTATTAAAATATCAATGCCCCATATAGCAAGTTTTCATTGCAGTTTGCATGGAGCTAAACTGGGGCCAGGAAAAAAAAGGAGAGATTTGAAACAGGAAAAAAAAACATGAAAATGATTAAAAAAAAAATATTTGGAACTAAAAAAAAAATAATTGAAAAAATTGGGGGAGAAAAAAAAAAACAGAAGACTTCACTTTAAAAAATTTTTCCTAAAAAGAACAGGATTATGAGCTGTATTTTATGACCGTGGAACAAAACCAGTCAACGTCCCTCCATTATAGAAAGATGAGCATCTGGAGTTAAAAGTGAAGCTTTGCACTTCAATAGACGCAGTTTGTTCATCAAGACTGAGACGCAGTCGAAACTCGTTTCATTTCAGTTTAGTCCCGCATGCTTATTTTTGATTCTTCTCGGTTTTGTTGAATTCAACCCAGTTTAGTTTAATTCAGCTCAGTGTAATTTAACCCACGCCTCAGGGTCACATTGGGCTGAAAAATGCATGAAGTTTGTTGAGGTCCATTTCACAGTTTAAAGTTTGGGTGACTGCCTTTATTGTTCCCCCGGAGCCTCTTCCTGTGCAGTTGTTGCTATGTGACCCAGCACTTTGTCCTGATGAAAGATGGTGCTGATTGGAGTCTCTCTGTTTGTGCTTTTGAAATATCTTTGTTTCCTATAAAGTATAACACAAGCGCTTTTACGAGGATTTTCTTTTTTTTTTTTCTTTTTGCGTGGTTTCGTTTCCAGAAAGGGACAGATGTTACATCTAGTTTTAAATAGATAATAGCTTTCTTCAGAAATCTGCTGTCAACCTCTTTGTGCATACTCCTATGCAGGTAACACATGTTCAACTTTTATTAAAATGTCAATAATGTAAAAACAAATCTGAGCTGTGAGTCCCTGTTGAAATGTGTTGGTTCATTGGAAGCTCATGTCTGGGTGTAGAATCTGTGGTCTGGAGATTTTTGTTCATGTCACCCTCATTCTATCAGGAATATTGCCCTTTCGGTCCCCATACTACCTGCTACCATTACTGTTATTTTCTCTCTTTACTCCGTGACCCATTTCCATCTCTGCTTAGGGAATCCTCTGCAAGAATATTACCTGTCACTTCGTCAGAGGGCAAACTCATCTTGAACCGTAACTGAAGCCGTCTGTCATATCGCTCACTTTGTCATTTCAAAGTTTTCGTTTTCACAAAGAGTGAAGGGAGGGGATGCGAAAATCTTCCCAGGATCACCTCGACAGTGCTTTATTTTGACGTTTCATTTCCTCTGCGACGGGTAAAGAGGCAAGATTCGAAAGCTTCTGCAGAGAAACACTAAGTCATGCCCACAAAGTCCTCAGCCAGCACTCACAGCTAGCTGCCTCCCTGCGGTCTCTTCGGCTAAATCCTCCCACTAATCTTCAATTAAATTGCCGATAATAGGTGTTGACCCGGCTCGGTGCCCATCGCTGCTCCCCATTCTCCGTCCGTCCCTCACGTGTGTCGTCCCCGGCGGCAGATCTGCCGCCGGGGACACACGACACACGCCAGATCCCGTCAAGACTCTTTGCAAAGCACCCGAAGGATTGACCTAGATCGAGGTCGGTTCACAAACTAATTTCTGCAAACACAAAGACGGATTAGCAAAGATTAAGATGACAAGTTTTAAGGATGGAGGGCCAGGATGGAGCTGGCACGGGCCAATTATGATTAAGGCTCTAAGTAAAAAGAATGGGCTCCGGTTAATCCAGCCAAGGGTTGTGTCTGGATCCACTCTGACCCCAAATTGTCATTTTAATGCCACAGCTCCTCTTTTATTAAGGAGGTTTATGTAAAACACTTGTGGAATTCAGCAACTTGCATGCAGCGGATGATGCTTCATCAAAGGAAAATACTTATGTGGTGTCTGAGAGCGTCACCGGTGCAGCGAAACGGTGAAGTTCCATCAACTTAGGTTGGAATGTCATGGATTTTCTGGACATGTCAAAGAAATTTGCAGGTGTGAGTGTTACAATTCAGCAATAATGTTACTTGGGCTCGTGCTGTGGCACGCAGACACTCCGTCTGCACTGTCGAAGGTTAATTTACCTCCACGGATGCCAAATGGTCAGTGCGACTCCAATTCTACAGTTCACATTTGCACCGCTCTGTGTATGCAGACGGCTGAAGGACTCCTTCTGTTCTCTGTAGTCATTTCATTCGACTGCACCGACACCACCGGGCCACTTTAGAGTATTTGTAACGTGCTCAAAAGAACAACCCAGGATCAAAGCGTGTTCCTCTGGTGAAGAAAACTAAATGCTGGGATTGAATCAAGAGGCAGCTCAATAAAGTTTGTGGTCCAAGGGTGTTTAAGGGTGCACTTACGATCGTGTTGTTGTAGCTTTGTGATGTTTTTCTTTATCTTGAGCAGATTTGCTTGTTTTAAAGCTAATTTGCACATGTGTCATGTAAAAGAGGCGAAAAATGGTTTCGCCTCTGTTTTTAATCGGCTAAAAACAGACGCTTTACCAGGAGTTTGCAGACATCAAAATGTACCTAAAGATAAATTGTTCACCCGAAAGAAAGCGAAGCGTCGTCTCGCTCTAAATGTGTCCCTAAAATTCACGAACTCAGCGTGTTATTCTTTTAAAGTCACTGCGAATACAAACCTCAAGCGTTCTCTGCAGACTTCCCCTCGCATTTTGTAGTTCAGCTTTTCAGCAAAGCTAATTTAAACTGATGAAAACGTGATATCGTTTTGGCCCTTGCGGTCCAGTTCCTGCATTCTTGCGTTGTGGTCCCACCAGATTGTACACAGGTTGCGCGCAAAGCGTTCCTGAGCCAGTCATTTCCACTAATGCATGCCATGTGTGGATCTACTCTGCTCAAACACACATCTGCTCTGTCACTGTGATTCATTCAGACGATCCACAAATGTGTTTTATTGCTCTCTTTCCTGCATTAGGAAATTCTAATGAATAAAGGAAATGTAAGTCTTACCGCCGCTTATAGGGATTTAAATTCCTGCTTTGATTCCTTCCCCCGCTCCTCCATCCCCAACCTCCTAAAGCCATTTTTCACCAGTGCTCCACCTTCATTACTCATCCGAATGAAACCATATGTCACAAAGACAGAAACATCCCCCAAAAAAACTCAGCCAGGTCTTAAAAGCTGTCTGTAACTCAGTGTCAAGAAGCCTCCCCCTCCGCCCCCCACCCTCCATCCGGTTGTCGTCTTTGACACTTGAGCTCTGGATGTTTTGTAAAACTCTTCACAGGACGTTAGGGACCTGGTGTGCGAGTGACTGTGGCTGGCTGAGAGAGCGTCTGTGGGTGTTCAGAGAGTGTGTGCGAGCGCATGTGCGGTTTCCACTGTTTATGGACGCGTGTGTGGTCCGGCGCAGAACAAAAGCGGACACTCATCGGCGGGGCTGGCGTGTGCGGAGCACATTCGGATCAGGAAGGAGAGGCAGGCTTTCATCTTCTCTCCGCCCTGCCGAGGGCCCCGGCGGGGGACCGCATGCCCCAGTCAGGCGAGGAATCCTTTTTGTGCGACTAACGCTGAAGGTTTAGGGGGGTTCCCCCACCCGCCGTCAGACCCTCTGATGAAACTGAAGAGACCCCCGTCGGCAGGGGAGATAGTCGTAGCCAATGAAATCTCCTCGAGGTACAGATAACAACTTGCCACGGTGGGGGGGAGGCGAGCAACAAATAAAACAGTCAAAACACTAACCAGCTGCGAAGGGGTTTCGGCATAATTCTCCTAATTACAAACTCGGTGGGCTTCACGAGCCCCTTCTTCCCCTCTCCCAGCTTCACCTCTGCTCCATCTGTTACTCTGCCATTTAATTAAGGAGACTCTCCTAATTGATGAGAGTGAGAAATGCAACTCCAGACCACAGTCTGACTGCAAGTGCTTATGAAAATGCCTGAGAAATTGGTGTTCTGCTCAGCCCTCAGACTCATTCATTAGCCGCTGTGGCAGGGCCACCTCACACCCACAAACAGTCATTTATCAGCATTATCCCGAAGCATGCCTCTGTAAACATAAACATTCCTTTTCCCAAGTGATGAAGACGGGGTTTATTGTTGTCTGGACTTTTCTCTCAGTTGTGGGTGGTTTGGGTTTGATAGTGATGAAGGTCTGAGTCGAAACCGACTTTTACCTGAGAGACGGTTTTGGGAGATGAAGGGAGTTTGGGAATGTCGGGGTTGGAAGGCAATTAGGCATTTGGGCCTTTTCTTACCTGGAAGGAAATATTTATATGCAGTTGTAACTAGTATGCTAGCCAGGTGAAAACCAGGCTCTCGTTTCAGATCAAGTTTATTGTCATATACTTAGCATGGCTAAAAACCAGGCTTCGCTTGGTGCAGAAGGTCTGAACCCTTGGCTATTGAGAAACTATTGCTTTCTGAAGACATGGACTGTTGAGATGTTGCCCAATTGCCAACGTTTGCTCATGACGTTTCTAATGCACCAGTTTGACGCCAGGAAGCTTGCCAGAAATTGGGTTCGGTGCAAACAACCAGAAAGAAGTGCAGAGCAGATTATTCCAAGGCTTAGTGATTTGTTGATCCTAGAGAAACCAACAGAGTGAGTAGAGAACCTTCAGGAAGTATAAAGTACTGCCCATCCTCTACCTGTTTGACTGAAAAAAGGCTATGGATGGTGTTGATGTAGAAACTAAAGGTTTCTACATCAACTTTTACCGATCACTGAGGTAAAGGGCTTGACATGTCATGAAGTGTCGTCTCCATGAGCCGCTTTGACCTCATCAAAAAGCACGCTTCACTCGGAGGCATGAAGTTTTCACTCCAAGCCCTTCTCAGAAGAGAAAAGGAAGAAAGTGAACAAAAAGCACAAATAAAGAGCGATCCTTTAACTGAGGTCGTCACAAACCTTGAATGGGCGTCTGCAGCAACTCTGAGTGCCACTCTGAGAACCACAAACCTTTAACAGACGTTTAATGACAAACCTTTAACCACAAACGTTAAAGGTTTGTGGTTTTCTATCACTATCGTCTCAGCATTTAAAGCCCAAAAACTGTAAATTGCTCCCCATGTCTCACATAAAGTCACATGGTGTAATTGTTTTCGTTTTTTAAACTTTTTAGATGGGTAGTTTATTTACAACATTTTTAGTGTACAGTGGGATTTGGTGGACTAAAACTCAACACAGAGTTGATACATATTGAGTAGAATAATGGTTATTTTAAAAAGTGGAAAGCTAGAGTACAATGTGCTGACAGCACCGTCGGTCTGGATAGTAAAACAGAGGTCAAAGACGTGACTTAGGCCTGTTATGCATAAAAAGTGTGAATCGGCTTTAATTCTGCAGCTCCGTTTGGCTGAAGGTTGCAGTTTCTTTTCATTTTTTCTATTATTATTTTGGGTTTATTGGCAGCACAATTACACATCACAGCTCAGCACAAGCCCTATCAAGCACAGCGCAAGTCTGACATCATTTATTGAAAATGAATGAATGGGTTGCAGAGCTGTTTTCACTCTGAAAGCATCTTTTGTGTGTGTTGACTTTGATAGATTTCATTACAAGTCCAAATATGGAAATACCCCTGCTGTGGCTTATTAACCCTAAGTTGCACAGGTGACTAAACCCTTCATTCATTTTGAGGCCACTTTAGTGAAAAGGTTATTTAATGTAAGAAATGTATATATTTCTCCATTTTGATGAAAGAACGATGCTAAAAATTGCAACGCGAGGATACAGCGGGCAAATATTGTGAGCAAACAGCAGGTAAACGTCTCACTTCCATCTGGATTCAGGAGCAAACTGAGACGATGGGGACTTCCTGTGGAAAACAGCGCGGCAGCATGAACCGAGGACTCAAAGAGAGCTTCCTAAACCAGAGCTCACCTTCACATGAAAGAGTGGGATGATGTCTTATTTGCTCTCGTGTAGCTCTCAAAGATGTCCTTTGGGTTGCCGGGGACATCGAGCTGCAGGTAGGTGTCTTTCAGGAAGATTTCAAAAAAGCGAAAAGACTCTTGTCCCTGCTCTGCAGTTGGTAGCTTGATGTTTGCTTTCTGTCAAACAGAAGAAGAAACCAGGCAGTGGAGCGCCGTTTTTAGTAAGTCGTGTCCTGTTCCAAAGAGCAGCTTGAGGTGTCACAAACTGATTTAGGTTCATTTAGTTTTACGAAGGGCACGCACATCAAAACCGAAACGGTAACAAAAACTCGAACGACGTTGCGAGCCTCCCAAGCTCGCAGTGTTGAATCACTTTTTGCTGCCACTGGAGCTTCAGATGAGAAACTATTTAATTCACTCAGAAAATATCTGCAGACTGTTTTCTGCATAGCACTTTATGCACAGGTGAAAAACTGATAACAAATTTGAATCTTTATAGTTTTCTTTGGACAACGTGTTTCTGTTCTCGCTACTCGGACTTGTGGAGCGCTCCGCTAATAATCGTCTTATCCACAGATTTTCTCAGGAGCTGGGGATCTCTGCAGGTCTTTCTGAGATCCGTCTTCTGTTCCTCTCTTTGAAACTTGTCAGTTCAGATGGACAGCTTTGTCCTGGGAGGTTTGCAGCTGTGCCATTCTGTTTCTATTTCTGGAAGATGGCTTGAGCAGTTCATCATGACCCAACCTAACACTACGTCAAGCTTCTCCTCAACCCTCCCCCTGACCCGTCTGCTGTGTTTCTCTGTGTTAGTGCAATATTACTCTCTTGCGAACAATTTTCAGATTGTTATTTTAAAACGTAATGTCACTCAGACTCGGGGTGTTTTAAGGTGGAATGATTTTGTTCCGCCTCAACACAAAAGTGGTAAAAATTTTGCCCGACAAAGCAGAAAACAACAAGTCACCCCTGAAATTGTGGAAATATTTTTATTTTATTAAGGCAACAGTCTGAAGCCCTTTTTATGTTTGGAATCACAAACAAATTTTGTGTTTTCGTTCAATGACTCTTGTTGCTCACCAGCAGTTTAAATTTACCACTTTAGCGCAAAAATTTTGGATGCCACTGACTCAAACTTTGACATTAATGTATTAAATGAATACATTCTGAAGTCTGGCTGTAGTTTGCAAGAGTAGAGGAGGAGAGGAATTTGCATTTGCTTGGTAGCTTTATTTTTGATGGCATGTGGGACAATAACATACTAGAGGTCACCGCTGTGAGCAAGTTTCTCATGATGTCAAGCTGACAGGTTACGGTAGAGGGTACCACTTAAACCCGCCACCTGTGAATTCCTCTCCTTAATTAGAAGGCAGAACTTAACCGATTGTTTTGGCTTCCCGTTCACGTCTGAATGATGTTTATTGTGTCCGGGCTCCATCTAAGCCAAGCGCTGCGCTAAAGCAAAATGAGTTTACCCCGTCCGCCCACCTGAAAACCACGGAGCCCCTCCTCCCGACTGCCCCGCCGCTCACCCACACCTCAAACCGCACCCCGCCCAAAAATCCGTACCGCGGCAGAAATTGCAGGGCAAATGCCTTTGAGCCGCGCTGATTAAAAGACCCCGCCAACTGCATTTCAAAGAGAGCCTAAACAATATCACGAGCACGCTCGCCTGCCGTGACTCACCCGAAAACTGTTATTACAGCTTATGAAGCGGTGCATTCCATCTCTCTGTGGTTTTCCAGCCCGTAAGATAAGCCGTAGATAGCTGAAGCAGGCTAAGTGGCCTTAAAAGCATCCCTGAGCGGTTAATAAGTATGTACTAATGACTCCCAAACATGTCTTATCAACATGGAAGTCCTTGATGGAGCTCCAGCACATCCAAAGGCTGAAGTGCTGTTTGACGTCGCCGACTTGTAAATCTAGAGGCAGACGAAACGAGAGAGAGAGAGAGAGAGAGACATATGGGGCTTGCAGGACAGTTGCAACATGCACTGAGACGGCTGTTCAGTGAGCCGCATCTTAGGTCTTACTGCAGCCCGACTTCGCCTTTCAAACCAACACTCACTGCTTAAATCTACTTTAAGAGCCTTTTGTTTGTCTGTCTGACAAATTGGGTTTGTCCCACGCTCAACACGAGGCTTCAAAGTGGAGAAACGTGAGTGGGATTGTACAGAGGAGGGATTCCCGACGTTCTGTCAGAAGATAAGGTGTTTGGGACACTGATTGTGTGTTCCGGTTCCCTCCTTTGTCTTGAACTTAAACTGCAAGTGTCAAACTCTTTGAGGTATTAAGTGGCCATTTATACCCTCAAGACCCATAGACATTTTACGATGATAGTTGTGGATTTACACGTCGTTTTATTATTCAGATCAAAGCGGTTTTTATCTGTATTCTGTCAAATTTAATCAAAGTGTAAAGACGTTCAACATTATTCAATTTCAAATGCAGAGAGAGATATTTCTTGATATTTTAGCAGTTTGTCAGCGGGTATAGTTTGGGTCAGCGGTGCCCAAACTCGGTCTTGGAGGGCCGGTATCCTGCATGTTTTCGTTCTCTCCCAGGTTTAATGCACCTGGGTCAAATGATGGCTCATTAGAAGAACATTGACATGCTGGAAAGGTGGTTACTACCACCAGGGAGGGAACTAGAACGCGCAGGATGTCGGCCCTCCAGGACCCACTTTGGGCGCCCCCGGTTTATGGTAATCAGTACATTCTGCCACAACCGGCCCTTTGACGACATTCGTGACACCCCTGATACAGAGCATGATCCAATTCATCCTCTTGCAACCTGGATATATCATTACTACTTTAGCCACCTTTCATTACAGCCTTGCTTTTAAAATCACAATGTAATCCGATTATAGGTTCTATTGCAGATCCGCCGCTTTAGTCATCTGGACGATGGCGTGCGAGATGTCAGGCTGCTGCAGTGCGTCCAAGTTGACTCAGAGACGCTGCCACGGAAACGGCCGAAAACAAAACAACTCCCGCTAAATATTGATGCTTACTGTAAACCGGAGACTGTAAATAACCCATGCTGTTATCCAGGGAGCGGGTGCGAGGCAGGAATGAAGTTGTCTCCAGCAGGTCAACCGTACCCTGTGCATTCTTGCTGGGATAGCTCAACCGGTTGGCGGTCTTCCTCCTGGCTATGCAGCTCTTTCCCAGCAACAAGCTGCTATCTTTCATACATCAAAAGGTTATGCTTATCTCCATGGAACCGCAAACAAACATGGGACACATTCTTCTCTTGAAGCCAGGGATGTGCACAAAGGCGTCCGAGCAACGTGGGGGAAAAAAGACAATAAATGTAACACAAGGCTTGTTCCTGTTTTAATGTACCTGAACTCGAAATCAAGTTACTTGTAAAACAGCTTGAAAACGATCCATTATTTCCCCACCACTTCAACGGTTTCTTTTGTGTTGATTTATCACATGAAATCCCAACCGAACGCGCCGAAGTTTATGCTTTTGACGTGAAACACCCCCCCCCAAAAAAAAAACACACCAAAAGGTTCAAAGGATACAGATATTTTTCAAAAGCAAAGACAGGAGTGGGCAAACAAAACTCAGGAGGGCCTTTCATGTTTCTTGGTTCAAATTGGAGGCTGAGCTCAGTATATCCAACTGGATGCCTTTTACATTCCATTGCTGCTTTGTGCAAAATTTTGTTTAGTCTGTCTTGAGGTTGTACTGATTAAAAAAAAAAAAAAGAAGAGGTAAATATGTGAATACAGTTGCGCGGTTACAGATCTCTCATTATGATTATTTCCTGTTTTCAAGACTTACGTTTCATTTTGTTAAAGCCAAGGTCGCAAGTTAGAAAAAAGAAGAAAAAAAAACAAAACGTAAACATAATCATCTGTTTGCTTTTGTAATACGAGGATCATCGGTTTCTCATGATTAAATGTCGTCGGCAAAGAAAAAAAAAAACATTTTTTGAATAAATCAAACTTTCTCTTTTTGCCGCTTGCGAGACTCTTTTCGAGTTTCGGCAGAAGCCGGGGAGAAGTCGGCGGCGTCAAGGTCAGTCACGTATTTGTTGTTCCCTTGTGTTCCATTAATTACGGCTCTTTTCAAAATGTCCTCACCTGATTAGAAATCACTTAGGCTGATGTTAAAGCTGTAAATTAGCTTTCGCAAGTAGAGCACCTCAATCAGCGGGGTCTCTCTCCATAAATCCCAAGGTGGGTGGTTGAGGGGACGAGGGAGGTGGGGGGGAGGTCAGTGGATTTTCCAGGGAAAATGCTACAGTAATGACTCAAGTGGGAGACAAAAGGCACAGGCAGGAAAGAGGGGGGCATTGGAAAGGAGAAAGAAGTGCAGAACCATTGTGCATGTGAGCAGACCTCCTCTGAGTTAATTACCTCCCCTCCATTTTCTTTCAGCCGTCTCACGATAATGTGGGGCAAAAGGGGGCATCCTGCGGAGGGTAAACAGAGGACTAACAAAGATGCGCTAGTCATGGACCAAATGAGCTGAAAGAGACGTATTTGAAAAACATTAGGCGATAACAACGGAAATGCGAGCTGCTGGAGACAAAACTGAAGAAAATCCACATTGAAAAAATCCAGGAAGCTTTTCCGCAGGCATCTCTGTCTTTCTCTGTGTGTGTGTGTGTGTGTGTGTGTGTGTGTTGTCCTGTGAGACAGAGGGGTGCAGAGATAAGGGACGCTTTTGAAAACCTCACATGTCCTTTTCTTCAGCGGCCCAGCAGTGGCTGTTTATCCCCCGGTATGTTATCTCCAAAGTCTGCCTTTTCGGTGCTGATAAGCGGAGAAATCTTTACCCAACAACAACATGAAAGTCATATCAGATTCCCGACGGAAACACAAATATAGAGTCGCTTTAAATAAATGAGGAAAATGTGGCGCTGCTCGGAAGGTGTGGCCGGTACGAAACGCAATCGCGAAGGTAAATTTATGCGCTTTTAAATGGAATATCTTTGGTTCTTCAGAGGAAAAGAGCTTTACAGTGAAGAAGTGTTGCGAAAGAGTCCATCTCGAGGCTTGTGATTGGAAACGTTCTGGCCCCCTGACACAGCGCCTTGCCTGAGGCGGGCTGGTCTTCGGCTGCCTGCCTGACTGCTGATGTAACCCAAGGTCAGGAGTGAACACAGGCCAGTGGACAGAACTCTCATTCTGAAAGCATCCCTGACGCCATCGGATTGCCTCCGTGTGTCTGGAAAGCGTTGCAAAGCCAACTCCTCCCCGGACGGCGTGGAAAACCTTCTGTCGGTTCCTCAAAGTACGAGAACTCGCCACAGCTTTGTGTCCGGCTGACTCGCACTTCTACTTAGCTGATGAAATTCCCAGCAACCTCCAGCGGCACTGTCCGGCTTGGGACTTTGAGCGAAGGTGCTGCTTGGAAGGACTTTAGATCGCCTGCTCTCAACTTGCGGCGTTCCCTCCGTCACAATCAGAATCAGTTTTTTGTTGGCAGAGCATGTTCGCACAAAATGAGTTTGATTTCAGTGTCGCCACGTCACACCAAACCGACTTTGAAACATCGGAAACAAAGACCAGCTCATAGCAACATACCAGAAACGTACAGTTAAAGAAGAAATATGTTATATGAGTAAGTAAAATTCAAGTGAAACATGGTGTTTTCACATTTGATAGACTGGTAGACTCGGTTTGATGAGGAACCAAAGTGAAACGATCCGATTTAAGTAAAAATCCTGTTCTCCTCTTCGCCTGTGGCGTCGCTGCACCAAGAACTCCTGAAGGAAATGACACAAAAACTTCAGAAGATGACGCACTCGTGTCATCTTCGGAATCTTTTCATTTTCTTGACAAAATGGAAACCAAAATGGAGTGGTGTCAGATTTCATCAATTGTAGGATTTCTCTTTTGCCTTTGGTAAAAGACCAGGAGCCGTTTCTTCCTATTTTGCGTGAGATGGGGTTCCATTCACCTCAAAAAGCCCTACCGCAGTACAGTCCACTTCCTGCTTTCGAGCGGCCTCCAGTCTGCATGCATCCAAGCTTCCTGAGCTTCCTCCTAAACCCCTTCTAACAGTATCTGCTCTTCGGATGACCAGAGGGGCCGAGAACACAAGGAGGAGTGAAAAACACAGGCAGCAGTGTTTCGAAACAGGACTGACTCACCCCAACGTGAAGTGTCCATTACAGTAACTTGAGTGGTGTGAAATAAAAGCTTGGATTACAGTTTAAAGAGCTGACTCCATGAGGGAGAAAAAACACCTTAAATGATAGAAGCAGGACTTTGCAACATCTCTAATTTAGTAAGAAATTGGTGTAGAATATGCTGGCAATGCAAACAATGCAAACTATGTTTTCTTTTCACTAGAATGTAATATGTTTAGAACCAACCTAGTACATATATATACGATATTATTTATATCTGTATATTTATATAACATTAAATAAAGATAACATTTACAAATGTGCTCCCTATTTGTTTTTGTAAACATCATATTGTCTTTAGACACTAAAACTTTTTTAATGACACTTTCGGTGCATTGCAAAAGTATTCATACCCCCTTTTTTTAATACTTCCTCAAGTTATGACCACTTACCTCATTAAATTTTATTTCGACTTCCTTCCCCACGAGCACCTCGAAGGTCCTTGACAGCCTTTTTAAAATATATTAGCCGGTCCCCCCAGAGCCGGTCTCTGCATATTTTAGGTGTTTCCCTGCACCGACACACCTGAATCAAATGAAAGACTCATTAGCAAGCTACTTCAGAACCTGGTGACATGCTGAGAAAGTAATTAGGTTTTTCTTTTTTTCTCTCTCTCTTTTTGAATCACCTGTCTTGAAGCGTCTGAAACACGCGGGGTGGAGGGTGGGGGGCTCTGGAGGACCGGAGCTGGCAGCCCATAATATTACCCATAAAACCTCTCATCCTGCACAGATGGCGCTCTTTAATCTTCAAACTGCTTGGATGTTATTATGATCCTGAAGTGTTTTGTCTGAATATCTTATTGTGTGAAATATCTCCTTTGTGACTGACTTTATTTTGCAAATGTAATCGCTCAAAAAGCTTTTTTCCTGTTTTTTTTTTTTTTAACTAAATGATTACATGTTTGGAGTAGGAAATAAGTAGCCCATTTGTGGATCCCCTTGACGTTTGCATTGGCAGCGTTGATACGTTACGGCAAAAAAAAAACAACTACTAAATAACAATAAACTAAAGGAGAACGCAGCCTGTGGTGCATGTTGGCCATTGCAGCGTGCCAACTTGGCGCTCTGGATGTGAACTTCAGCTGTGGATCGGATGATACAAAAACAATAGGGTTACATTTTGAGTCGGGCGTCTTACACGGCCAACGTGGGTTTTGTTATTTTCGTTCTGCAGCATGTCTAATCTGAAATAAAATCTTCTTAATGAGAAAGTTTGACAAGCATCTTTGTTCTCAGTGACTAAGTAGTTACTTTTTTTTTTGTCATCGTTAAGTTTTATTTCATTGTGACTTTTTGTTCGTCTAATTCAGTTAGTTTGTAGAGTTTGCTAGTTTTTATTAGTTGTTCTTAGTTAAATGGCTTTTAGTCTTAGTTTAGTTTTCATATTTTTCATGCTTTGGTTGAATTGTAGTTGTAAAATTCAAAAAGGTCGAAGTATTGCACTGTAGTTATGTGTATGACCAGGTAATGGATACTCAACGGAAGATACCATTTCCAAAAAATGTATTAAATAGTTGTTGCGTAACAACTGACCGGCGTTTTCTTCCAACTTTTGCTCTCGCCATTTTGCAGACCAGCATCATTTGTTGAAATCAAAAATGATTTCCAGTTGTAATAAATTTCACAACAGTTCAAAAGGCTGGAAAATAGATTCATGAACACAAAAACACAGAATATTATATCTGTAATTTCAATATGTCTTAGTTTTATAAAGGCTCATTGTAGCTCCAGTTAGTGTGTTTTTTCCACTAACGTTACCATTTTTATTTACTTCAGTCAGAAAACTTGATTTCTTCAGTTCAGTTTCTGTTATTTTCTCATTTTTTGTTTACTATAATAACCTTGTTACCAACATGTAGTGGACTCTTGCATCTGTATGTTCACCTGGACACCAGTCCTGAACAGCTTTTTTTCTGACACTTTACACTTTAATAGCTTTTTCTTTTCTTTTAGGTTTTTACCCGTATGTGACTATGCATGCTTCCATTTTGCCTGTCACTTTGCTGTTGGTCTGCCCAGATTTTACAGACAATATAGGATATTTCTATTCTATTCTTTTCTGTTCTGACATTACATTCCTTCTTCTTTTTTGTTTGTCCTTTGCCGTAAAAAAACATTTTTAACACAGAACACGACGAAAAAGTCAGAGTGAATTATGCCTGCTAATTGCTTGCCACAAAGAAATACAATTTCTTCCAAAGTCAAAAAATACGATTTTGACTTTGGTGAAAGTCAAAATATTTCTACGTCCGTTTGTGTGAAATTATCCGGGTTTAAATTTCCGTCAAAGGTGGGTTTTAAGCTGCCAATGTTTTCATGTGTGACTGAGTCAGGGCCACTTCTTGTGTTGCCTAGCAACATTGACATTATAAGGTACTTTGTTTTCATCACTCCGGGCCACACATGCATGCTGCCCACACAAAAACGCTAAGAGTTTAGTCTGCTCGGCCAAACTCCACAGAAGCTAAGAGCGCCCGGAGGATTCACAGTGCGGAAGGGTCAGTATGTTCTGGATGTCGGGGGTGGGAAGGGGTGGGAAGGGGGGGTTTAAGACCTACTTCCTGGCTGACAGGAAGTCCAACTTCCTGTCTTGATTAATGGGGGGGGGGACTGTGGGATCACACAGAGCTACAGAGAGAGGGGCCTCCCACACACAGAGCCTTCCACATTTCACCTTGAGTGTCAACCCCCTCTTTCTTTGTTTTTTTTTTATTTTTTTTTTTTTTATTCTCTCCAGCTCTCACGGTGCTTGAGAAAAGCAGGACTAAAATAGCCCAAGCTTGGATTTCAGCAGCTTATTGCACCATCTCGGAAGGCACCGTGATTGTCAGAGACGAAAACAGATTTCCCAAACCGCTGAGACCCCTGATGGCAAAAAGAAAAAGAAAAAGAGGAGTGGGTCTTGTTTGCTCAAGGGGTCACGAACGAGTAAAACCGGTGCTTCTCGAACACGTCTCGTCGGTCAGGAGTCGACTACTGGCGACGAACGCCAACAAGCGAACGGGCTCCTCTGCAGCTGGAGGAATGTGGTGTGATCTGAAGTCGCTCACCGACCCAACAGGATGATGGTGAACCTGCTGGAGACGCAGACTCCATGCCTCGCAATGCGTTGCACTGATAGGGAAGGCTTTCCATTTGGAGGGGGTGAAGGAGAAGAGGGAGAGGTGCCTTTTTAAGATTTCATGTCGTCCTCAACCCCCCACCTCCTTGCAGATAAAGGTTGCCGTTGCCAAGGTGACTTGGCAGAGAAAGGGAAAGTATCTGGCTGTTTTTCACCCGTCCTTGTGCAGGGGAAGCTTAGAAGCCAGAGGCGTAGATAAGACTATTTCGATCCCTCCCTTTTCGGCGGAACAAAACCTGTACGCATGATATAGTGCCCTAAATATCTCAAGACACTTCGGCTCATTTGAAAGCTGCCTAAATATGCGAGACATGCGGTAATGAGCGAGTTGGAAGCTGCTTTTCGCCTGCTAAATCGGCGTGGTGACATTAACACGCGCAGACAGACAAATCGCCTCCGTAATGAAGAAACTGAGGCGGAATGTTACAGTCAAGAGGAAAAAACTCTTTATGTTTATTAGCCATGAATTTCACATTGTGAAAAAAAAAAGAAAAGAAAAAAGAATCAAATGTAACAAAATAACAGCGTAACAAATAGAAAGGAAACTTTGAGAGAAATCCGATGCACACTGACAGAATCGTCCCGTCTCGTTTACGACTTTTTGTGAAAGCTCAAGAAGATGAGAGAAGAAGAAGAAGAAAAAAAAAAAGAATCGGTGGAAATGCCGCTCAGCAACTAGGTGCAAATTGAAGGGGCATTCATTGCTCGCTGTTGCCAGGGAGACTTTTGTGTGTGTGGTGGGGGGGAAAGAAATGTCCTTATCTGATTGGTTGGGTTGGAGTCTCTTAATTCAGCAGTTGGATGTGGTGGACGTTACAGAGCCACAATGGTCCCCACACAGGTCTTCAAATTGACAATAGGAAGAATTTTCTGAATGGCCGAAGGAGGGCTGAGCGGCACTTTACAGGGGGCTGATTTCCACTGGAAGCGAATGGAAAGTGGGATGTGTGGAGGTCTTAAAGGAAGAAGAGCTGAAACAAAATATACCAATTCCACCAAGACAGAACTTTTTACAATGTGAATGAATTTGACAATGCAACCGCAACATGTTTAGGTCACCTAGACAGACAAACAGACAAAAACATTGAGAAGATGTTAGCGGATATGTTAAGACTTTTGTTGCTGCTGATTTATTTTTTTTTTTTTGTCGTTTTTTTTTTTTTTTTGGTTTGCAGAAACTTGCTTCACTGAATGTGTTTTTTTTTTCTTTTTCTTTTTTTTTAATGGTGAAAAGCACTGCGGTGTCTGCCCTTGACGTTACACAGCATTCGGAGCCGAACTCAAACAGCTAACGGGGGCCGCGGGTTCTCACTCTGAGGGAGCCGAGTTGGCACGTGTCACACGGCCTCTGCTGCAGACACTGCCAAATCCTTCACCACGTCCAGGTCGATCTGTCATCGTGTCATCCAATCTTTTCTTTTGGGCTTTCATTATTAGCAAGAATATGAAGGTTGGGTTTTTGTTTTGTTGTGTTTTTTTTTGGGGGGGGGTCTAGATTTGGGCTGGTGCGAGCTTCTACCCACAATTTTAAAAAAGGTGTCAGATTATCTAATTATCTAGGAATAGCAACGTTAGCAAGTGCTGCTAAACAGCATGTTTAAAAAAATGAGAATGTTATCTTCAATTTTAATTTACTGATGTGCAGATTCTTGTGGACTCGTTGAAAAATGTACGTCGAATATATAAAAACCACTGTTTTCCCTGCAACTGAAAGGCAGGAAACTAGCCTGCAGCCCGCTGCTTAGCAGAGACGCCAATTGCAGCTTTCAAATGAAAATTTTAACATTTGACAGACGAGGAAAAAAAATTAAAAACTGCCAAATTTGTCTGTTTTAGCAGGTTGGTGGTGTTAGCCTTTTCCAGCAAGCTGACCTTTAGCGTGAACCGCAGGTGGTGCTGTACGCTGACATTTTATTAAAGGGCCTTTAAAACAAAGAAAGGGAAAAAAATTAGATTTTTTTTTCCTGCGGTTTTCTAAGCAAAACCTTCTCATGTTGGAAGTTGATCCCAGTTTCCAGCATATTCCCAGGTGAATGCCCCATCTTACGATTAGCAACTCTTTCTGTGATTTAAGTCTCTCTCTTTTTAAGCCACTTGAAAGGAGGTGAACAGCGAAGCTACGTCTTGGGGGGAAAAAAAAGCAAGTTTCTCCTGGCAAAGACCGAAGTGTGCAAAAGGCAGCTCACTGAGACCAAATAAAACACAACACTTGGCCATGCACGACATAACCCAAACGTACATTCACATCTGAACGCAGGCAGAACAGAAATAAATAGGATTAAACATATTAACATGACACAGTTACCAGTACCATATAAATTAAGACTACACTGCAGCAAGTTCAAGAAGAAACTGATTTTTTTCAAAAGAGAATAATAAATTCAGCTTTTTGTGTTAAGGTGACAAGACTTTGTGAAGAGTACATGACAGTTGTCACTGAGCCACTGTGAGAGAACATGCTCGAAAAAGGGTTTCGGCGACGAGGCGGCGGTCCCGTCGGGAGGAAACGATGTTTTACGCCGTCGCTGCTGAGCTGCGGAATCCAAACACGGGCGTTAACGCCGTCGGCGGCAAAACGCCGGACACGTAAGGCCGCGACCTCCAGGCACACGCAAATCCCATTGATCCGCCTCGTGAGTGGCAGCGACAGGAAAGTTTTTGTAAGAGAAATGCTAAAATGTTCCTTTTTTTTTTTTCTGAGTCTGGAGCATAAATTAGACGCTGTTAACAGTTCAAAACAAACAAACAAACAAAAAAATAATCAAAAACAAGGAAGATTTGCTCCTTCATTTTTCCTTGTATGAATCAGATATTCAGTCAAAATCCTTTGATTTTGTTCTTTTCAGTCAAACCGAAGCATTTGTCATGCTATATATATATATATATATATATACTTATATATATATGTGTGTGTATATATCTATAACTTTTTTGTCATAGAGAAAACTTCACAGATCGTCACAAGCCTGTTATGACTACATATGAAGAATGCAGCTTTTCATGATATGTTTGCAGCACTCCTATGGCAGCATGAAAGCACAATGTGCACACAGGGTGAGAGTCTGTGCCTCGCAGATCAAGCGTCGGTCAGTTCGGTGTCTCAGAGCAAGATGTCCGCCTTCCTCAACGACTGCCCACCTTTGGGTTCTCTGCTCCTGCATGTTTTGTTCCTTTTTGTTTATCATCTTCTCTCTTCTTTTTTTTTTTTTTTTTTTTTTTTTAACATTTTTGAAACACCAAGATGAATGCGGGGCATCTGTACATCGCTTGCGTAGCGTCTCTTTTTGGAGAAAGAGAATGTGTGCTTCTTCGTGGTCCGGAGACCGGCAGATGACGCAAAACCGGGAAAACCTGAGGAGAGAGAAGAGAGACTCGTTAAACAGGCCAATAAAACGGATGAGGAGGAGGGAAAGTATAATAAAAGCAACAAAAAGTAAAAGGATCAGATTTACAGATGACCTGAAAAATATGTTGTTTCAAAGAATTGCAGTGGAGGAATATAACAGGAGAGCAAAAGAGTATCTCTGACTTAATTTACGCTGCGAGACCCAGAAAGTGTCTTTTATTCACATCCTGTGATCTACAACAGTTGAGAGAAACAGCAGCCTTGATGTTCACTATGGTTTTACGGGCGATAAAACCCAAGGGAAGTGATTAATTTCAGTTCATGTTACATTACAATACATTGTGGTGAGTCTAGCATTATTTTCTGCCAAAATTCCCCCAACTCTGTTTCCTGTGAAAAGTCTGGCTCGCCTCCAGCTCCTCATCTCCTCAGGAGCTCTTTTCACTTTTAAAGAATGTATTTATTATGTACCTTATCTTGGTTAAAATCGTGATGGCTAACGTGACTAAAATGTATTTATACAAATCTCTCTATTACTGGTTCTTAAAAAATATAAATTAATATTGACCAAGTAGGTTATATGTGAGATTTCCTTAGCTTAAAACGTGAATAAACAATACCTGCGGAAGGACGTAAAGAACTAATTTCACCTGCACGTCTCGGATAAACAGAAAGAAAATGTTAGGATGGCACAAAGTCAAAAAACAAGGCCAGGAGCAAAACGAATTTCTGACATTTTAGAACAACTCAAGTCTTGGCAAAGAAGGTAAGATGTTTATGTGAACACCGTTTTCTTAACCTTTAAATCACCAAACTTTTCCATCAATTCAAATCACTGGTGGTACTTTAATGGTCCTCAAAACATTTTTGATGTCACTCATCTATAACATAAATAAAATACTAATCAACAGCCAAAAAGTTGTTGAAGCAAATTGATTTTTATTCCAAGAGGAATCACTAAGATGTGTAGTGGACTATAAACTCAAGCTGACAACAGTGAACCAAGAACAAGTGCTGGTGGCTATTTCCAATTCTTCTGTCGTCAAATGTCCGGCACTATGTGTGTGAAAGATGCAAACTGAACTAAAAACAACGTATAATAGCAGCTATTACTATATGCAGTAGCCATGTTGGATTTATAGGCTGGGGTCAGGGAGAAACGTCTGACTTTTTCAGCTTCAGAGTACTTTCTGCAGAAATTGTAACCATAGATTGGTATTGGCAGCCATACCTTCACCTTAACAACATGTGTCATAGTTTGTTTTTTTTATAATGAGCATTCATTTTATTTATTTGCCCTGTCCCCAGTTATGTAAGGCAGTAGAACATTATTATTTCCCTGGATTTCATGATGCCATCTGTCTCCACTGAACTACACGATTTCTAAGAGACAAATCTAGAAAGGAGAAACTCTCACACAGTTTGTTATTGTTCTCCTGGGAAAAAACTCAGAGCATTTCTGTTTTCTTTCTCTCTCACAGTTACAATCTCTTTCTGTGAGGTCCAAACATGCTTCCTTTCTCCTTTCATTCCGAAGCACTCGGCCTTCTTCTCCATTCCTCCTCATTTCTTCTATTCACCTCGTTCGGTGAGCGGACTTTGTCAGTTGCCATGACAGGCAGGCGCACCGAGAAACAAGTTCTCAATGAAATTAGCAGCAGGATCTTCCACTTCGCTGGACGCTGTGTTGCTCTGGCTTACAGTTAGCTTAAACCTCATCTGTCCCTTTTCGAGACGAGTCGCTCAAAGTAAGGGGGGATAATGAGGTCTAGAAAATGTTTCAGATCAAGAAGGGAAGGAACATTACAACGCAGGAGCGGCAGAGCTGTGCTGAGCCGTCTCCTAACATTATCAGAGAGAAGACACAAGCAGAGCTAAGAGAATGAGGAGTCTCTCCGCTTTCTTCTTGTTTAGCTCTCAGGAGCCAAGGCCTGTCAGAGCGTGAGGAAAAATTAAAAAATATCAAGAAGAATTGCTTGCACAGCTTCTTACTGTGTGGGGCCATTGGTCTGGGAATTGTGCAAACATAAAGATGAGGAATGTGAGCTCACTACCCATGCTCCACATACGTCTGGCCTGCTTATCGTCAGAGCAGGAGTGCTGGTTAGAATGAGGTCATCAAAAGAGCAGACAAAATGGTAAATCTTCAGAGTAAAATAACAACCATCAAGGTTGATGTGTGTGTGTGTGTGTGTGATTGAGTTGTGAAGGACGGGGTTTATGCCTGCAAGCTCTCCAGCTCCACTTCCTCACTTCCTCTGCTGTCGCTTCTCTCAGTCACCTATTCTTGTAGCTGATGATAAACGGCTTCCGATGCGAACTGCAAGCTACCTCCCTCTGTTGCAATGTAGAGACCACAGCCCTGCCGCCCCCATCAAAGGTCCGGGGCCTGGAGTGGTGTGAGGGAACTGAGATTGGATTAGTGACAGCAGGGTTTTGAAGCTCGGTGATGTGTGGTACAGCTAATTTGCGAATCCTTTTTTCTTCAGAGAGTTTCTCCCCCACGGGAGCTATAAAGGTATCCAATTCTCTTCCAGTTACCCTTTCTGTCCTTCGGCCTTTCCAAACAGTCACATACTTCACTTAACTGAAGCACCGAAGCACTTAACAGGTCTCCCAACTTTACTCTTGATCTTGTTTTACTAACACAACCCCAGCCTCTTGCACATTCTGAAACAGGCACAAGAAATAGGATCCGACCTAAAGCGTTGGCATCAACTCAACATTTTGGAACATGAGGATTGAAAGGCCCTTTCTTATGTAACTCTTGTTGGTATTAATTAACTGGTTGTCTAGGGATCCTAAATTAGATCTCAGTGGGTTAAAATGCTTAGTAGAGAGTCAAAGACACTGCTCTTACCTAATGTAGAAGGTACAGGTCAACGGTTCAGGATTCAAGCTGGTAGATGTTTCCAGGTGCTGACAAAGGCAGTAGGAATGAGCGAGTACGGAACAGTTGTGATGCTGTTCCATGCGTCGAGTGTGGGGTCGTAGCAGTCCAGAGTTTTACACCGCTGTGTACCAAAGTACCCGCCCACCACGTACAGTTTGTTTCCCGATGCCACAGCCTGGCAGCTCATCCGCTTGGCCGTTACGTCTCCAACTTTAGTCCACTGGTAGTTCTCGCTGCTGAACTTGTAAGCCGAGCAGGCTGAGAATTCGGTATCCCCACCCATGACAAATATTTGGTTCCCCAGCACGGCAGCGGCGGTGTAACGCCACGGCTGCGGGCAGGATGCTGGCACAGTCCATCGGTTTTCCTGCGGATCGTAGCACTGCACCTTGGGCAGTTTGTCGTGGGTGACGCTGGTTCCGCCGAAGGCAAACAACTTCAGTTTCACACTGACCACTGCCGCATTGCTCACACCCTCTCTGAGAGGTGCCACCATGGTCCACTTGTTTGCAACTGGGTCAAACTGTTCCACTTGTTTGAGGGACACAGACGGAGAGGCCGGGAGACAGCCCGTTGCCGCGGTGTGTCCTCCAACAACATATAGGCAGTGTTTCAGCTCCGCGGAGCCATGGCCAAACCTGGCAATGAGCATAGGTGCTGCTTTGGACCATTCCTCATGCACGGTGTCATAAACCCATACGTCTTTGGAAACGCCGTTCTCTGATCCTCTCCCGCCTGTGATGTACACCTTACAGCCAATGGCACAGGCACTGAACTCCTTTCTGGGACTGGGGATGTCAGCCTTCGGGATTATCTCTTTGGCTTTCTGGTCTACCAGGTACAATTTGTCACACATGAATGTCTGTCCGCCAAGCAGGAAAAGGGCATGGCTGGTTTTTCGAGGTCGAGCACATGGGCTGTTGACCACGCCATCATTCTGGAGGATCTTCAGCTTGCAGCGTATAGCTTCATCAACCAGTTCTTTGCTTTTGGCCTGATCATTAATCAGCTCTTCTGTTGAAACATTCTCCATTAGAAAGATGGCAGGCAGTAAGGCGAGACGAACCGTTCTCAGAAGCTCTGGGAGGTAGCAGTGCCTCTTTTCTAGGTCATAGTTAATCCAATTAAGGGCAGCTTCATAAACCAGTCTCTCATCTTCTGTCTCCAGCTCCTCGTGCGACAAAAGCTGCACTACCATATCTTTGGGCAATTGGAGAAAGTCCTCGGTCTTGCAAATGGCAGGGAAGTTGCTTAGACACATACCCCAGGAGAGCTCTGACAGCTTCGTACACTGGTGGGCGTCAGACAGCAACAGCATGCCAAGACAGTTGGACGGATGAAGGTTTCTCTCCAGGAATTCGGCGCAGGCATCACGGATGTCCTGAAACTCCAACATGTCCCCAGCCTCCAGTAGTGACTCTGCATTCTCCTCGTTGATCACCACCCGGGATGAGTACGCGTAGTCAAGCAGCAGCTCTAAAACCTCCGGGTGGATCGAGTCTCGGAAGTCGACCTCACTGGCCTGACTCTCCCTCAGACCGCCACTGAACATGGCCTCGAAGTAGCGGCTGCACGCGGCCAGCACGGCGCGGTGGCAGGGGAAGGAACGGCTGCCCGCGTGGAGGAGGACGTCGGTAAAGAGCCTCTGCTGCCGTAGAGAGTTGAGGTGCATAAGTACACTGTCAGCATAGGAGGATTTGTGGAAAAGGTAGATGTTCATGGAGCCGGTGCTGGCTCGGGATTTCCGATTCTCATGGACGCACACTGACATTTTCATTGAATCCTGAAAAAGAAAAAGAAACAAATGAATGCAACATATTTAAAATCTATAAGAACAGATATAAAACACATTCTCTTCTACTGTAATACATTTTAGGCAAGACTCAATCTTTTAAATCATGTATTTATATTTCTTGTGGCTATAAACCTGGAAAAAATATTACTAGAGAATAGATTATCTTCATATGCAGATTAATCAGCTAGCAAAATAGGCCAAATTTGCCTCACAAATGTAATTCTCAGCAGTGAATGCAGCACATGCAAACACTAGGAGGTTGATGTGGCAATTTTGAATCGTTCAGTGCTAGTGTCCAGAAAAGGCCAAGAAAACATGCACTTTCTGGAAAAGGGAAAACAAAGCTCTATCAGGAAAACAGTAGTGATAGCGATTGCATCATGTACACAGTGTCCTTGGCCAAGGACATAGCAACTGTATTCTTTAGAAGATATTAGATCTTTATCTCTGAACATTTCTTAAGAGAAAACTTTAAAACATGCAACAGTTTGTTTTTCAAAGAAAAGTGTGAGCTTGCATCTTCGTTGTGATCACCCTCACTCACAGCATGCTTTCATTCCTCCAATTATTTAGCAATGGCAACTGCCTCCTGCCTTGTGGTCTCTCTGTATTGCAACCAAGTCCCTGTGTGAGCTTGTAAATCCACATCAAAAAAACATCCACATTCTGTGTCTGCCCTAAAATCCACACTCCTCAATAAATTTCACACAATCTCGTACTATTGCATGTAACGCATAAGCTCTAAAATCGCCCTTCCCGAGCCTCGAGTCGATCCAGCTTGCTTGTTGTTTCCTTATTGGCAGCCAGCAGCTGCAGAGGGCGGTCGGCTCCCAACCTTCCAGTTACCGGGAATTCCAAGGATTCCAAACACTGAAGGCAAAAGACGCTCGCAAACATCCATGAAAACTTTTTCTAAACACCTGTGAGGCGTGATGCATTTCTCCCTCTGCGCTCCAGTTTTCTGTTTACTTGACTGAAAATGTGAGTGCCCTCTGAACCCTTTTTTAAAAATTCAACTTTACTGTGCCAAATATTGTTGTTTTTTTGTTTTTTTACGATGACGTAAGACTTCTTCACTTTGCATCAGTCATACAATAAGAATAAGGATGCTTTATATTTAATCCAAACATAGAGCCATTTTTTGATATGACAGTATTTACATATTAACTATGACTATTTTGATATGTTTCCTTGTTCAGTTACAGGTGAAGTCTACCGCATGTAAATAAAAGTTAATGGAATGAGTCAGGACTTTTAAACAAGGTTTTGTTGAAGGCCTATACGCACTTACTATCTCTCCTGGCATCTTCATTTAGAATATATCCATATTTGTTGGTCATGCAAGTGAAAAAGCTAATGGCTAGTATGTGAAAGTCGTTCTACCATCTCAAAACATGCCAAATATTAATAAGGTTACGGAAGGTAAATGCATTTCTATGAGCCTTTAAACCACAGTGCTGCTTGCAATGATAGTTGACACCAAAGTAAATGGTTATTTACACAGGAAACGGATGTTGGAGGTAGTGTGCCACCAAAAATCTTCCTAAGTGAAACGTTCACTGAGAATGAAACATCAAAGCAATCACACGGATGTTCGACTGAAGTTCTCCAGGTTCAACCCTTTGCCAACATGTTCCCCCATTTTATACCTACAAGTTTTTTTCCCCTTTCATGTTAAGAATTTTAATGAATTATTGAGATAAAAAGGTGATAAAATGCTAAAAGAACAACAGAATATCTTTAATTAGAGGGGCACAGAATGTAATGCTGGTGGGTATGAATGGACATATGTGCAACAGTGGGCTTTACTGACCAAAATACTTGCAGATTTCACCCCGGAAGAGTCCTGGTGGTGAACCAAAACCACCAAAAATATTCATTCTATTTTGTGAAAAATAGTGCAATCATGAGGATAAGACAGTGTTTGTATAGATACTATGGCATTTTGGAGGTTGGATCTTAATAAATGTGGCAAATGTCTGCTTTAAGTTTGGCTCCTTTCCACCTTGCAGGTAGCGTCAGCTTCCAGAACCAGCTGAACTGGATTTACACTAAATGAAGATGCTAACCGGCAAACCTTTGTAATGTCTAATATTTTACTCTTTATAGCATTTTTTAACAGATCCTTGATAGGAAAGACCCTGAAATATCCCTTTAAGTTCTGTCAGAGGGCAGACGTTGTACAAACCTGTCGGTGGTGAGGGATTTTACATTCGCATTAGATTTGAGTTCAAAAGACCTCGTTTGTCGAAAGAGATTCCTCCTGAACTGAAGTACAGAGAGGCGAGGGGACAGTTTCCAATTTCCATAAGTTGCATCATGCGCTTAAGAATCCTCAGAATGCAGTCTTGTGAGGAGGGAAATCAAGTGTGAAGCCTGTAGGTGCAAATGCAAGAGCGGCGAGGATTTGTGAAGAGCACTGTCACTTCTACCTTTGGGTTTAGGTCTCTGTGAATTCTGAAGGAATCGCTTTGAACTCCTTCTTTGATGTTCATGACGCACAAAGAAGTAATTCTCAGCGTTTGGCTGCAAGCGTTCTTCCTTAGCCACAGTTCGTCAGTTTCTTTATATTGCCCCTGTCGCTCTTTTCATTAATGCGTGAGGCACTTTCTGAACTTTTCAGATCACGGTCGTGATCGTGGCCTCACACGCTCGCTGCGTGATTTTCATCTGGTCGATTTACCTAACAAACCTTTGGTTTCATGCTGAACTCAAATGACTTGCGAAACCAAATGAGGGAGCCTTCCCAACGGCTTGGTAAACCGACTCGCTTTGGTGTGTGTTTGTGTGCGTTTCGCACAGGGAGCACCAGCATTATTTGTCAGCAGTTTATGAAACATAAAACCGACTGGTAACTTCGCTCAACAGGCTTTATTGCATTCCAGCAGAGACATGACCGGGGCACACGTCATCTCCTGGAATCAGCGATGATTGGAATATCCTCGCCTGGTCTCTCTCCTGCAGGTGCCACCTCCTACATACACACACACACGCACGCATACATGTACACACTCCGTCTCTGCTTCTCTAGTTGGAAGTTGGAAGTAGCTTGATTTGAGTCAGCGAACCTAATAAGTCCGGGACTTAATTAGAGAGGTTCTGCTTATGCTATTAATTAGCATTTTAATAAATACGGCCATCCAAAGTTCATGTCAGAAGCACAGAAGCAGACAGGAGGAACACAGCTGTAGCCCATATGATTAACTGAACAACGATGATCATGTGGAAAGATGATAAAGGTAAAAGATTCCAGCATGAACATGTTAAACTATACTAATCATTCTGCAGTAGATTATATATTTTTTCCTATCTAGTCATAGAAGCTGTCACTTTGGTCCTCGGGTTTTTCTTATTATTTTGTTCATCTATTCAGTCCCAGTGCAAGCGCTAATTTGTGTTTTAGGCCAGTATTTTATGGTTTTTCGTCCTATTACTATCACTCTTCATGTAACTGTGTTTGTGTTTTTATGACTTTTTAAAAATCTGCTTTGAATTGGCGCCTTAGTTATGGAAGCCAGGTTTGTTTTGTTGTCGTTTTGAAACTCCTTGATTCGCTTTATGCATCTTTTTATGGCTATGTTTTCCATTTCTAAGCATTTTTTGCTATATCTTAGAATTTTCCCTATTTATGCCACAAAGGACATCTTTGGGATGATCTTGGGGTAATTTATTGTCATATGTTTTTATCATCTAGCATTCTGAAATGTCTTGCGGCTGAAATGTACTATGCAAATAAAAGTGACTTGACATAAACTTCAATATACTCAATTTTACATATATTTATGTCTCGTTTGAGCATATTTAATTTTTCTTTAATGTTATCCTTGATGTGTCTTTTTTCTAGTATAGCAGATATATTTAGCTTTATGTGCCCCCAATATATCACATGTCAAATGAAAGGAGAGCTAGTGATCACACTGAAGCTGGGAGAAAAAAAACAACAACTGAGAATCTGCATCAGTTAATAAACCCAAACAGGCACAGTGATAAACTATAAATGTCAGCATCATGGCACTTTGACTAAATAACCTTTAGCTTCAGTATCTTGCCTTTAATTTCCACTGTGCAGTAAATTTCTCTACGAGCTGACCTTGTCGTGGCTCAAAACTTTAAAACATCTTCACAACAACAAAATGCGACATGGCCTTTTTCTCAGAACTGCTAGCAATCTAATCTGCTGTCCAAATGTTTGCTTGCTTGAGTGGAAGAATTTCAAAATGTTCTTGTTTTAATATCCCTATTGTAATCCCTACACATGACATCCAGTCCTGTGTAACAGCCGGAGGACGTGTTTTGGATCAAACGGTCTGCGGACCATGCAGACCTGCGCAACACTGCTTACAGTAGAAATTTAGCCCTCCGCAAACTGTCCACACCGTAAAACATAGCAGCGGTGGCGGTGTCATCCTGTGTGGATGCTTTTCTTCAGTAGATCCACGGAAAACTGTGAATGTTGACAGTATTTTCATTTTCAAATTGGGTACGTACAAATAAAAGACAAACTTTACAGCTGATTGAAAAAAAGGTTGTGCTACACTGTCCTGATGCATCACCATAGTATCTTGCTGAAAGACATTCAAATTTGAGGTCGTTACCTGATGAAGATTTATGTCGACCTTTACAGGATTTGCTCTGCTTAGATGTTTTTGCCGTAGCATGTTATTATGATCCCATCTTACCATTTAGATCGTGACCAAAGCTCGCCTTGTTAGGAACATGCTGTACGCACTACGTAGAAGTTAGGATCAACCTGACAGGCTTCTCTAATAAGAACTAACTACTGTAATCTGAGCAGCAGCATTTCCACTGACTTGTCTCTCTGTTGTTGTTGTTGTTTAGGGAAATATATGGAGATCGCTTTGAAAGGAGGAAAATTCCTCCAAAACGTTAGCTGTGCAAGTATGAGGAAGTGGCACTTTTCCATTGTTATTTCATTCTCCAGTGTAATGAGTCCTTTCATTTTGACTGCATGACTGACTTTGTGAATCATCTCTTGTGTGCGCCTCCACCTGAGAAAAAGCACCAGCATTTCTCATTGCTCCTGCTTTTTAAACATGTGAGATTCTGCAACCAGAACACATTCTTTTCGATGCAGAGGAGTTTTGATTAGCATTTTTTTTTTTACCCTGTTTTCTATTGGTCCCCCCCCCCCATTAATCAAGACAGGAAGTTGGACTTTTCTTCAGTAGATCCACGGAAAACTGTGAATGTTGACAGTATTTTCATTTTCAAATTGGGTACGTACAAATAAAAGACAAACTTTACAGCTGATTGAAAAAAAGGTTGTGCTACACTGTCCTGATGCATCACCATAGTATCTTGCAAAATGCCACCCTCATCCTTTTCAAAAAGAAACCAGATCCAACAGACGCACAGCCAGACTATGTGCCACATGCAGAAAGAAACACAAGAATGGGAAGAGAGGGAGAGAGAGAGGTCTGGCTGCAGTCTGATGGAAATCATTGCCAGGTGCTCACAGTCAACCATGGACACGGGAAGAGCGAGGGATGGGGAGGGAGACAACTTCAAAAGTAAACACCAGGCTTATGTGGACTTAGCTCCGAGCATCTGCCGAGCGAGACGCACAACAAAGACCGCAGACGTGCAGCGGCTTCAGGGAACCAACTGAAGACCCTCAAACAGACTCAGATCCATTGGCTTATACATCCACATATATATATATATATATATGTATATGTATATACATATATATATATATATATATATATATATATATACATATATATATATACATATATATATATACATATATACATACAGCCTCGTCCAAGCTGCTGCGATTTAAATAATAATAATTAAAGAAAATCTACAAGGGAGCGTAAAACACCTTGCGCCGCCAGCAAAGAGGAAAAAATCCAGAAACGGGGTGGAAAGGGAAACGCAAAATGCAAACAATAAAAAAGCAATATTGACATAATGAGAATGTGAACAATTCGCCCTGATGCGCTCGACCCGGACCTCTCCCCTTTCACTGAGCAACTTTAAATTCGTAGGTCAGTGGAGGGAAAAATAAAGCGAAATTGTTTTGTTTTGGGTTTGTTTTTTTTTTGTTTGTTTTTTTTTTTTTTTTGTCGTTTTTACCTCTTTGGGTGAAAGAAGGACTTCAGTCGAGCCCGACGGGTCGCTCGAGCATGCCACTCGTGAGAGAGCCACGATGCAAAAGCCTTGTGCGCTCGCGCCGAGTGGTGGTGGTGGGGGGACTCCTTCGGTTATCTCCGAGCAAACAGGTCGCGAGAAGAGCCGCTCTCTGTCTCTCTGTCTCTCTGTCTCTCTCTCGCCAGCGCGCGGACTGTGTCGTCGGGGTCTGATTGTCCGCGGTGGGGACGAGGTGAATAATAAGAGGAGACGCTGTTTGGAGGCGTTCCTCCAGCTCCAGCTCCTCTCCGTCGCTCCTCCGCCTGCGCTTCCACTGAAACCAATGGGTGTGTTTAAACGAGAGGACCGGGCTGGCTATGGCAAGCCGTTCCGGTATTTAATCGAAGAACGGCACTCTGCACTCTGGCCAGATTGTAGAGAGCAATGATACCATTAAAAAAAAAAAATAATAAGACTCTTACTAAACATGGCCCCTTGTTACGGGATAGAGTTACGCTGCTACACATGGAAAATAAAAATCGGTTTGAATGTATCTGCAACTCCAAAACGCGACCTTTGACCTACAAGAACTGCTTTCAATTTATCCATGCTGGGCCTTTAAATCGAGTATAAACACTGTATAATGTTAAAACAGAAATGTCCTTCGTTTTGTTTCTTGTATAAGTTATCTCACTTCACTAATTTATAAATTCAGAAAGCTTTTAAGGTCGTCCTCGATGAATTCACTTAAACCTCGAACGAGATCTTGTTTGGGATCGTTCTATGCTTGCAGCTGTGTGTGTGTGAGAAAACGTTAAAATGATATTTTTACTCGCCTTGTTGCCTGTTTGTCTAAAGAACGGAGTGTGGAGGTTAAAAAGCAATTTTATAAATTAGAATAATGGCTCTATTTACGCATATTGACAAAAAAAAAAATTTTGTTGATATGTCATTTGATACTTTTCTCATTCCAAGTAACTTCAGCTTATTATACATTTTCATATTTGAGAGATCAACAACAAAAAAAGTACAACCAGAATGGATCAAAGCTATCCACAACGACAATGTTATCATCATTTTGAAAATGACACAATGCAACAGAGATCTGACAGACGTTCAGCAAAGAGTTTGTATTTAGTTATCAAAAAAGGTTGAGAGTGCTGTGAATACCTGACACGTTCACTTTCACCGAAATAATTGGCTCGTTGGTGCTTGCGCCATTGCCAGCGGCGCCTAGTAAATCTAAAGGCGGCTTGCCATACCCGAGAGGCGGGGAGGGGAGGATCAGCTCGTCCGTCTCAGGCACGAAACGGAGAGAAGAGAGAGACAAAGAGAGAAAGAGGGGCTCGCATGCACAGGGATGGGACGGGGAGGCTGTCTCACAAGGCGACAGCAACAAGAAACAGTAAATTAAACATCTCACTTTTCAGATCCAATTCATCCAATGTTAGTGGAGAAAATGGTTAGAGTTTGAAACCAACAGCAGCTCACCATGGTAACCTAATCTCGAGTGAAAGACACCAGTTTCAACCGGTGTTTGCTCCAGAACATACATGAAAAATGCATAGCATCATCTAATTGCTTTCATTTACACAACAAGTATGCTCAATGCTTTGAAGACAATGCGATGATTATTACTGCCTCGTTAATGCTATTTAGAACTGTATGCATAGACTTGATCATAAATCTAGAATAAATGGAAAATTGAGTTTAATAAACGTGCAATAGCGATCCTTCTGGTGGAGTCCAGCAACAGGTGGAGGAGGGGCAGTGCGCGTTCTCTACCATCTCACAGTAGAAGGACAAATGCTTTAGCAGTTTTCAAACCATGACCTCTTGAAACCTCTGAATAACTTGTTTATCTGCATCTCAGGTATGTCTAACATTGGCACGCCACCTTTAAATCTCTGACCCGAATTTTGTAAACATTAGAGGAATATTAAGATCTTTACTACGTTTCTGCAATTTTATTTTATTTTTTTTCTTTTTTAAATTGGACTTAAATTTCAAATGTTCCACTTTAATTCCCGACATTCTGTCACAGCTTTTAAATTTGGAGGAACACCCCCAAAATTATTCATGGCCCCCTTCTGGGCAGACCTTTCAAGGCTCGCTGGTGGCACCCCTGGGCTTTTGGGGGTGGAGTGACCCCCTGCCAGCGGGTCAACAGATTGACCCCTCTTTTTGTCCGCTTCACCTCTTTAGGGCCTCTTTTTCAATTTATAAGCACAGAGGAACTCTTGGGAAACAATCATTCATTGGTGACGTTAGGCCTCGGGGGCTGGAGGAGGAAGATAAAAATAATTGTCGTCGAAGGTGTTACAGGTGTTTTATTTTGGAACTACTTTGCGATTCAGGTACCAGTGATAGTGGAATAGTTCCCTGCATGGTTCCAGCGCTCAGAATAGATCCCAGACAGGAGAATCCAGTGTTGACGTCAACTATAGGGACATATTTTCAGAACTTATAATCTATAGGTGACTCCGAGTGCAAAGTTCAATCCCATAGGATTATAAAAGCATCATGGTTTCTTCGCCGGGGCTCCCGGAAACTCAAGGTCCAATTTTATCCCTCGCGTCGTCTTAACGTGAGTCATGTCTGTGGTCTTCGCTGGCTGTGACCATACTGTTCGTTGGACCCTTCGGGCAGTGATGTCACTATTTTGCTTGCTTTCATCTGCTCTGAGCTTGTGGTGTAGGGATCGCAGGGCCTTCCCTTCCCATCAGCCGACTGTGACATCACCAGTGCACCATTACTGCAAACAGCACATTAAATGACGACTCAAACTTCATTAGGAGCACCATGGAAAGGGCTGTAAACAGGGCCATAATAGGCCATTAAACCCTGAGCATTTACATGTTGCAAGAGGGACACCTAGTGGACGAAATAGAAATGAAGCAGGTGAATTGGTTTTCCTCCTAAATTCTCCTTTTTTTGTCCAACCTGTTCAAAAATGTTTTAGAAAGCAACTAATGGTGTTTTTTTTTTTTTGTTTATTATCTTTAAACTGGTGTGCTTTGTCAAAAAAACCAAACAAACAAAGAAACAATGATAAAGTATAAATGTTACAGAATAAATGTGTGAAATTCAGCAGGTTATCATTGGTGATCCTAAAAGGGGCCTAATCACAGAAATCGCCCTAAGGGAGGCTCTGATATGTCAAATCAACATATTAAATAAAATAAGTTTTTTAAATGTTTGCCAAGCAGAGGAAAAAGAGATCACCCTGAACGTCCCAGCCCTAAACTAGACTTTTCTTCAAAAAGAGCCGGGGGAAGCAGGGCAGAGTTGCTGAGAGAAAGATGAATTAGAAGCTGTGTATTCATGCTTTGGAACGGCCTAGTCAAAGTCCAGACTCAAATGTCAAAAGGGTATTTTGTGCCAAAGTCTTAATTAGTTGCCATGGAATCAGAAAGGAGGCATCTTGCAGTCTTGTACCCTTAAAAGTCGTGAAGCGGTAAAAGATGGAACATAGAACAACATGCAGAACAATCCGTATTACAACACGTATGAAGAGATATTAGGTGTTTAGTGGATGAAAAAATGCAGCTAAAATGGAACAGAAAATAGTGAAAAAAGTAACCAAAACAGAAGAAAAATATGTCATGATGATACAAAGTGACATTTTTTGAGTTTTGGGGGCAGAAAATGCGCTTTACATTACTGGATGTCAAACTGCAGCTTGTGAAAAACAAGCTGCAAACATCAATGTCCTCGTAACTTGACTAAGCTGATTTGACTAAGCTCTTTTGTGCGACCATGACAAACAAGCTCACTGTTACCTGTCTTCTGAGAAATGTCAGAGATGAATAATGAGCGCAGAGTGGGTAAATAATCACGGCCGGGATGATTGACTCAAAACAGAGAGAGAGAGAGAGAGCTTGTGTCGCCTCAACTTGCAGTTAATCCTAGATGCTGAAAGATAAAAATGTGAAAACCAGTTGGACGTGTTCAAAGCGTTTGCAGTAAAGCGAGACCGGATGCTTCCCCGGTACGGAGGTGTGGGAACGCCACAGTTCTTTAGTTGGCATCTTTCTCTCTTAGAACAGCTTTTATTTCTGCTGCTATAGATCAGTTGGAGGGCAGTCGGTCTGAGCCCACCCGACAGCTGGTACCACTTATGCTGCCAGCATTGTTTCCACAGATCACTCAGGAGCAAGCGATTATTCCTCATCTGGCGCAGTCAGAGGTTGCTGTTGCTTTTATTTTCATTTCGTACTTTTTCAAAGATAAAATGTGGGAGAATCAATGTGGCAGCCGCCTTTATAGATACAGCCATTAAAGACTTTGATGTAAACACAAGCACAGTGGAGGAGCACGCTGCCTGGACTTTGTTCCAAGGGGAAGTCAGTGGCCCTTTGTGTTATTATACGGAAAGTCGCATGTGTCCCGTGTTGAACTTTAGCTGAAAACCACACAGTGTTTTATTCTCGGAAAGCCTGAACCAAAATGCTCTCAGTCATGTTTTAAGCTGCTGGTTTACAACATGTGGATTATTCTCAGCTGCAATGTTACCGTCAGCCACCTAGTGGCCATTGGGTGACTTACAGCCATCACTTCTCGTGCCAAAGAAATAAACAGCATTGGATTTGTACACATTTTGACTTTCAAAAAAACCAAACATCAGAATTTATTTATGATTATTTTTATTATTATCCATCAGATAATAATGACAAAGTCGGCTTCCAATAAAATAAGGTTACTGAACAAATTTGTCCTCTACATTGTGCAGATTTTTATATATATAAAAAACTATTATAACCATAATCATAATAATAATAATGAACTCAGAAAGAATTAAGAAATTGCTTAAAACATAAAGGTAATAAATAAACACTAGCCTCAGCAGTTTTTTTTAATCTAGCATAGCCGTTTAACAAATGTGTTTTTTTTTTGTGAAGTCATTGTTTTGACTTTGATTGCAAACTACAAGTTTCATTCCCTTTATTTTTTTATTTTTTAAGGAAAACTGATTATTCCCCACCCCCCAGAAAAACAACAACAAATAATTAGAAATGTAAAAACGACAAAAAAAATCTTATAATAGATATTATAAAAAATGTCATGTTTCTTTTCAAAGAGTCATACAGCGTTTGTGGCTCCAAACGACTTTGCCAAGCTGGAGCGAAGGCAAAAATGACTCTTTGGGTTGTAAAAGTCATTGACTTCTGGTTCATCCCATAAAATCCAACCTTAAAATTTCAAGGGTTTGGAATCCTTTGCAACAACACGATAAAAACAGTCAAAGAATAGTTGTAGTTTTTTTTTTCTCTCATGCTGTTCTCAGGAAAAGTATTGTGCATATTATTAGAGATTTTTTAAAGTGAACTGTACTGTAGCAACAAAGCAAACAGGCCTGCGCTGACGGCCAGTCTGCTCTACAGGAAACTGGTGCTGCAGCAGATTCTGTAAACCTGCTTTCAGGCTCTGTGCACGCTTGGAGCCTGAATGCATCCATGTATGCATTAGAGACGCGCCATAACAAAGGTCGATGTGTCATTTTTCATCTACACCTACATCTGCACTGACCTACTTACTCATTCGCATGTCAAAGTTTACAGAAGAAAAACATCCGATCATCGCCAGAGTAGCAACCAGATGGTGGTGTTTAAGAAATATGTCATCACACTTTACTTCTCAGCACTGTGTTAAATAAATAAACACCAGATTTTAAAAAAAAATCTATACACAAAAAAGTTCACATTTTAAACAAGGTCAAAAAAGAAGAATAGGCGTTTTGCTATTTTAGAGAAATTCGGCTACACAAAGCTGTTTGAATCATCGATCTGCTGTGTCAGTACTGGGTGCTGCCTTGACAACCACCGGGCGTTTAATTCTTTTGTTTGAAACTCTTCAGGTTTCGCAGGCTCAGCATTTTAAAAGCGAGAATAATTTTGTCCTTGAGCTGCTGTTCGGACCCCGTAGTGACGAGATCACATGACATCCAGACAATAGACCGAGGGGAGCTTTAAACCCTGAACAAATCACCAGCAATGATGTGTAGAGAGAGAGGACCACGCGTTCTCACACTCAAACCTGGTCATTTTACAATCACTAGTGAAATCAGCATGCATATTTTCACATTGTCGGAGGAAACTAAGGCAGAAATTGTGCTAAGCCAGTTATATATGCGTTGCTAATCTTTTATGTCATAACAAACACTAAGTTCCTTGTACAAGTGGAGGAGTTAAATACATCTCCATAGCAACCACTGGGGTAATAATAAGCTATTACTTCCGTAAGTAATAGCTTAAGGAAGTAAACAAAACACTGAACATGGGACGTTTCCCGACTCACGCACAAACAGAAGGAATTATTAAATATGTTTTCTGTAACATTGGAAATATACCTTTGTAAAGATCTTTTCTTAGCATTTGCACAACTGGTCTGTAAGCACTCACATTGTTTATTAATACCTTAAGGACGGTCCTGCTTCAGAATCACAGATCAGGAGCTGCAGCAAAGAATGACATCTCAGGGGTCGCCATAAAAAAATTAAATACTCTCTAGTTAATTGTGTGGGAGTGATTCCAGGAAGAAGCTTTTGTTTTTGTCCTGCTGTCATGAAAACATGGATAGGTTGCTGAACTCTGTTGGGATCGTGGGTTTTAGTCAGACGAAACTGAAAGGGTGTGAAATAAAGGACGCGTTTATGGAAAAGCACCTTATATTCACTGCTAAGCATGGTGGAGTACCTGTGATGCTTTGGGCCTGCTTCTCTTCCAAAAGGCCTGGGAAGTTGTAGGGTTTCAATTTTGTCTCCCTGATACTGCGCAAGTACAATAAAAGGTGATTTAAAGTGGCACTGTATTTTACGACGGAATACAAGAATAAAGTCATAATTTAAAGACTAAAGTCGTTATGAGAACTCCAACGAGAAAAAGCACTCTTTAAACTCCGATAAAATGAAGAATGTTGTTGAGCATCTTATGTGATAAAGAAATAACTCTTAATAACTACGACGAATTACTAGTGCGACAGAGTATTAGGGCCAGAGTAGGAGTAATTAAATTACGAGAATAAAGTAAAAGCATTTAAGTTTGAAATTATTTTTTTATGAGAGAAGCCAAATTAAAAATAATAATAATAAAGTGACGGGTGCTGTATTTACGCACGGCCCCTTTAAATGGTTACTTCCGTGTTGGAAACCCCGCCCTCCCGTTTCCCATACAATCTCCTGTCAGCCTCGTTTACCAGGTCTTGTGACTTTACAGCTCTGCCGTCAACATGAGCCGCCTGCTGGGGTTCGCCTTCGTCTTGCTGGCTCTCGGTTCCTGCCGGGGGCTTTGGAACTACGACGTCGACGAGGAGCCCGAGCTCGTCTCCCAGCCCTCCAAATATGGCTCTCTGTGGCCTCTGCCGCAGAAGACGCAAATTTCGGACGTCTCCTTCAAGCTGAGCTCCTCCAGCTTCAGCATCACCGATGCCAAAGAGTCTGGAGCCGGTGCGAGCTGCGCCCTCCTTCAGCTGGCCTACAGGAGGTCTGGACACAGTTTTCTCTTTTGGGGGGGAACACTTCCGGTTTCCTAAGTTACGTCAGTGATGCATTCAAGAACCAGTTTTGAGTCACGTCTACCGTATCTCTCTCTACAGGTACTATGAGTACATGTTTGGGGGCGCTAAAAGGCAGAAGGCGAACAAAGGCGCGAGGGCAGGTGCCACGGACCTGTTGGAGCTGCAGGTGTGGATCACATCACCTGACTCTGAGTGTGACGGTTACCCCAGTGTGTCTTCTGACGAGTCATGTGAGTCTCTCTTCCTCATTGATAAAATTTTTTTTGATCAGCAGCACTTCATGTAAAAATGTCTTCATCTACTTTGGAGAACTTTATTTATTTATTTATTTATTTATTTATTTAATGAGCAAATAAAAGGGCAAAAGAAAAGCCCACGTTCTGAAAACGTTCATAGCTGTACCTTGAAATTGGCCTTTAAGAAGCTCACCTTTACCAGAACGACATGTTCTCTCGCCTTTCCCATTTTGAAGAGTGGCTAAATGAAGTATGCACATTGTATCTACACATTGGAAATGGGAAGTATTGGATTGCTAAATAAAAACAAAAAAAAAACTTCCTAAAAACTTATCAGCTTAAAAAATGTTTCAGTTTCATTTATCATTCAGTTGATTAGAAAAAACCTGGCCGCAGATTGTGACCCAAGTTACTAGGAAAAAAACGCATAAAACATCTCATCGAATACTTTAATTAAATGGTTTCTTTAAATTTTAGTTTTTCACCCTGATATTGTGCTTCTGCATTAAAACGTACATTTATTTAAAATTTTTAAAAATGGATCTTAGATGAAGGCTCTGTTTTAAATTTTTGTCTTCTTAGTATATTTAAATGTAAAAGGTAATTACTATAGGCTTGATCTCTGCTGCTTTCTAGTAATGTGGGATCATGAAAATATTTTTGTGGAGCTGATCCCACTGCAGTGATGAAACTTGACCAATGAAGCGAAGGGAAGACTTCCATCTGGGAATCGCGTCACAAGTTAATATTCAGCATGACACACTTAGATAATCTTATCTGATGAAACGTTAAACAGTCGCCATGGTGACATTTTTCAGTGAGCGATTTAGCTCCATTTGATCTCATATTTGATGTAAAGAGGAATTTGTAAGAAAAAATTTAAAAAGATGTGCTTGAGCTAGTGAATACACTGCAAGCATCCTTTTCCAAGAACAGCAATCCCACTAATGATGGGAAGGAGGACGTAAAGATTTCCTGGAAAGCAAATTCAAGGATTAACCCAGACCAAATGTTACAATCCTGATTTGACCTCCTGGAAAGCTTTATCAGGTCGTACTACGACTGTTTGTTTCTGCAGATGAGCTGACCGTGGATCAGCCGATCGCTGTCCTGAAAGCACCGAAGGTTTGGGGAGCCCTGCATGGTAGGAGTTTATTTACCCATGTGCCTGGTTTTAAATCATCGTCAAATGACGAGTACATTACGTTTTAAATTAACTTTGATCAGACTCTGATTCCTTTCTCTCTGTTTCGCTTAAAGCAATTTGCTGTGTTTTGCAAAAGTATTCACAGCCAAACATCAGGGGTTTTTCCAGATGGGGTTGAACTTGCTTTGAAATATGTGTTTTATGTCGTCTTCTTCTTTTTGAGGTCTGGAGACGTTCAGCCAGCTGGTCTATGAGGACGAGTATGGAGCTGTAAGTGAGACAGATGAAGTGTGGTGAACCGTTTCCCAACACAAGTGTTTAAGCTGCAGTTCATGTTGTTTCTGCAACTTTTCTCCAGAAAACCATCAATTCTACGGTTATCAGTGACTTCCCAAGATTTGCTCACCGTGGCGTCTTGCTGGACACGTCGCGGCATTTCCTTCCAGTTAAAGTCATCCTGACAAATCTGGTACATAAACCACCTGTTTATGTACTAACTAGTTAATTTATCTTAACTTTTTAAAAATGTATTCCGCGTTACTTCACCCTGCAGGAAATCATGGCGATGAATAAATTCAACGTCTTCCACTGGCACATCGTCGATGATCCGTCTTTTCCCTATTTGAGCCGGACGTTCCCAAACTTGAGCCAAAAGGTTCCAGAACAAACTTATTATCTGTGTTGACCCAAATGTTTCATGTCCCGGTGTCGATATAAACGTATCCCATCACTATGTTGACAGGGCGCTTACCACCCGTACACCCACGTGTACACACCCGCCGATGTGAAAATGGTGATTGAGTTCGCCCGCCTCAGAGGCATAAGGGTCGTCTCTGAGTTTGACACCCCAGGACACACGCAGTCTTGGGGTAAAGGTGGGTTCTCTAGGCGTTGCCGTCCACATTTAGTTTCAGCTTCTACATTCTCCTGATGTCCACCTCCGTGGGTTTGCTTCTCAGGTCAACCTGACCTGCTCACGCCTTGCTACTCCGGCTCGAAGCCCTCTGGCACCTTCGGACCGGTGAACCCCATCCTCAACTCCACCTACGACTTCATGAAGCAGTTCTTCAAAGAGATCAGTGAAGTTTTCCCCGACGCTTACGTTCACCTGGGAGGTGACGAGGTGCCCTTCTCGTGCTGGTGAGGAATCCTGATCCGTCTAATAGACCAGAGAGATGTTAGCGGCTGTTATTTATTTATTTATTTATTATCTTTGCAGGCAGTCCAATCCAGACATTCAGAAGTTCATGGAGCAACAAGGCTTTGGAACGGACTACAGGAAACTGGAGTCCTTCTACATCCAAAAGTGTGCATCTTGTTTTATTTTCTTCTTTAGAAAATATTCATACATTTCTTTTTATTGATTGATTCATATGATAGACTTCTGGACATTGTCGCTGCTACCAATAAAGGCTACGTCGTCTGGCAGGAGGTCTTTGACAATGGAGTTAAGGTATCCTCTATTTTCCTTACTTTTGTAAAGTGAATGCAAAATTTGTTACTTAAAATGGTGTAAAATGATAGTTAAACCACAATCTGTTGTTTTTATCTCTGTTTTTATTGAACAATTTAGAAAAAGTTTATTGATATGGTCTGCAAATGCTTCTAAGTTGTTGTCGTTTAATGTTTTTTCGCCCGATCCCAGGTGTTGGTTTGCCCCGCTAATTGCAACATTCTTACAGTCAGCTGAAGCTGTGTCGAAATTTTGTGCTGCATTATCAACAAGCCATATCAAATCAGAATGCTAGTACTAGCATTTTTCTGCTGCAGATGTAAATGGGAGTATTTTTATAATTTATTTTTTTACAGCTTAAGCAGTTTGTGTCAATTTAAGACAGCTTTGATGATTTGGTATCTTGTACAAAAAACAAAACAAAATCTTATTGCTGTTTTTCTGTCTTTTTGGGGAAAATGGACGAAACATGCGGCTTCTTTGTAACTTCTGTACGAAGCTCAGCTACAGTTCATTCTGCAAACATTTGGGTATTGAAATTTAAATTTTTATGTAGCTGCTCAAAAGCAGTTTAAGCAGCAGATGAAACAAGAGTCTCTACTGACAATTGTTTTATAGTAAGTAAAAAATCACCCAGAAATTTTCAATTTATTTATTTTTTTCCCCTCCAACTAGTTACCTTCTTTCTTTTTAAGCTATGTTTTTCGTCTGCAAGTTAAAGACATGAGTTTGACTTGTAACAATTGCAGCTGAAGCCTGACACGGTAGTGCACGTGTGGATCGGCAGTGGGACTAACTCAGAGATGAGCAAAGTGACAGCAGCGGGATACACCACCATCCTCTCTGCCCCATGGTACTTAGATTATATTAGCGTGGGACAGGACTGGCGGAAATACTACAGTGTTGAGCCGCTCAACTTCAACGGTCAGTTTTAGTCGTTAATAAGAATAATGATGAAGATTTTCTTTGTTTTTGTTTTTTTTCCCAATCATCTCATGATTGAAGATGGGGATCACTTTTCAGCTTGTTTTTGTTCAACAGGCTTAAATTTAAAGAAACTGTGCAGTTGTGACAACAAAAATCAGTGTGTGAACATGTGGCAGTGTGGTTGGTGGTTTTACTTCTTTATTTGCGTATTTCGCCCGACTGGGCGACTTCAATCTTTGGTTTTACAGTGATCAGATCAGTCAGCATTCGCATTTGCATTTTCATTGGAAATGCACACTTTCTAGTTTCAATCTGTCTTCCTCTTTATATATGTGTGTGTGCTCTATAGCTGAAACCAGACACACTAATCCACATTTGGAAAGGAACCCAGGAGGCATACCAGTCTGAGATGGCAAGAATTACGTTGGCAGGGTACACGACCCTGCTGTCCGCTCCCTGGTACCTGAACCATATCTCCTATGGCCAGGACTGGTCAGGCTTTTACAGAGCCGACCCGCAAGATTTTCAGGGTTTGTGTCCACATTATATATATATATATATATATATATTTTTATTTTTCATTTATCTACTCGTTGCTTGAAAACCTTCCCGTTTTGTCTGGTTACGCCTCACCAGGTTGCAACTGCCTTGTTCCTGCACTTAGAAGCTAGTGGTAGCATTGCCACACAGCTAGCATGTGCAGGAAGTTAGAAAAGCAGCGATTGGCTAACGGCCCCTGGACTTTATTTACTAAAGACCGCAGGCCAGTCTGTAACCAATTCATGTGTTCCAACAGTCCCGTAACATAAGACGTTTTATTGCTGCAAATGTCTAAAAGTCAAAAGGTTTCAAGTCTCTTTGATGACTCAGCAAGCAAAGGTTAATGGATCAGGATTGTTTACAGAAAGATTAATGAATCAATCACTTTCCTGACATAGAGCTGGGCAAAGATCAATGGAGCACAGCCCATTGCTTATCAAACTGCCAGTTTGATGAGTAAAAATAAAAATTCCTCGGCGAGAGAAATGTTTTCTCACACTGAGATGTGACCTTTTCAAGTGTTAAAATAATTTTTTCAAAACTCAGAAGTGTTAACAATGTAAATGGTGAGAAAAACTAGATCGAAGACTTTGAGTTTCAACCAGTTGGCAGGAAAATTGGGGCTCAAATTTCTTTCAATAGGAGCCAAAACACAAGAACCAGGAATGTTTGAAAAATATTTAGATAGTATACATTTGCATGGATTTGTGTCACTATTCTGTACGAAACACAGGGAATGCATTGATTATTATCAACAATACTCCACGTACCCTGCTTCATTATTAAGCCGGCGTTTGGCTAAAATGAAGCAAAATAATTTAACTAAAACTGACCCAGTGTTGTCACTCCTGTGCAAACTTTTGTAAGCCTGTTGAATAAAGAGCAGGAAAATGTGCTTGTGCTTATGAAAAGGAAGCCGAATTTACTGAAAACATGCTTTTAAAAAAAACCCAGGAACTGAAGAACAAAAGAAGCTTGTGATTGGCGGAGAGGCCTGTCTGTGGGGAGAGTATGTGGACGCTACGAATCTGACACCAAGACTCTGGTAAAATATCTCTCTTCGTTTATTTTAAAGAAGTTTTTTTTTTCCACTTTTTGTCATGTTTATAGGCACGGACTTCTTTAGTGTATTTTTGTCGTGTTAAGGGATCAACACAAAGTAGTGCATAATTGTAAAAGAACAAGAAAAACATACATGGCTTTTAAATTGTACTGAGACTTGATATGTAATGTAAACCACATTTTTCAGACTTTTCCTTCTTAACAATCATGAACCATGTTATTGTTGGTCTGTTGTATCAAAATCCCACCTACCAAACAGGAAGGTTTCTGGTTGTACAAGTTCAAGAGGTGTTAATTAGGGATGGGCATTTATTATATCGTTTATCGTGACACAATTCTTAAATTTTGATTTATTGCTGTCGCAATAAATTCCACTTAATGTTTAAAAAGGAACAAAAATATATGTATTTTTAACTAATTTCTTTTTTTTCTGTTCCACGTCAGCATTAATAAAAATGTGATTAAATGAAGCCCCATAAGCAGATTAGTGATATGAATCACTTCTTTCAGTATGTGGCTTCCTGAAGAAACTCTTTTCACGTGGGAATATTTTTCAAGAGCAACATTTCATGTTTGTGGGTTTATGAATTGTGCACCATGCAGTTACCTAAAAAAGGAAGTAATACACAGTGGGGTTTTTTTCATCATAATTTTCTCAATGGTACTTTTTTTTTTTTTTTTCCCAAAGCACTGTGAGCACAAATAAGATCAGAATGCTATTTTATATTTCCTCAGGCCTCGAGCCAGTGCTGTAGCAGAGCGGCTGTGGAGCGCCAAAGAGGTCACAGACGTCGGCGACGCCTACAATAGACTTTCTCTTCACCGCTGTCGCTTGGTAGAGTAAGTATCGAGAAATCGTGAAAGTACTTAACGGACAATTATTATTGCAAGAGACATTAGGAATTGCTTTTGTTTTCTTTCCTCTTTTCTGCAAGGCGTGGGATACCAGCTGAGCCGCTGTCTCCCAGCTTCTGCCTGCATGAATATAAGGGCGTCTGAGTGCTGACGTGCTGATCTGGGAACCGAAAAAGGGAAGCACACATGCGGAAGCACACATCAATTTGTAAAATTGAAGAATCGAATGAGGAGCTCCTGCTTCGGAGCTGTCAATGAACTGACTGAATCTGATTCACAAATCTTATGTTCCATGTCAATATGAATAATTATTTTCTATATGTGTTTGTTGGTGCGAATGTTTTTTAAGATTTCAATAAATCATGACATTGTAATTGCTTCTGTGTTTTTGTTTTTATTAGCAAAAACTATACAGAAATACAGCGGCCATGAATTCATTTAGCAGCATAGTAGAAGTTTGACATTGTCCTCTTTCAATGTAATCTCAGTATTTACCATAATAAATAGCTTCTTTTTTTTCCCAGAAGATGTGAAGAAAACTAAAAATGTGTGATCACATCAGACCGGACATTCTTTTAAGAAGAGCGCTCTGGTCATGGGGGTTCATGGCTTCGTAGGCGTCCAGCTCCATTGAGAAAGTGGCGTTCCCAGAGGTCACAGTTCGCAGGACCGTGGAATAGCCCTTTGAAGCGTCAGAAGATTAAAACATTAAATGAAGAGTTGAGGCAGATGTATCATTTAAATCATGTCGACTCTCACCATCATTTCAGCCAGGGGCACAGTTGCCAGCAGCATCTTACTGTCATGGCGACTCTGGATCTCTCTGACGGTCCCCCGTCTTTGCGCCAGGTCCCCCAGCACAGAGCCGAGGTGCTCCTCCCCGACGGTGACCTCCAGGGACATGACGGGCTCCAGGACCTGTCCCCCTGCCAGCCTCAGGGCCTGGGTTCCCGAAGCGACACCGTTAATGCGATGCCGTCTTAAAGTTCTGCACTTTTTAACGTGAACGAACGTTCTCAGTCTACCTTCAGCATGCAACGGGACACGCAGGCCGAAACCATGGCTGGAGACGTCCCCGGTTCCACGGAAACGCTGTGGATCAGAGAGGTGACTCCCCAGACAGGGTAACCGAGCAGCGGGCCTGGGGGGGTGGATCATATTTGAAAGCCCTTACGGTGAATCAATGTTTTGAATATCCTGTTTTTGTTTGTGTCTTCTGAGTTAAATAGCAAATTTCTTTTCTTGTGACATAAGTTTATCATAGATTCTGCTCCTTTTTCATTCATATTTTTAGCTGTAAGCCATTCATATTTATTATTGAGTGAATAAAAGAAAATGAAAGGGGGTTATAAAAAAAAAAAGAGCTTCCAGCTTCCAGCACATTTCCAGACCTTTAACAAATTTGGATTTTTTTTTTTTCTCATTTTGTTGAAAATTTATAATACTAACCTTTACCTTGGTGTTGTGATGTTTTATGTTTAGGAATAAGGATGAATTATCAAAGCTACTTTTACCTTGTAGGTATGAGCTGTGTGCTCCGTTTTCCACAGCCTCTTTTATTTCTGGCTGGATCTTCACTTGTAATTCTTCTGTAAATGCTACTTCACAAGAGGCAAAGTCCACGGGTCTGACGGTCAGATCGACCGATACAACATGCCTCCTGTCCCCTATGGTTCGGTCCAGCGTGTCTAACAAAGGCGGATTCATTAGAGGATATTTTTAGCCGTCCAGAAATGAACGTTAAAGCGGCGTACCCGCAGCGGAGGCTTCCTGAAGGATGGCTTCTCTGTAGGCCACCTGCAGCGGCCCGAGGTGAGTCTCGATGCCGTATTCCCGTCTGATTCGGTCATGGACGATGTCGATGTGCAGCTCTCCCATCCCGCACAGGATGGTCTTTGCACCGAAGGAAAACGGGACCTTTAAAGTTAACGTGCTCTGGACAAAACTCTAGCCGATCCAAAAAAAAATGCTACTACCTGACCAGAATCGGGGTCAACTCTGACTTTCAGGCTGGGGTCTTCTCTCTGCAGGCAGTTGAGTGCATTCTCCAGATCTTTTAGTGAAGAAAGAAAGTTTGAAAGACTGGAAAATTTTCGGGAATGAAGATAAACACTATACTAAAATTGATGTGAAAAAAAAAAAAAACTTTGGGATGAGAGTTTTTGTTGCGACACAAATAATTTTTTCTTTTATTAGCCTTTTTGGTTTGTTTTAAAAGAAAATTGTTGCTGGGAACAAACTAAAAACATTCTATAGATTTATAGACCAAGAAAATAGAAAGCAATTTTGTCCCAAAAACCTAAATAACTGCAAAAATTAATATCAGACGAATGCTTTGTATGTCATGGTGTTGCGATATGTCATGTTTAATTTTCATTAAAATACACTATTTTAAAAATCTATTGTTGCGTGGGCAAGATAGAGGGAATTTGTGATCATATTTTAATTCAAGGAAAAAGAAGTAATGTTGATTGTAGCACCGACCTGCCTGCTTGGCCATGGTGGGGGGTTCTATGGTGCAGAAGAAGACGGGATCAGGGACTTCCACTCCAGACAGGACGACGCCGATGTCGGTGTGGTCTCCACGCTTTGCCCTCGACCCGCCGTCGCTCTGCGCTCGACGAGCAGCAGCGGCCGCGGACGCCTTGGAGGAAACGATGGTGTCTCCCGTGACCGTCTGATGTGAAAGAGCAAAAGCGTGAGCAGACTCTTTAACATTCGGAAAAGGCGTGGGGGAATAAACGGGTCACCTGCTTCAGTCCTACGGTCAGGGCGATGTTCCCCGCACTCATGGAGGGGATTTCAACGTGCTGGTCAGCGAACGGCACCAGTAGTCGGCTCATCCTCTCCCTGCCAACAGGACACGACCGTCACTCCGTGTCGCGAGAATAAGCGACGCCGCGGCTGCTGGGATGGAAACGACATACATGTTGTTCCGGTTTATGTTGTGGACGGCCGTCTGTGCTTTCAGAGTTCCGGAGTAGATCCTGAGGAAGACCAGTGGACCGCGCTGGTTGTCGTGGAGAACCTTAAAGGCCAAGGCGCACAGGTCGTCTTTGTACCACCGTCTGCTGGTCGAACGCGGACATATAATTTTCATAAAAAAGAATAATGTATTTTTTTATTTTGGAGAGGAACTATTCTTACTGTGATATTTTGTCATGATTTTCAATAAATAAACTAAAACTTAATGTTAGATTTTCAGTATGAGATAACACTTTTCCAATATAATATTTTCCCCCCTTATCAATTTCTGTATCTTTGCCAAAGGGAACATAACAAATATAAGGTTCTCCATATAATTTGACATCTGTTTCACAGATAAAATTACTGGAACGGGTTTCAGAGGTCACTCACACCAGGTCATGGTGCCGTTCATTAGGAGCAGGCAGGTAAGCAGTGATGGCGTCCAAAAGAGGCTGAACGCCTTTGTTTTTCAGAGAGCTCCCGCACAGCACCGGGACGCCTTTCCGGGCCAGGGTCACGCGCCGCACGGCTTCCTGTAGCTGGAACACCAGATTTAACACAGGCAAGTTTGTAAAGTATCATTACATCTGAACACAAAGTTCTGTTTTAGGTCAGTGCAATGGAAGACTTGCTTTTTCTGCGGGAACGGCCTCAAAATTGTCACTGAAATCTGTTAGCAGCAGCTCTGCAAATTCATCGTCCAGATCAGCCATCTGGGATTCAGAGAAGAAAAAAAAAAAAAACGCTATTCAAACGCCGTTCTTTTTTTTTTTTTTAAAGTTAGTTGTTGCAGGGAATTTCAGGACGCACCTGCTCAATGAGCGCCGTCCTGGCCTCACTAGCTGCTTCCAGGAGCTCTGGATCTTCGGATTGGCCGAGAGATTTGGCTTCAAATGTTCGTCCATCGTCTTGTGTCGAAGTCAGGTTCCATATGAGCTTCTGATTGGTCAACAAGTCCACCACACCTTTGAAGTTCTTACCGCTGCCGATTGGTATCTAGGCAGGGATGGATTTAGGAGAAGCTTACAGTAAAACCTCATATTTATTTACAAAGATGTTTATGTTGCAGCTGAAGAGAAGAATTGGAAATAAAAGGGATTCATTCGGTAAAAATGAACAATTTAGACAGAAAGTTGATGTACAGATGTACCTGCAGGAGGACTGGAGTGGCTTTCAGTTTCAGTCTTATGCTCTCCATTGAGAAATTTAGGCTGTAAAAAAAATTTAATAAAATATAGCTCAATTTTTAATATCACCTTCTCTGAGTTTGCAGAAGTCAAGATGTCTAAGTCACTTACTCTGCAGTGGGTTTGTCCATCTTATTCAGGAAACAAACGCAGGGTATGTGGTGCTTCTCTGCTTGCCTCCACACGGTCAGAGTCTGGGCCTGTCAGGGTTTTCAAAGGCAGCGGAATTTGCTAAAACGTATTGTAAAAATAATTAAAAAAAAAATATATATATATATCTGCTGTGCCAACCTCGACGCCGGCAGACGAGTCAAACACGGCAACAGCCCCGTCAAGAACACGGAGCGCGCGTTCCACCTCCAGAGTGAAGTCAACATGTCCTGCAAACACACGATCATTTGAGTATTTTAGGTTTAACAAGTTGTTTTTTGTTTTTTTTTAAATGTATTTACCTGGTGTATCTATGAGGTTTATGCGATGGCTTTTCCAATCGAAAGTGACCGCTGCCGACTGGATGGTGATGCCACGTTCCCTCTCTTGAGCCATGAAATCCGTGACCGTGTCCCCGTCGTCCACGTCTGACGGAAACAAAAGCGCCAACGGTTCAAACCATGGAAAACAGACGTCCACCCGCTGCTGCCTGTGTCTGACGCACACCTCCTAATGCCCTCGTGTAGCCAGAGTAATACAGCATCCTCTCTGTTGTGGTCGTCTTTCCTGCGTCGATGTGAGCCATGATGCCGATGTTTCGGATCCTGCAGAAACACAGCACACCTTCACACCGATCTCCTGATAGAACGTGTAGCAAATGGTCAATAAAAATAGCCTGCTGAATAAAAACGCCTTACTTGGAGATGTCGGGGTTGAGCACAGCCCGCAGAGATTTGATATCATCTGTGACAGTTAGCAAGAAGGTTAATGCTGAGTATTTGACAAAAAATCCAAGTTAATCGATGGTGTATGTATTTATTTATTTATTTATTTTTTAAAAGAAAATTAATCATTTTGTCATAAATGCACCAAAATAACTAGAGGTTAACTGCTTAATGTGTACATCACAACTTACTGGAAGACAACATTTTTTTTTAAATGTCTATTTATTTGCATAAATTTATTGAATGCCTTGCAAATGTATTTTCAACTCTTGAACTTTTCATTTCATGACATCGCAGACATAAGATGTCAACGTATTTAGCTGGGCTTTTTTTTTTTTTTTTTTTTACATCTAAAAAGTGTAGCAAACAAATGTGCAAACCTACTTTAATACCCTCGAATAAAATCTACAATGTAGCAATATATTCTACCACAGTAATCCTGATTAAGCTTAAAAGAATGCATCCACAGCGCCCTTTAGTAGTGATGAACATATTTGTATGAAGTTGTCCCACCTGGTAGAACGACATAATGTCTTCTTAAATGCCAGCTCTGTCTAGATCTGCAGCTCTGTGGTCCAGCTCTCAATAAGCACCGTGTCTGTGAACGACAGAGTTATTAATCGGATCAGTAAATATTTATGTGAAATAACAATGACGCGTCTCACCCATATGATCCTCTGTAAGGCTCTGGCAGACATCTCTGGTTGTGCTAAAAGCTCCTTTCTGTCGCAGCTTTAAAGACAATGAGAGTGGACGACGAGCTGCCACCTCAGGAAATATAAATAATTTATTTGAATAATACAGAGAAGGAAATGTATTAAAGTACCCTTGAGGCCAGAATCATTTTTGTTACTCATAAGTCTCGTTTAAGGCACGACACCAAAATACATCCCCTGGATTCCTCAGGCTTCGTCATTTGGTTCCGGGTTTTGAAGTAAATTCACTATTTTTATTTATTTTTTTACAGTTAAGTAAATTTAAATCTTTGAGCATATTTTACAAAGAATAATAAATTAAAGCTTTTTTTTTTTTTTCAAAGGGGACAGTATTTTACAACAAAACCAGTTCTAGAAAAAACAATTCAAAATCAAAAACGGATATGTAGTTTCAGCGTGGTGACGCACTTCCTCTACGTGTCGGCTCCGGGGAAAACAACATCAGAAGATCCCCAGCCTGAAGTAAAAAAAACACCAAACACCGTGCCTTCACCAGGCGCAACCACCGGCAGCGGATTTATTGAAACAAGTAACTTCCGAAGAACAACATGGTAAGAAACCCAGTCGTCTAAATGCCGTTTATTCGCCAGTAAGAGACAATTTAACGCTCTCGCGTTTCTTGAGCTAGCGTTAGCTTTCGTCAGCATGTGGCAGCGAGGGCAACGGAGCTGGAGTTCAACTGTTTGTGTCCAAATTCACCTCTTTGTGTTATTGTCAGGTCTGTGATGTCATTACAACATCTAGGGTATATTTTACACACTAAAGGAGGGCTACCAGGCATGAAAGGTTCATTAAAAATTCTGAACAGATATTGAGTGTGATTAATTTTTTATTTATTTTTTTTTTTTTTGCTTAAGTAAAGAAAATTGAACTTGGGGAATAATTTTAGATTTGATTTTGTTCGCAGTCTCAATGTCTTAAATCAATATTCATTTGTTTTTTGTTTTTTCTTGAAACCACCCAACCTTATTTTCTTAATTATTTCCTTAAAATGTCTGTTTTTAAAGGTAACTTATTGAAAATGCAACAACTATAGAAATATCTCACGTAAACTTTAAACAGAGCTTTTTTTTTTTTACATCGAACTCAAAAAGATTAAGAGCCTGTGATCTTTCTGCCACAGTTTATTTTACAAAAGTTTATAATTAAATCTGTAAAAGTTGATTTCCGTAAATCTCAACAGCAATGTTTGAACCTCGTGTTTCCGTCTTGTTTCTCAGCCTCAGAACGAGCACATCGAGTTGCACCGCAAGCGGCACGGCTACCGCCTCGACCACCATGAGAGGAAACGGAAGAAGGAGAGCCGAGAAGCCCACGAGCGGTCCCACAAAGCCAGGAAGATGATTGGTTTGAAGGCCAAGCTCTACCACAAACAGAGACATGCAGAGAAGATCCAGATGAAGAAGACGTGAGTATGGAGGAAGATATCCTGTCTTGTTTCGTTTTCACCCTGGTAACATTTTCTTTCATTGTTTTCAGCATCAAAATGCACGAACAGAGGAAGACCAAGCAGAAGGACGATGACAAGACCCCTGAAGGAGCCGTCCCGGCCTACCTGTTGGACAGAGAGGGACAGTCTCGTGCAAAGGTCCTCTCCAACATGATCAAACAGAAGAGGAAAGAGAAAGCCGTAAGTGATGTTTTATGATGTGCACATAATCTTTCTTTGATTTACTTCTTCGTAATTGTAAACATTTGTGTAAAATTACCATAATTGCGCTTGTAGGGCAAGTGGGAGGTGCCCCTGCCAAAGGTTCGCGCTCAAGGAGAGACAGAAGTTCTTAAAGTCATCCGAACTGGAAAGAGACAAAAGAAAGCCTGGAAGAGGATGGTCACTAAAGTCTGCTTTGTTGGAGACGGCTTCACAAGAAAACCTCCAAAGTACGAACGCTTCATCAGACCTATGGTAAGTTGACCGATGCATCGATCCACTTTTTGCACTTCCGATACAGATATAAATATGTAATGTTTAGTATTGGCTGGTACCGATTTGATACAGAAAAACAGTGCTGAATTGCCTTAAAAGATTTCTTTTTCTAAATTCAGATAAAAAAAATATACTGATGTACAAATTTATCTCTGCACCAGCACAGTGCACATAAATGCACCAATAGCTTGACATGGTTGGTCAGATGTAAAAACAGCACAACTTTCATTTGTTTGGTCAACGTGAAATAAGTAATAAAGAAACTGAAGCAACAAACATCTTTCCAAATGGTTCAGAAAGTGCAATTAGGAATTCTGAATATAAGCTAATGCAAAATAAGTAATAAAGCAAACAGAGAAAAAAAGCATAGAATTAGACTGAATTATGGATCGGTCACATGGTGACCAATAACAGATCTATAATTATTTTCCAGTATTGGTAGTGATACAGATTCATATCAGATGGGTGCCTCTCTACTGCTTGGTTTGAACTCGGTCACCCACATACTATTCTCTCTAGGGTCTCCGTTTTAAGAAGGCTCACGTCACACACCCAGAACTGAAAGCAACGTTCTGCCTCCCCATCCTGGGTGTGAAGAAGAACCCTTCGTCACCACTCTACACCACTCTGGGGGTCATCACCAAGGGAACGGTGATAGAGGTCAATGTCAGTGAGCTGGGCCTGGTCACACAAGGTGGAAAGGTTATCTGGGGTGAGTTCTTCTTCAGTAAGGATTTTTCTAGGAGCTAATATAACTAAAGTATAATTTTGTTTCTGTTGTCTCTTGTTTTATTTGCATATTTCTAACAAAAGTAGAAATTTTTCATCTTTTGGAGTGAAGATCTTCATAGTGGAATGTTTGATTTTTTTCTTTCTCAGGTAAATACGCCCAGGTGACAAATAACCCAGAGAACGATGGATGTATTAATGCAGTTCTTCTGGTATAAGACTCTCTACCTGTTTCCATCAAGAGCATTGATTAACAGCAGACCTACATTCACCAAAGTGTTGGGAAGGTGGCTGGAGCTGTGATTGGCTACGTCTACTGCAGCAAAAAGGACACTCTGAAAGAAAATCGTTTGATACAAATAAACTTGAAATACCATCAAATATTTCCCTGACTTTTGTATCTTCCTTGTGACTTCATAACAACAGAATAATAATCTCACATTACATCAAAAATCTCTATTAGCTGAAGCTGTTCATGTCTGTCATGTCAGCTCATATGTTGTCTGAGAAGGCGCTTAAAGCCACATTAAACATAAATAATCCAAAATATTGTGATGATGCTGTATTTGAAAAATATCTAGTAAAAATAAAACAAGTTGCCTTTCTAAATTCTGGTTTTTTTTGAATACATGTTAACTTCTGTGGTGCTGTAAACTGTTGGGTGCAAAACATCAATCAAGTTTACCGTTTTCATTTTTTCTCCACATACGACAGTTCTGAAGCTGATTATGAACCTAAAGTGACAATTATATTTAGAAAGATCTTGATTATTTTAGTTTAAATCCCTTTACATCTGTACTGAAGACAGTACAGATGTAAAATTACCATAATTGTGCTTGTAGGGCAAGTGGGAGGTGCCTCACTTGCACAGTACAGATGTACTGTCTTCACTTCCACAGATTCCAACATGGGAATTTCAGTGATTTATTTACTTCTGTATAGTAGAGCTGCATGACCTTAGGAAAAAAGATGTGATATGTGCTGAAAAATTAAATGAATTTCCATATGAACAAGGTTTTATTACAGAAGTTGCTTCAGGTCAAAGTCTAACTTAGTGCATTTCCATATTTACCCTTTAAAATATGATTACAATGTGTTGTGTACATTATAAGTGAAAAATGCTTTAAAGCGATTATCATGGTCTTGATTTTGTTTTATAACAAAAACCAGTTTTTGAGAATCACCTGATAGATTTCACACAATGTAGCGCTTTGATTGGGAAGCATCAACCCAACACAAACTGTTTCCATGTAGAGTTGATGATGAGGTGACAATCCTGAGTTTCTTAAAAACAAATCTTATGACATCTAATTTCACTTGTGCAATAGCTGCTTAAGTGCAAAATTCCTTCCAATAAAAACAGAAAAGATTTGAGGCAGTGACTTTCTGTAGTTCGTTCACATCATGTAGTGTCTCATCCTCATGTCCTTCAGATGCGCACATCTATATATAGAAGTTTAGTTTGTTCTGTACCGTCTTGCAACCTGTGGAAGAGAATAGTTTCTCAGGTTTTGGGGAATAGATCATTTCGCTGGCTACCTTATCCGCCACGTCGCGGTTCGGTGTGAGGTTTCTGGCTTTCATCTCGGCCATGGCGCACTGCACCACGTGCCGGTACTCCAGAGGCAGGAAGGGGACAAAAACGTCCACCAGGTTCTTGTCGATCAAACTTGTACGAAAGAAGCCCCCTGTGGGACGGGAAACAGAAAAGGACTCTTGAGCGCTTTTACTTGATTTTAAGGAAATGTCAACGAGACCTCAGCTGACCGTTTTTGCTGTTGTACACGGACAGCGAAAGTGCGTTTTCCAGGTCTTTGAGTTTAATCTCTTCTCGGGAATGTCCGTCCTGCCAGAACTCTAGAGCCGTTTTAATGATGTTGTCTCCTCCTTCGTTGCTGTTGGACAAAAAAAACACACAAAAAAAAACTTGGGTTCAATGCATCGTCTGAGAAAAGAGTAAACCATTAGTGAAACTGGGCATGGAGATCATTAACCACGGAGGCAGCCTGGAAGAAAGAACACCTGTTTGAAGTTGCAAAGGAGTTGAGACTGGAGCAGAAACTCAACGTTCATTAACGTGATAACACTAAGCAATAGCTTCAATAGAGGGTCAAAGCGTATTCATGGTCTAGAATGGCTCAATCACAGCCCAGATCCGCATTCAGAGTTGCTTTATAGTAGATAATATACCCTGAATTACAAACTATTCTAGCAGATGTTTTATTTGTTGTTGTTTTTTTTCGAGAAAAATCTGTATTTTTCTGCATTTACTTCATGAACACAATCATAACTCAAAATAAAACTAGCCTATTGTGGTCCTGCTTAAATGAAACTGAAATCTTGTGAGGTCTTACCTGAGGAAGATGAAGATGGACTTCCCATAAGAAACCCCGTCCAGATTATCATAGTATTCCAGATATGGCTTGATGCTGTCAATCAGGCCCGGGTGCATCTTGTCCATCTCATCAAAGATGAACATGGAGCGCTCACACTTGGTCACATTGCCTCTGATCCACTCCCGCAACTGAGACTGAAAAGAAAAGCAATTCAGCTGGCTGAACCGGACAGGAAATGACTCTCACTAGGTAAAGCGCTCCCGGGCTTTAAAAACAGCAATTATTAAACCCAATTGTTAAAAACTTCAACTAGAAACTAGTGATCAGGCCCAAAATCTGGGTGTAGTGATGGACCTTCAGAGTCACATAAATACAGGTACAAAGTCTGCCTTCTATCACCCGAAAGACAGGCTTAAAGGACAAACGTTCCTGGAAGATCTCATCTAGTGTGTTCCTTTTTAGCCACATTGATTACTGCAACTGTGTCTGCACACGTCTGCCTAGAAAATTCATCAGACAGCTCCAGGAAGATAGAGCACTTCACCCGGGTTCCAGAGTCCTTGCACAGGCTCCCTGTAGCTCATAGATGAGACTTAAAAATGCTTTTGTAAGTTAATAAAGCACCAAATGGGAAATCCTGCGATGGACTGGCGACCTGTGCAGCGTTTACCCCGCCTCTTGCCTGAGACATTCGCTGGCGATAGGATGGATGGATGGATGGATGGATGGATGGATGGATGGATGGATGGATGGATGGATGGATGGATGGATGGATGGAAGGACGGACAGACGAGATTTCACCAAAATACATTGACATGCTGTTGTTTTATCAACCTTACAGACCTCTCGGGTCTTCTGGTTCTGGTCTGCACTGCATCCCCAGAACCAGAAAAAATATGGAACTAACTTCCAGAAGGAAAACAAAACAAACAAACAAAAAAAAAAATGCTCAAACACAGAGTTCCTTTAAATCAAGGCTAAAGGTCCCACCTGTTTAGAGTTATAACTGGAGCATTGATTAGTTCTAGTCTTCATTCTAATATTTATCAAAGGTTAATCTAAATAATTTTCAGAACGCCATTTGACAAAATGTAGTGTTGTTCATTGCTTGCTGTTCACAATATAATCAGTTACAGCATTATGTTTTCATAATGTAAAGTATTTTGAATTGTCCTAAACTTGTCTTGACTTGAATAGAGATGTGGGGTATTCCTAACCTTGTACGTATCAATCTGATGTTTATGCGGGAAGTGAAAAGTGGACGTGAACAAGTGGACAAAGTCGCTTTTCATTCCGTTGGTGTAAATGCTTTCGGCGAGGACCTGGCTGGCAAAGTTCTTCCCCGTGCCGGACCACCCGTGGAGAGAGAGCACCAGAGGCTTCTTCGGGTTCCTGTTGTTCACAAAACCTTTCACAGCATTTAAAATGATGCTGGACGCGATGTGCTGTCCGAAGAGCTTGTTGTTCAGGTCCCTCTCAAGCCCTGAAGAATTTAGACAAAAAGCAAATCAGGAGATTTGTGGCTGGAACCGCAGGAGTCATATAGGAAAGGTTTCCAAGAAGGCCACAAATTTCTTTTCTAAATCGGTGGAGTAATGTCTGGTGTCTTGCAAATTAATAAAAACAAATGCATTGTATTACCTGATACGAGTTGCAAGAAGAGGTTTGAGGGCTTGAAGAAATGATGTCAAGCTTTGACATATTTGTTATTACGATCGCCTAAAAGTGATCCACAGAAACTGGTGATTGAATGTCTCTGTCTACAAAGGGTACTGATTAGAGCAAAACTACTTGATATTGCCCTGCTTTACAGAATTGCACTATTCATGGTGCGTTTGTGGACAAGTATTCCCTCTGGTTTTGATGAAGCTCGAAGGAACATTGCTCCTTTCTCACTTGTGAGCAGCAGTTATGACGCATAACATTTTCTTTCCCACCAGGAAATTAAAGTCACACCTCAAACTTTAATTAAAACCTGAACTATGACCCCAAATTCTAAGAGAAATTGAAGAGGATCCTTCATGCATGCAGAGCAGGACCAACGAGCAGAGAGAGAAGGAGGAAGTCCCGTCTCTTCTATCAGTGACGCCAGACAAGGATCGACCCCCGCCCCCCGATCCCCAAAGTCTCGCTGACTGGATTTGTAACCACACAGCCGACAGAAATTTGAAGAGGAGTGGGGAAAAGCTGGTGTCATGCTGCCATGGCTGCTGGAAACTGACGTGGCAAATTCAGGTTTATGTGGCAGCTTCTGCGGTAGCTAACACTTTGGTGGCAACTGCCACACCTTCCATGGCAGATTAAATATTGAATATGAATAAGTTATGAAACAAAAATGAAATTAATTTTTTAAAAATTGAATAAAAAGCAAGATTAGATGTTGTTGACGCTGCCATCTTTAAAGGGCTGGACCTTTAAGTGATGAAGAGGAAAAAAAAACAGCCTTCAGTTTCTTTTGGCCTGAGTGCAGCGCTCACTAGAGCAACTTGTGGCCTTTTATTAGCTGATTGCACTTATTTGTGTAAATCTCCACCCAAAACAGGAAGTCAACAAGAACATCAACAATAAGATTCAACGCATGTACAATACACATACCTTTGCCAATGATTTGGTGCGGCATCTGTGGCAGGGGCCACAGACTCCGTGACAGATGACACCAAATCAGTGACGGCTTTACGTGTATCTATACATTCTTGTTCATTTGTTTTTTAGCGATTTTGGTCAATATACATTTCTTCATATTCAATGTTCAATCTGCCACTAAAGCCATGTCATGTGCCATTTAATCGGTGACCTCCGTCACACGGACCATGTCATCTGACACTGTGGCAATTAACATTCATTCTGCAACATGAGAGACAGCAGTGACCTTGGCCCTGCTGCTGCACATTGGACCATTGGTAGACGTTTATCTGACACACTGACGTTCGTCCCCTGGTTTTAAGCTGTGTGCATTCCAACCCAAAAATAACCTAAATTACTGAGGTGATCTGTAGATGTGGAAGTGTTGCCAAACACTGACTACTAGACAATATCCTCCAGTTTCGTTTTCATTGAACAAACGAGTTCACCAAACAGGTATGCGAAATTGGATTTTGTTTTTTTTAATACAAGAAGTTTGTGTGGAGTTACCACAGACTTCTCATAGTCCGCGTTAATTCTACACAAGAACAGCATCAAGGAGCTTCCCTCTACGACGTCATTGGTTTTGAGCTACGGTGATCGTGGCTCCTGCAGGGTTTGAATTTGACGCTCTTAAGAATTAAAGTTAAAAAAAAAAAAGAAAAAAAAAAAAGAAAAGAAGAAGAACACAGACGACACTCAGAGGCTGAGGTGGTATTGCTCACTTACTTGCTCCATTGAATGATATCCAATTGGGTTGGCAGCACTCGCGGTAGTAGCAGATCATACTTCTGGCTAAAATCCCTGAGAAACCAGCAGCCATTCCCACCGCGATAGTGGTGCTGATGGGCTCCAGCGCCGCCGCCACGCTGGAGTAGAGAAGCAACCAGAGGAGCAGGACGTGCTGCTTTCTCGGACGCATTCCGACTACCAAGACAAACTGGGGTAAAACCGAAGGGAACACATTTTTATGGCGAAGAGACTTGAAGGGGAAGTGCTGCTGTTGTTAAATTGGTGAGGTCAGGGTCCAAAGGTGCCTGATCCAGTTTTATTTACAGTGTACCTTAAAGGCTTGTGGTGTTTGTTTGTCCTTTTACTTAGGATATAGGAATCATATCTAAAATGGGAACTTATCTTGATAACTCAGAAACCACTCTGTTACTTTTCAAGCCATGACCTTAAGTGTTTTCTGATTCAAAAATATTTACAAATGACACCCAAATATAACTTTCCTTACGGACAAGTGTAGGGTTTTAAACTGGTGTGGGAATGCACTGTTCGACTCCATGCTCCATCGACGAATCGACCAAATTTTAAAACTGCATCATAAAACAGTACACAGAAACCTATCAGCATTGGTATTTATGGTTGCACTCCATTTCTGCTAATAAATGAACAGTGAGCTATGTGATTCAGAACTAAACGCTGATTTGATTCCTGCCCTTTACCCCAAAAATCAAATATCAAAAGGCTGAAATTCAAGGTGTTCAGATGTGGGAATACCATTCTTTACTTGTCATTGCATGTCACTATTGCATATTTTGCTGGAGAATAGATTTTCCCAGTAATTAGTGGAATAATAAATGATGGTGTTGTTGTTTTGAGACATTTTCAAATAATATGCTGATAATGATAATGCAATAGCGGAAGTTTTCTCTCTCAAGCTTTCATTTTGTAAGGAGCTGTTGACACTGAAACTGGGAGATATTGTAAGTTACAGCACAGCAAAACAATAACTAAAAAAATAAAAAATAAAAAAATAAAAAAAAATTCCTACACACAACTGAAACCTTAAATAAAATGACGTCTCTAAACAAAATTTCACTTCAAAGTCAACCATCAAAATAGAAATTATCAAGCTAATTTTATGATGCATTCTCCTCTGGACCACCAGATGCACCATGCATTTCTGTGTTAACCAGATATTTTCCCGAATTTAACTTTTCCTCCTCTTTAGCCATGGAGAACGATAAACCATATTTCGATTGACGTAAAAAAAGTCGTGTTCTTTCTCTTAAAAGCTATTACGCTTTTCAAATTGTGATATTTTAAGTGCTCTGTAAAATTAAGACGAACAACAGTCTATCTATCAAGATCTCTTCTTATAACACATTTTTTCTTTGAAAATGTATTAGGCTATTTTTGTAGTCTGTCATCTGAGCCAGCCATATTCACATAACAATATGTGATTGTTATTATTAAGCAATTGCCCCCTCGGGATCAATAAAGTTTATTCTATTTTAAATGTACTAATTTTAAATAGAAGTGAGGGTGCATCTTCATGTACTTAATTTGTATAAATCGGGGAAGTCAAACTGCAGTCATCTAGGGCCGCTGTCCTGCAGTTTTTAGATGAGCCACAGGTACAAAACGCTGGAATGAAATGGCTTAATTACCTCCTCCTTGTGTCGACAAGTTCTCCAAAGTATTTATGTTGGAAAAAAAAAACCCCAACTTCTTAAAAATTAAGGTTTTGGTTTACACTATTTCCCATCCTCCTGCTGCACCAGCTTTATGATTTTTCTTAAACTGTTTCACATGAAGTTGCACTTTGCTCCGTCATGCTATGCAAGCTGTTTGATGATTATACAACTTTTCCCATATCAACGGCAGCTGATCCCATGACGGGTTTATTGAAGTGATGAAAGAGTGGTCACTGAATGAGCAGGAATCTGGTGTTCCGTTTATATTAACGAGTGAAACGCCGACATTCAGAAACATTTTTTATTGTGAGCTGTGATCTGATTTCCTTGAAGCTCCTTGGCTGTGCACATCAGAAATTCACGTTCACATTGAGAGGGAAACAGAGGCAGTCGCACTGAAAAGGTTTGCTTTGTTCTTACTTGTACAACCAGCCGAGCCTATCGTCCTGCTGCTTAAAAAGTAGAATACAGTAGCTCCAAAAAAAAAAAAAAAAAAAGCATAGATGCCCCTTAGTGTGGCACCGAAACAAAGAGAAGTCATCTAAACTTTTCCCAACATCAGTGTAACATTTATTCTGTACAAATCAACTAAAGAAAAAAAAAAAATCTGTTGGAATATTTTTTGGGTGTTTTTGCAAAAATGCAGTTTAGTAATTATGAAGAACCTTAAACTAAAATGTGGTAGATTTAATTTCATCATTCACTCTGCTTGAGTAAACACTAGGTCTGCACAATGGCAGGAAAATATATAAGTGTGATGCTTGTGCTGAAAATTACAGCAATATTAATTATTACCCCATATTTTATTTTACCGTCCTCCATGTTGCAGCTCGGCCGCTAAAACTATGTATCAGGTGTAAACATTAAGAGCAGAGTTCATCCTGTTGGTTAAATACATCAAAAGTGCCCAGATAAAATATTGTGTCTAAGGCTGATCTTTGCTATTTCTATTAGGAGAGCACCGATTGCAGTTTTTCTGCCAATCGTTCATTTAAACAACTTTTACCAATTTTGTCTTTTTTAAAATTTTTGTCTAAAACGTCACTAAATACAGCAACGAAGACACCAAGTTGGCAGCAATAGGATGACGATTGTTAACCCTGTGCTTACAAACATAATTTTCAGACTTTTGCGAAGACAGGTGAGATCGGTGGATTTATGTACGTATCGGCCGATTGCCGATCAAACCAAAACTAATGAAATCAGAGTTGATTTGTTGGCGCGCTGCTAATTTTGATATTGCACGTTCTGATATTTTGTGATGGCCAAGCTAAAGTTCAGAACAAACATCAATTGTAAATCGCCTCATGAGATAGACTTGGAGAGCTGCTGCAAGTCAAAATGCTGGATGAAAATGCCCAGATGCTTAAATTAATAAAGTTTAAAGTTTATAAAACTACGCTACTTCAGCTAAGCTAATGCTTTCCAACTGATTTATTTATTTTTCAGCTGATCTGTATTAGAGTAGTACAAAATTATGCGATAGGTGATAATGTGTGTAAGTCAAGTTGAGTCTTCCAAAATAAAGTGTTATGGTCTTTCTGCTTTTGGTTTCCAGAAAACAAAAATCATAATTATCATCCGTCCGAGTGCTGAAAAAATTAAGTAAATGTCCATCTTAGCAAGAATTTATTACAAAATGGCTTCAGGTCAATGTGTAAGTTAATTCCCTAATTCCCAGCGTAATCATTCTAAAATATGATTAAGCTGCATTATGTTGTCATAACGATAAATTCATCCACATTACATGTGAAAATGTCTTAAAGAGACTTGTCATGGTCTTGTTTTCTTTTCGTAACAAAAACCTGACATTTTAAGAAGCAACTGTTCACTTTTGAGAATCACCGTATTTTACACTCAATGTAGCGCTCTGATTGGGAAACGGCAACCAAAACCGTTTCCGTTCAGACGGTCAGAATCGACGACAATTCTGAGTTTCTTAACAACAAATCACGTTACACCACTTCATTTCACCCGTGTAATCTTCGTAGTGCAGTGAAGTTTAACAATGAGGAATAAAAGACTTAAGTTTGAAAAAAAAAAAGAAAAAGAGACTTCTTGTTTTCACCTCACCTACACCACCGGCTGCTCGTTTATTGAGGTGAATGAACAGCTGTTGACGTGTAAAATTCTCCTAAAAGCTGAGAAAAAGGTTTAAGGCAGTTCGTTCACATCACGTCGGAGAACGACTCCAAAGGGAAACGGGTCTCCCTGACAGGAAGACATCAATATTTAAGAGTTTTTGCAAGCACACGCAACCGTCCAAGACTGGCGACATAAAACCAGAGATTAAGCTCTTTAGCCAGGGACAAATTGCTCCAACCGCTTGAATATTTCATCCAGCTGGCGCTGGGTGTAAGTGAGAAGGCCTCCTGATGGCTTGATGGCCACAAGGTCAGACAGAGAAACTTTCACTAAACTCTCTCCAGCCAGATCGGCTTCCTGTCTCTAGTCGTTTTGGCTGCAAAGTTCGTTTTCTAAAAATAAAAGTGCACTTAGTGACTCATTTTCATGTCCTTCAGATGCGCACATCTATGTGTAGAAGTCCAATTTGCTCTCTATCGTCTTGCAGCCTTTGACGGAGAACACTCGCTCAGATTTGGGGAAGTAGACCAAATCCCTGGCCACCTGGTCCGCCACATCGGGGTTCGGTGTGAGGTTTCTGGCTTTCATCTCGGCCATGGCGCACTGCACCACGTGCAGGTACTCCAGAGGCAGGAAGGGGACGAAGAAGTCCACCAGGTTCTTGTCGATCAAACTTGTACGAAAGAAGCCGCCTGAGGGAAGAGAAACGGAAAAGTACTTCCAAGAACTTTACGTATTTTTGTTGCTTTTTTTTTTTTTTTAAAGAATCTGCGACGTGACCTCGGCTTACTTTTGTTGTTGTTGAACACGGACAGCGAGAGTGTCGTCTCCAGGTCTTTGAGCTCGATCTCTTCTCGATTTTTTCCCGCTTTCCAGAACTCCAGAGCGGTCTGGATGATGCCGTCTCCTCCTGCGTTGCTGTCGGGTGAAAACCGGAAGCGATACATAAAATCCAGTGCAATCAGTTGCCTTTAGAAATCTTGTGATTAGGAAACGGAGATCACTTGTAGTTCACTATGAGTGGATAAAGGGTGTGTCACACCTGTTAGTTGGATACAATTAGTTTGAATGCTTTGTTTCTTTTCATTTACTACATTCGACAAAAGTCAATATAAAACCAGGAGTATCAATTTCCTAAGACACAAGCCAAATTTTCTGAAGACTTCGTCGTTTACCTGAGGAAGATGAAGATGGATTTCCGATAAGAAACCCCGTCCAGTTTGTCGTAGTAGTCCAGGTATGGCTTGATGCTGTCAATCAGGCCCGGGTGCATCTTGTCCATCTCATCAAAGATGAACATGGAGCGCTCGCAGTTGCTCACATTGCCTCTGATCCACTCCTGCAACTGAGACTGAGGACGAAAGCAAGCAATTCAAACAGGTCAGACGGCTGAAATGTGTTGGAAAAATCCACACGGACTGCAGCTCACCTTGTAGGTGGCTATGTGCTCCACGTGCGGGAAGTGAAGCGTGGACGTGAACACGTGGACGAAGCGGCTGTGCATTCCTTCGGCGAAAACGCTTTCGGCGATGAGCTGGCTCACGTAGTTCTTCCCCGTGCCGGTCCACCCGTGGAGCGAGAGCACCAGTGGCTTCTTGGGGTTCGGGTTGCTCATGAAGCCGTTCACGGCTTTTAAGATGATGCGGGACGCAATGTGCTGTCCGAACAGCTTGTTGTCCAGGTCCGTCTTGAGCCCTGCAGAATTTAGACCAGAGAGACATCAGGATCGGTTGCCGTCAAGTCGATTCTTACTTTTCCCTCGTTTTCTTTTTTTTTCTTTTTGCGCTTGGTTTTTCACTTTCCTGCGGGCAACGAGATGTTTCCCACTCATCTCAATGGTAAAAGATCACAACCTTGACTCCAATGTCTCTCAGCCTGAATTTCCAACTATATGGTAAGACAAAGATTTAAAGAGGAGCTGCAAAAGCAAATGATGCGGATCAGCGATGCTCCCCAGCAACTGCAGATGTCGTCCAGGATGTACTACTGTAAATATCTTCTTTTTCCCTGCATATTGTGCTATAAGACTGACATAAAGTAAGAGTCTTCAGTCAGAGGTTTCTGCAGATTCGTTGCGAAACTGACTGCTACTGAAGTTGGCAGCAGAAAAAAAAGAAATGGGGTAACAACTCCTCTATGCCACGATAACGACTAAAACTCATTGTTCAAGCAGTATTAACCATTTATGTCCGTTTTGTTGTTGTTTTTAAAGCTTCTCTAATGTGAACTACAATGCTGTAGAGATCTACAGATGCAGAAATTCTGCAGCAATTGCTAGAACCAAGTGCTAAAAAGGGCAATATTTTTTGGTTTCAGTTTACATTACCTCCCACACACACACACGGTAAAATGCGCCATTTTACCGTCTCCCTGCTGGTTGGTGCAAAGTGGACTTCTTACACCAGGCTCGGGTATCAACGTTGCGCTCCAGCTCACCTGTTGCGTTATAAGCTATCCATTTTGGATCGCACGTTTCCTGAAAGTATCTGAAGATAGTCCGGCCCAGCGCAGCCCCGACACCGACTACCACCGTTGTTGTGATCGGATCAAACGCGTTCACCAACCCGCCGAATGTCAGTGTCGCCCACAGACAGATGTGCGAAACTTTCATTGTGGAGCCACGGGGATCGTTTCCGACGTAAATTTGTGGAATAAAACGGTACGGAGGGCACGAGAGAAAGAAAAAAAAAAAAACGGCGGAAAGCCTGCGCGGACGCTTCCGCCTACGTCATTGTTTTTTTTTTTTTTTTTGGTTTTTGTTTTGAGTTACGTTCAAGACAGGTAGAAATTTTTTTTTAATTGGATACTCATGAGAATTAAAGTGAGAAAAAAAAAAAAAAAAAAAACACTAAAAAGCAGCAGGACTGTTTGCTTACTCGTTATATTGAATGATATCCACTCGGGTCGGCAGCACTCGCGGAAATAGTAGAAGATGTTCTGGTATCTCGCTAAAATCCCCGTTAGAGCCGCAGCCATTCCCACCGCGATAGTGGTGCTGATGGGCTCCAGCGCCGCCGCCACGCTGGAGTGGAGAAGCAGCCAGAGGAGCAGGACGTGTTGCTTTCTCGGACGCATGTCTCTTTCACGAGGGCGAACCGGGATAAAGCCGAGAGGAGCGCGTTGTTATGGCGAAGCGGTCTCGAAGCGGAAGTGCTGCTGTTGTTCAACTGGTGACGTCAGGGTCCAAAGGTTCTTCTTCTTCTCTTTCTGCTTCTTCTTTATCTTCTTAAAGGGGTTCAGTTTCCCAAACACTTTCAGCCTCTGACTCCCTGACAGGGACATGACTGATTTTATTTATTTATTTATTTATTTATTTATTTATTTATCATCGTTTTACAAAATTGTTTCTTAAATATAATCTTTGGAGATCATATGAATGGGTCATCACCCTGGATAAGCAAAAAAACGTGGCCGTAAGACACTTTCATAGAGTTTCACATTACAAAATAATAATAATAATTATTATTATTGATATATATTCTTAACCTTTCTGCAAAAATATTTTACTTGATAAACCACAAGAAGCTTAAGAGAGACGTCATCTGCTTAATAAGTGGAGCCTGGTTTCTGATAGTAAAAATATTTCCGCAAACCCGAATGCAACTTTTTGCGTTATGTACAAAATGTAAATAAATAAATAACAGCACCAGACCAAACTCATTTAAGTGAGACTTATCAGCCTCATGGTGGCGCTACAGCACAGCTGAGAGAGGTCCCAGGGATTCAGAACCAGACGTAAAACGCACAGGACACACAATCACGACCAAACTTTCGTAAAAGCATGGAAAAAAAATGAAAGAGAAAAAAAATAAAACCTCGTCTCCATTAGGATGCAGAAAGTAAGACAGAAACTGGATGAATACTGTGACAAAATAAAACATCACTGCTGGGTGCCATGGAGATACTGTTGTATCTGAAATCACAGTCATTCCGCCAGGTTGGTACTGATCAACATCTAAACAATGGAGATTGTTTCCAGAAAAGATAAATAAACATGTAGCAAGATAACTGTGGAAGCAGGCTGCTTGTATGTGGAGGAATGAGATTGTCATCGAGTGGGAAAAGGCAGTGAGTGGATGCGATCTGATGACTGGATGATTGGAGCTCTCTCCTCTTTCCTTTCATTTCTCCAGCACAGATTCCCACAGTAGTTAGGAGAAGGCTACCAGAGGGCGCAGGTCAGCCTTTAATCCTTCTATAAACAGACAGCAGTGCCACCACTCACACTTAAACGCCCCCTTTACCCCCCCCCCCCCCACTCCCACACTGTTCACCTCATCTCAGGCTCGCCTGCCCGATCCCCGGCAGGACGGTCTCTCAAAGAATCAAAGCACATTCCTGTGACATGAACAATGAGATGATCCACAGAAAGGAGGCTCAGAGAGCCGTATCTGAAGATCTGCATGTACATAATGCTCGAAGATAAGAAACCCAGGTGTGTTTTCCTGTTGTGGTGCTGCTCACCCACCAGGAGGGGTGTGAACAGCGAGCATGTGGTGCAGCTGGCTATAATTCCTGCTATTTGTCCCAATCTAATTTTAATCATTGTTATTTTTTTTGTCTAGAAAATTTAAAAAGGTCACAGAAAAAATAACTTGTAAGGAAACATGCAACCAGTAGACATGTAAAATGTCGCACTCTTTTTAAGCAATTATTGTGTTAAAGAATTTTATTTTACTTACTTTGATGTAGCTTTTTGAAAGAATGTGACGAGATTGTGAAATTTGTGGACTGGAATTCCAAAATGTATGTCAAAACAGCCTGTGTGTGACGTAGTATTTAAAAGATCGTCTGTTCTCTAAATCTGAAGAATTCAGGGAGAATAAGAATCAAATCAACACCAAAATCCGAGCCACAGTTCAGATATGAACGTGTCTTTTTCCACATTCGTATCTTATGCTACTGAGAATAAAATAGGCAGTTTCTTGATTTGTTCTTTTTCAAAGTTCTTCTTTTTTGCCTTTCTTGTTTCAGATCTTCAAACAAATTATATTATCTATCAAAGGTAACCTGAGTAAATACAAAAAAAAAAAAAATAAATCATACAATGGCTTTAATTTATTTGGGTTAAAAAAATTGTCTCACTGGGAAAAAGAAATAACCCCAAAATCTAATAACTTGTCATGTCAATAATAATGTCCCTCCTCCCCCTTAATAAATTCAATCACATTGAAATGATTGCTCTCCGAATATTGACATAAAATGAAGTACATATTTCTGCAAAGCAGGCAGCACAACTATATTTTGTTTCCTCTGTTTGATCTGTTGTAAAACTAGCAATCTGTGAGGGACTTAAGCTCTTCCTGATGGTGGCACTGCAGACACATTTCAGTGGTTCCAAACTTCAAGCGGAAACCAGGGAGAGTCCCATCATGTTCTGCTTTCAGGAGTGAAATGGGAGGCTCAATCCCTGGTTGCAATATTTATTGAGTGGAAAAATGGCAAATAAAAACAGAGGTTTTTAATGAACGTAAAGAAACAATACAAATGTTACAAATTGGTCTAAAGCAAGATTGACCTGCTTGGTCAAAAACTCAAAATCATTGATATGATGAGAAGAAGGGAGAGCAAAACTTCTCTTGAACTCAATAATGGGCAACAATGTACAATATTTCATTTTCTAGAACCAAATCTAATCTCTTCTTGTGAATTAATGGAGTGTTGTTTCAGCAAGAAATAAAGCTACAAACTTGGTAAAGGTACATTTATTTATGTCGCGCATTTTCAGGAATTACAGGAATTAAAAGGAAATACAAACAAGATAAGCCAAAGGGAAGAGCAAAAGAAGAAAAAGCTAATAATGTTGATCCAAAGTAAATAAACTAGATACTCCTATTCAGGGATGGTAGATGAGTATGAGGAAGTGTCCTCTGGTCTAATTCCTTTTCTGGTTTGGAAGAAAAGGAGTCTAAAAGGTTGTCTTTCTGGATTCTAAGTTTGTTCTGATCCTTGTTCTGGGTTCCTCATAGGTCTTTTCCCAAGAATTTTTTTTTAGGGATTCACAGATCAGATATTTGTAAAATCTCATCTTCAGTTTTGTCGTGCAGAATTCTTTTTTTCTCTTTTTTTTATTGTTTCTTTTACGAAAGAGCTTTCAAAATGTCACAATCCAGCTTTTTCGCCATGACAAGTCAATAAACATGCATTTTGGGCAGAGACGTCGTCCCACCATACGAGGTAGAGCAGTCTCGGCAAAACACAGTTTAAGACAAAACTACTGCAGCCTTAAGATTTATCAACGTCTTTGTATTAGGACAGTTTTGTGTTTTTCTCAAATCTGTCTAAATCCAACATGTGCTATGAACGACAGAGGTGAGGTTTAAGCTTCCTGTTTTCTACTGAGATCTTGAGACCGACGCCCTCTTGAGTTTAGCGCTATGGTCAGCATCCTGAACAAAGAGCTGAAATTTTTCCCCTTAAGTGTCTTCAGACATTAAACAGTTCACTTCTACTTGGAGAAGAATGTTGTCACCACAACTCTGTAGTGCTTCCGTGTGTTGTGTTAATTGCTCTAAAAAAAGATTTCATTTGTGATTTACCCACTGGTCGCTTACCAGGTCGGACCGGTCAGTTTGAAAATTGGCCAGTTGTGATCATCAAGCAATTGCTTGGTCCATCTTCAGGCAACTTAATTTTATTGATATACAATATTTTGTTGCTGATATTTTCTTGCTGCCTTTTAGAGTTTTGCATGGAATACCGACTTTAAGATTTGGTGCTTCGTTGAGACAAATAATTTCTTGGTCATTTTATGAAGTAAGATTTTACAGCAAAGTCAGGATTTCTACAAACTGATAACTCTGATTCTCTTATTCCTCTCTTTGCTCTGAAATAAAACCAGAGCAAATAGAGGAAGAAAACGTTTCGAAAGCATCTCCTCCTGATGGATTACGATCATCGAAGGGCAAAAAGTTACGCTCCTATAAAATGTGACAGAGATAACTCAAAACACCAGAACCAACCGTGTTTGTGTTCTGGTTTGCTCATCCGCCAGGAGAAGAAACCTGAATGATCCCAGGCTCGTCTTCCCACGGATAATCTGCAACACCTGCTGTCAGATCCAAACGGATGCACCACATGTGTGTAAGCCTCAGCAGGGAGTGAATTATGACGGGGGGTTTTCTGCTGGTTTCTATGTAAACAAAACTAAGTAGTTGTTTTTTTTGTCATGCCAGTCGCTGCGGCGGCAGCAGTTAAAATCCTCAACCGTGGGACAGTTTCCCGTGTCGGACATGAATGTCCCTCACGCAGCGACGAGATGGAACTCTCACATCCCATCATGCACCAGGACAATGCAGAGCAGCAAAAAACGACAGGCCCCAAATTCTACACCGAGGCTTGTGAATAGGAGAAAAACGCGCCTTAGCACAATGCCTGCAGTCATTTCACAAACATTCCCTGAGTCGTCCCTATTGTGTCAGAGCAGCGGTACATAATGTAAACATCCTCTCTCTGTGCCGACACGCAACTATATTGAGACTCTCCACAGGAAGTGACTTCATGTCGAGCGTCCGCCGCACTCTTCCTCTCTCAGGTGGGGGAGCATTCTTGGCAGCCGACCTCCGGGGTCAAGGAAGCAGAGGTTAGACTGTGATGCCACTGAATGCTACAAGCGGCAAACACTTTCTGTGTTTTTTTAAAATTCATATTTATGAACACATTTCTGTTTGGGTCACTAATCGTGTTTTGTTCTAAATGCTGTTGTTGTTGTCCATTGTGTGACTGTCCAGTGAACTCGAGAGGTTTTTTGAATTAACTTTTGGAAAATGGCAAATTTATATCCCAGTGAAATAGGAAAACATGCTTTGCTAATAATAAGCTCCTTGATGGTGTGTGAAAACGTGATATTTGTATTAAATAACGTGGTATTGCAGACTTTAAAGACCAGATGATTTTAGTTCAACCTCTGGTGGATTCCATCAGAAAACTGAAAATGGGTCGTAATTGTGTTTTCCACAATTTTCCACAAAGAGTGCATAATATTCATGATAGCATACAAAAAAAAAAGTTTCTCCATTTAATTTTAAATCTGGGATGATTAGTTGAGATGGAAAATCACATCATAACGTTGGAACTGAAATCTAGAGGACCGGTTGTGTGGCAATAAATAAATAAATTGTACCGTTTTTTTCTTAGTTTTTGAGAAAATTCTGGTTTGTCTTATTGCCAACAAATATACAGAGATCTGTCTAACTTTACAGTGAGCCAGTTGGGGAGTAAGGCTGAAGAGCACAGGTAGCGGTTTGACGAAAAGGCAGACATACTTGGCTGACATTCATAAAACCTGAGAGGAAGCTTTAAGGGTCAAGTTTTGGTACAGTTTAAAGCAAATCCACATGTAACCTGCAGCAACGCACGCAGAGAAACATGCTGACTGGAGAGAGCGGAGAAGGAGTGGAGAAATACCTGTGAATCGGTTTGGTTTGTAAAGCAAACATGTTTCTGGACATTTTGAACTTAGCACCACTTCAGGGAAAAAAAGGTTTGCTAGGTTAAAGAAAGCCTCATTGGTTATTGGTCTCACTCGTTATTGATCCCAGAACATGCGTGGATGAACAGATGCTTCATCTGTGACTTTATTTTAACTGTCTGGGAAATTTAAGTGACACGTCGGGGATGAGTGCTACCAAAATAACACTGAAACAAAAGAGCGTTTTCGCACCGATTAGCAGCAGATCCCTTCGCGTATGAAAGTTGAGCTGATTTCAAAAAGCATGAAGTCACGTGACCGCGTTTAGAGAGCAAACAGGAAGTCAGGGAGACGGTAGAGATGCTAAGCCAGCTTTTAGGAGCGGGAACAGTTAAAGGACGGGGCAATCAAGCCAATCTCTGCTGACCTTCACTTGTTTATCTTTTCTTTTTATTGTTGTCGTTGGGGTATTTGAGTGTCCTTCTGGTCTGGAGGCCAAACAAACACAAGTCGAACTGGGGTCGCAAGTTCTTCGCACAGGTGTCTCGGGGGAATGCCAGCGAGGTACCGGCATCTTTTCCTCACGACAAGAAACACAATAAAACAATTTTTCACACGCCATCCAGCCATCAGAAAGCCCCAAATCTGTGGTTACAGTGTCACAAGTAACGGCTCCCGAATCGGATTTTGCAAGCCTGCGGCGAGGTCAGAAACTGTAGTAGATCATCCAGCCGTCAACTATTGTACCATGTGTGAATCCCTGCTGTGAGAGGGAGCTTGGGAACAGCCTGCCACAGACGGAGCAGAGAGACGGAGAGGAGGAAACCCCGAATAAATGAAAGGGGCTCAGGGTTGTGTGGACGGGTCGGTTGGGGCGAGAAACAAACAAACATGGGGCTAGTTTTACATCCACCTGCTCTGGCAGCTGTTTTCCATTATCTACTGAGGGTTAACTGTCTGAGCGCACGAGAAATCTTCAAGTCCTCCGAGTGAAAGTGTGTAAATCAAGACTTTAGGCCAATTACAGCAGCACAGCTTCGTAGGCAGCGGAGTCAAAGGTGAGATCTTGGACAGGAAAAAGCAAGACTGTAAATACTGAGAGTAAAATGCGTGAATCAAAAAAAAGAATGTAGCAGAGTGAGGAAAAGGTGCCTTGACGTGACACTCTGAAGTATGAGTTTTATCAAAGAGGAAAGGCTTAAGTCTCATTTTGGGTGTTTGTCTCATGGACTTACACATTTAAATGTTTTTATTATTATTATTATTATTATTATTATTATTATTTATTCCTTAAGTTCTAACTTAAGGAATTCTCCACGGCTCCCGACGAGAAGGGAGCCGTGGAGAACTACACCCGGCCTGAAGCCGCGAATGAGTTCTACGATGGTGACCATGACAACAACAAAGAAAGCGACGTCGAGATCTGAGACTAGAAGCAATTTGGACCGAAATGAAATATGATCAGTTCAACTTTTCCCTCGTCATTGGAGGAAGTTTTTTTATGGACTTCGACAATTTTCCTTTGTTTCAATTTGTCTCTGTAATAGTGATAAAAGTTTGTAGTTTTCTTTCAGCGTTATCTTTGCATAAGCAACGCTGACACAAAATCCGCCTCAGCTGTGTGATTTCGGGGGAACGGTGTCAGTCCCCTGACGAAGATGGAGAGCCAGAGGTTGCTGAAGCCATCTGTAGCCTTTTCTACTTTGCTACTCATTTACTCCGCCGCTCCTGCCCTTTGACCTGCCCCTCTCCTGCGCTCGCCCACTCACCCTCCGAGTTAGCAAACACGAGTTTGAGATAAACACTGTGGGCTGATTAGACTGCGAAAGTGAATCGGTGCGGACAGCCGACGGAACGGGACGCTGATAAGAGCCGCCGGTGACTCTGGTGATCAATGGTCGCGCACCATCTGTACGGGGAGCTGTGTGTCTGTGTGTGGATGCTTGTCCTCCTAGCTGACCTCGCCCTGCCCCCTCCGACCATCCCCATGTCTTCCAGCCAGTCGTCAAATTCAAATAAGAACTTCTGCAAAGACAGAGATCGTGACTGGCGCATAGCGAAGCACAGATTCTGGTTTATATATATATATATAAAAAAAACAAACAAATACAAATAAAAATCAAGCCATTCAAAGCAAATGAATTGTCCCCCTTGGTAAAATAGGAATTTACCATGATTGATCTCATATCTTGAAAAGTTTGGTTTCAATTCAAGAGATACACTACCAAGAGATCTATTAAATAGAAACTGTCTGACGTGATGAGATGGGATCTCAAAAATCAAAGAAAATTCAGAAACTGACCAGAAATAAAGTCACTGATGAAATCTAAGGCAACGGGACTCGACTGAACTAGAATAAGGGGCCATTATGCACAACTTAAGACAATTTGCTACTCTAACCTTCCCAAAAATAGCTTCCCTACCAAAATTACTCCAAGAGAGCATTGATGACTCATCCAGGACGCAAGGACAAATCTTGCGTCTTGGATGCAAGATTTGCATCAAGTATCATGCCCATCATTTCTCTTCCCCTCCTGTCGAGGCCTCGGCGCCGCAGGCCGCGCACACGATACAACGTGCAACAGCTTCACCCTGCAGAGATCCAAACAGAAAGTTATCTACTGGACACTTCTTCACCGTAAGCTGACCAGCGACATCGTCAGGCGGCGTTTCTTCCCAAACAGACCACCCTGCTCTTCCATATGATAGAGTTCTAACTCCACTTTCCCTTCACAGCTTTGCTTTTGTTAAGACGCCCTCCCCCCCTCACACTCACACACACTCAGTCCACCCTTTCCTCCTGTTCATCTCCTCATCTATCAGCCTGCAATGTGACTCATGTATTATTGTAGCGTTAACACAAGGAAGCAACGGTGGACCGGAAGATCTGCTCCCGCAGATTGAACTACTGACTAAATGACGCTTCCTGTCTCCCCCTCCCCTTTTTTTCCCCCCCTTTTCTAATGTTGTCTGCAGGACAACTGCTTCAACACGAAAAGTCTTGTGCTACTGTACAGACCTGGTTAGTGGTTCATTTTGTGCGTTATGTGATTTAATCTGCAGTAAATACAACGTATTTCGCTAAACAACCACAAACAACGGATTAGACATTTTCTTTCTTCCAGGCGACGCGCCATGTTTAGTTAAAGGTATGTTTCCATCAGCTCTGACCAGCTTCACTGTCCCTACTGAAGAACAGCTTACCCACAGCGTGAAGGTACCGTGTTTCAACATTCCGGAGGTGATGCGCTGCATACATTTTCTGAAACACTTAGCACGAACCGGATGATGGCTTTGTCTGCAGTAACAGACAAAGCCTGTTGGGGTCTTTGTGGTCTTTGCCTGTTGTGGTCAACAGAAATGTTGACCACAACATTTCTGTTGTGGTCAAGAGTTGAGCCAAAAAAAAAAAAAAAAAAAGGTAAAAACCTAATTTGTTGATTTAAAAGTTCATCGACGCTGTAACTGTCACCTTGTGTTTTCAGACGTCGGCTGGGGAGAAGTCGGCATCTTAGATGACGCCGCCATGACGCCTGTAGTTGTCACGCTGGGCCACTATGTGGCGCTGTGATTTTGCATGTCATCGAAGGCATTTACACTTTTGACCCTCAGCTTCCACTTCATTGTAAACAGTAACCTATCTCCATCTCCAATAAACAAAATGCTATTGTAATGCTTATAGTCCATATTACAAATTTTAAGTTAAACCTGTAGTATGTAACTTTTGTATAAAAAAAAGGAAAAGAAAAATTACAAAGACTTTGTCATATTTGTTAAAATAATAATCTGTAAAAAGATTGAGCTGCTCCACCTTCTCTCTGAGCTACTATTGCCGTCTGAAAAGCAACCAGTCAGAACTGGGAGGAGGGTCTTAGCACTGCCAATCATGCTCTTGTATGCACTGCTTAATGTGCTGATGGTGGAGAAACAACTTACCGTTACAAGAAAATCCTTTATTCGCCTCTGCCATCAGGAAGAAGCAGTATAATAGCAGATAGTGAGGCCGTTAGGGTGATTGGCAACGCTAAGGCCCTCCTCCTCGCTCTGATTGGTTGTTCAGAGCCAATCAGAGCTCACAACTTAGTGGCAATTTAAAGAAATTTGTTGAATTTTTTTTTTTAAGTTACATACAGCAGCTTTAAGTAGCACAACACAGCACAATGCCATGTTGCGTTTGTTATCTGCCCGTGTTTACCTAAAAAAGTGGCTCACGCCGCATACATTTGTCACCACTGAATGAATTATGATGTACACACAAAGTAAAGCACACTCTACCAGCCCTCGCGGATGTTTGACTTCCCTGCAGCAGAATGTCGGATTGATCAGAAGTCAAAGGTCACAGAAGGTTTGCATCGGAGGAAAAAAAAAAAAAAATCCACCCTGAAACACGGTGCAAATGTAACTTGCACTCTTCACCGCCAATACATCTACATTTACATCGGGGGCGCGAGGGGGTCGCACACAGAAATGTAAAGTCCGAGTTTGAATCAGCGACCCAAACTGGTTCTGACTGAGGGAATGAGCGAAGGCTCAGATCAAGAACATCAAAGACAAGTCAACAATCGCAAAGGTTTTCGCTTTGCTTTGTGTCAAAACCATGAGGTCAACCAAGCGGATGCATTCGTATAAAAGGTTGAAGGTGCAGATGTGCGCTTCTTTTTTTTTTTTTCCCCTTCTCTCTCGGGTGGGGCCAAGCGGGAGGCGGTGGGGCGAACGGGCCTGCAGCGGCGAGATAAATTCAGAAGGGAGTCGATGGGAAGTGCTCTCACATCACTTCCCGTCTTTGTTTGAGCCGCTATTTTCAAGGCTCGGAATGCAGTTCCTGTGGAAGAGGTGAAGGAATTCAAAACAAGACCATTAACCTCTGCGTAGAGGAGCGGCGGGGAGGGAAACGGGTTTGGACGCTTCTGCGTAAATTATTAAAACGGACAAGATTCACCGGCTGTAAATGTATTCATACCAAATGTGTGGGTTATTTATTTAAGCTAGCAGAAGTAGCCAGTTCCAGAGCACTGTTGAATGTCTTTGTGTGTGCATATCAAAGGGTCTGTGGGAGACGGGGAAAACAGGGGTACCACGCCCGCTTCACATCCTGTGGCAGGTTTGTCCTGGTGGATGTGTCTCATGGCCGCCGTCCAGAGACGCGCCAAAAGCCCTCTCGTTCCAACACAAATCCTCGTCTTTAAAGAGGAAGTGTGTGTACTTGTGGGCATAGATGTGCCTGCTTGCACACACACTCTTTCGCCCCGGCGACAAACCGCCCTCGGTTTCAGCCGATCAGCTCATTCCCACAGCTCCCAGCGCCTCCATCTGACTGTGTCGTGGTGACGCTGGGCCATCAGTCATGCTGTCCTCACCTACAGCGGGTCCACAGGCTATTATTGGCTGACGGGCATCTGTCTCCCAGGAACTGTCAGCGATGCCCAGCTCTGCACACACAGACAAGCGGAAATCCACCTCTTTTCTCCAGAACTTCCTCCCCCGTCGCCACTCCGAAGTCCCTCTAATGACTCTCCAGGAAACTGCAGTCAGCAGCTGAGGGATTTCAACTGAAACACAGCAGATCCTTTTTTTTCCCCCCTCCCAAATCCAGTTTGGCAGTAATGGGTGCATGAGTTCCCACTATTTTTGGACATTAAAACCCCTCGACGGGGGTGAGCACACCGATGTGTGCTCACCATCGTCGACCCCGCTGCGTATGCCAGCTTGAGTCGAGGAACGTGCGAGTTTCTGTTTCCTCTCTCTGGCTCTTCGAGAGGCAATCAGAGTCGTCTAAAAGAGGGGAATAGTGCAGAGATTCCCCAGCGTAATCCCCTGGTAAGGGGATCTGCTTACACACATCCATCATCACAGGAATAGTTCGACGTGTTGGACATTTGTTCTCCCCGTAAGAGTCAGGTGAGAAGGCAGCTAGCTCTGCGTTAAATGCGAGTTCACGTTTGGCAGGCGAGTTGCTGAAATTCGTTTCCACGCGTCCCACGTGACATGCAGCGCTACTGCAGCCTGGGTCCAATGGAAACACGTAGCATGGCTAAAGAGCTTTAGCTGGTAAATCAAGATGATGCCACTAAAAAAAATAAATAAAAAATGGTTGCCCAGGGAAGTAGCAGCTTTGCTCGAAAATGTGTGAAAAGCATATAGAGGTAAATTGGGACTGTACAGTTTGTACCAAAGAAAATAATCTGAACCTGAAAAATTATTTTGAAACATGGCAAAAAAAAAAAAAAAAGGTTGAAACTGAAGAAAAAAAATTTTCCGAACTACTTTTCAAGATTCAAGATCTTTTTTCTGCTCGAGATTTTTGTTTTTCTTTATTTATCGAACTCATTTTATGGCCCCAGTTTAGCTCCGTTCAAACGACAACAAACAAAAATATTCTTAAAAATTGTCATTTTTTAAAATAAAGCTTTTTCTATAAGATGATGGATGATTTGGCTTGAAGCGTCTCTTCTCTTGCTCTCGATTGTCTTCGTGTAGCTAAACTAGTCGGCATTGGAAAGCACCGTGATGGCTGATGGGAGTCTGTACCCACCTTCACCTGCAGACCGGCTCGTTTGTCCCAAAATCAATCAGGAAAATCATCGGACGGAAGCAAACAGGGCTCATTTGACGACCGTTTGTCTGTCCAGCTACATGACCAGTAGGTCTTATCGGGTCAGACATATATTTCAGCGGTACGTTCTCTTGACAGCGAGGGTTTCCATCAGTAGAGAGGAGATAATAGAGCGGGGGGAACAGGATTACGCTCAAAATAGGCGGCCAATCGGCACGGCCAGGCCGCACTCAACACGTGGCGAGGCAAACATTTTATCTCCAGAAGCCGTCGTTGCCATCTGTACCGCTCAACTGGAGACTTTCACTCACACTTTGTGGGGCCTTCGCCACTGTCGGAGGCGGTTATGAGAGTGCAACGTCTCATAAAGGCCTCGTAAAGAAGCCATAAGGGAAGCCCATCCGTCTTGATTGTGGAGGGATTTCTCCGCTGTGCACGCTGGGCTCCAGAGTTCAAGAGGTGATTCTGCTTCCATACGTTTTAATGCGAGCAGGTTTAATATGTGACGGTGATGGATGTGCTCTAAAGCTCAACAACGTAAAGAAGCGCAGAACGAACTGCCGGCTCGGATTTGTCCCCACCGGCTCTCCGCCGCCAGAGTGAATGACGGCGCTCATGCTGAACCGGCAGCATGGACAGCGGCGCTCTGGACGGTTTGTAAAAACCTATAGTCGCGCAGGCCTGAGATCAAATGGCTGTAATGTTGAGACTGCTGCAGAAGGTTCGCGGGGTTCAGCCGGGCTTCGACGTAAATATATCCTCCAGAGTCTGTGTCTGATATGAAGCACTGCCTGTGCGCCATCTGTGCTTAGTTACAGGGCAAGATACCTTTTTAATGAACCCATCATCGGGAGGGAACGACACCAGGCTGGTATTCTCCCTGCGGTTTTGCTGCCGGCTCCCGTAAATTCAAACAGGTCCGCGCTCATTACAAAGCTGTTCCCGACTAACATCGACATCGATCACGCTGCAAGCAAGGCAGAAAGAGCGGCGCGGCGTTGCAGACGAGCCAAACACAAGAAGTCATAATCTTAGAGGAGGCGCAACGTCGTCCTGCGCTTTCTAAATTAAAAATGTTTATGAATAACTCCTTAATTCAAAAGTAATGCTTGGTAATACAAAATGCCTTTACTTGACTGGAAAGTTCTGGTTTTGCTATAGATCACGAATCAAAGGTTTCTTAAATGGCGTGGGATGCTTTGGGACCTGCTTGGACGACTCATCCATGTGCTCAAGGCCACTCCTTGGAATGTCCCCCAACCGTCTCCAGTTTAGATGATGTCTCTCACGGTGGTTCCCCTGCAGCAGGAAGCGTGAGGAGCGACTTTGCAAGCCTTTCCAGAGAGATGGACGTGTTTACTCACGTTGTATACAGCTCTAGAAAGAAAATGAAGAGACCACAGAGCTGAACGCTGTCAAAAGCCTCGCGGTTATTCCACCAAATACTGATTTCTGAACTCTTCCTGAGTCAAAACACGAGTGTTATTGCTTCTAAATGAATATAAACTTGTTTTCATTGCATTATTTGAGGTTATTTTTTATTTTATTTTTTTTGTTATTTTTGATTTGCTTTGATTAGGGTCAGGTTTTGGCACCCTAACACTAACCCTTAACCCTGATTTGATTATTCTCACTTCCTGCAAGTACTCAATTTTGGCTTTTTAACTTTGGAGAAATGTTGTCAGTAGTTCATTGAATAAAAGAACAATGTTCATTTGACAAACACTATAAAAAGTAAAACCAGAGAAACGGCTCATTTTAAGTGGGTCTCTTAATTTTTTTCCAGAACTGTATGTCTGTTGTTAAAATACATTTAATGGTCTGAAATATTTTATTGTGACAAAATAGCACCAAGAGCAGAAGTATGCTCTGAAGGGATAAATACTTTAACAGCGACATTGCACAATAAAAAAACCAAACAAACAAACAAACAAAAAAAAACCACTCACAACCAACCGGCATAATTAATTTCCTCCTTTGCAAGCCTTTCCAGAGAGATGGACGTGTTTACTCACGTTGTATACAGCTCTAGAAAGAAAATGAAGAGACCACAGAGCTGAACGCTGTCATAACTAAATATGTCAGGTTTTGTCAAGAAGTCAAAAATCCAACTCAGTTTAAACTCTCTCCAATCGTCGCTATTGTTGGCGCCGGCCGCCACCCTCGGTTTTTCATCGGGGAGCACCAAAAGTCAAACTTTCCTTTCTTCTTTAAACAAACCGTTCTTGTGTGCGGCCCTTCAGCTGAGACATGCGCTGTCGTCGCCATTCATCATGCAGCTGACCGGATCTGCATGCAACGACCGGATCAGTGCGTTCTTGTCGGGAGCGTGTTTGGGTGTGTGACGTCGCGCGGCAACGCGTGCACCTTCCCTTCCACAGGTTTACCACATGGCAGAATTATGATTCGACGTGACTCCCAGTAGCCCATCTCCGAAGGGGGACGGGGGGAAGCGATACGTTTTGCTCTGAGTGGATGTCTCTGTCACTCTGACTCAACATAATGCAAATCGAGTCTATAAAAATGTTTCTCCAGGTGTTTTAGGTAAAAAAAAAAAAAAAAAGAAGAAGATCTTTATCCTTTCATCAAATCATCCTTTCATCTACATCTAGAGAATCAATGAAGGACATCGCAACAAATTTAGCATTCTGGATATCTTGGATGAGAAACGTTAGACTCACTTTAATCAAACACCATACACTGAAAAACATGTTTTGTTCAACTAACTTTAAAAAAAAATTTTGTTTTATTCAAGCCATTATTCTGGTTTGAATGATTCTAAAGTCAAACTGATTCAGAGGAACTTTTTTTTTTTATTGTAGTTGAATGGATGTGGATGAAGAAGCAGAGTTCAGCACCTCATGCATAACCGCGCATCCTTGTGTTACAGTTCCTGGGCGTCTGAAGGCATTACGGTCATCTGCTCAAGACGTTTTAAGCCAGCATAAACACCGTGGGAAAGTTCATCCATCGCTCTGAAGAGGATCGCTTCGCTGATCCAGGCATACATGTGGTCTGGTGGAGAGCGTGGAGACTAAATTCAACCGTTTGCGACGGAAAGCGAGTCCGCTTTTACCGCCGCTGTTTTTTGATATCATGCAACCGCAATAAACTCTTAAATAGAGGTGCCCGATGTCTTGAAAGCAGGGGTGTTCAGAGAGCGGCCAGCCGAGCGTTTGTGATTTTGTGCGCCTGCTGCCGGCAGGTCATGAATGTCCTCCATCGAATACATTTCACACAATTTCAAGGGTGAGATTTCTTTCTTTTTTTTTTTTCTCTTTAAAACGTGCTTCTTTTTTTTTGTTGAAAGTAGTTAAGACAGGAAAGAGGGTAATGAGTGAGGGGGAAGACAGATGGCAAATGTCGCCAGGCCGGGAATCGAACCTGTGACCACCGCCACGAGGAGTATGGCCTCAGTATAAGGGTCGTGCTTTGCCCCTGGACCTCCAAGGGTGAGATTTCTAATACTTCAGTGTCAGTGAGTAAGTGGACAAAGATTCACCAGCTTTTTATGGAAAACATGCATTTGGGTCATTTATTAAACGTGGCTAAAAAAACGTTCCCGTTTTTAGTCGGTGGAGATGGACGAAAAACTGTTTGCAGACCAACAAAATTGCAAAGACCTAAAAGCCCTTTTCAGATAGGCAGCTAATTATTCTTTTCTACTTGTTTTATTAAAATGTCAAATATTTATTTTTTGCAAGTTAAAAAAACAACAACATTTTACTATGAAATTATGTTGAATTTATCTACAAAAACAAACAAACAAAAAAAGACATGTCAGATTACTTTCAGCTTAGCGTTTCTGTCCCAGAATGCTTTGCGGGTTATTTTTGCTTGTTGCGTTGATCTCCCTGATGAATTTCTTCTATTTTCTGTTCGGTATCTCCTGCTAATCACTGATTCAATCTCCCATTGGTCTGTCAGTCTCATTTTACTCACACTTGTTCAGTCCAGTTGGCTGCTGCTGTTCTAAGAGCTCCATTTATTAATTTCTACACAATATGGCCGATTGTGCAACGTTGGAGATGGATTTTGAGTGATCTGCTAAACAGAGTGACCTTTTGTTGCTAACAAATGATGCTTGACCTTTCCGGTGAGCTCATTGCGTTTTTTCATGCCACATTTAATGTTTTCAACTTATCATTCAAGTATGTCACTGCCAGTGTTTATGCATTATGTTTGCAGTTTATTAGTGTAAATGCAGTTGATTTTGACAACTGAGGGTTTAAGCGATTTAATTCCATTCAATATTTATTGTCATAACAATAATATAGTGCATATAGTGCAAGTGCAATCCTATAAAGTGCAAAAGTAATGAGAGAAATAGAAAATAAGATGGCTAATGTACTTTTATGGACCAAAAGGGAAAAGTGGTCCATACACTTTCAAACACTTACTATTTTAATAAACATTAATTAAAGCCCCCAAATTGCTCAGTTCATGTTGTGATCTATTTCAAAGAGCTTCAATTGCTTGCGAAAGAAAAACAAGCTCTTTATGTCAAAACCTTGCCAGATTTTTGGGTGAAAAAAGTCAATAAAAGCTCAATCGGAATTGAACCCTGAACCTTCCTGACAGTATCAACAGTGATACTATTGTCTCTCCGATGCGTCAGCAAGTTTGCGAGATCTCTTAAGATATTCTGAAATAACTTTCTTGAGGGGAGACTAAAAGAAACTGGCGTTCTCCTCTTCTTTTATGTCATCCAGAAAGTCAAGTGAACTGGTGAACTTTTGTTTGTGCGCCCAAGTGAACAGTCAAAGCCTGAACTGAAGAGCAGTGACCTCTTTCTTGAGGCTTCAGACAAAAGGAGATCAAGACGGGGTTTTTTGTTTTGTTTTTGTTTTTCTCTAGCAGCGGTTCTAAAAGACAGCCTCTACGGGGTTGTGTTAGAAATACAATGAGGAGCCATGTCCTCCCCCACACCCCCTGCCAGTGGTGTGGTTATTGGTTCTTCTTTGAGTGGCACTCTGGACAACTTGACAACTGATTGAGGCGTTCCCGATGTTCCGCCAAAGCATTAAAAATCCATCTTTGTGTGTTTTCACAACTAAAAGACAAGCCAGTTGTACATCACAAACTGTGATATCGATGAAGAATCTCTATGAATTGTTAGAATAATTCAGTTCAAGTTTGACCAGTCAGTCAGGCGTTGAGGTAAAAGTGACTGCCGAAGAAAAACTGCAGGATTGTAATTTTACTGAAACTCCAAATCAGACGATTGACATCGGATAGCAGCTTTAACTAGCTGTGGAATATGTTTATGCTCATGCAGTTCCCAACACTTGGAGACAGTGTAGGAAATCTACAAATGTACAGAAAACTTTATTGGAGCACCATATATATATATATATATATATATATATATGCCGCCCTAGGCAAAGAGCCCATATCAAAAGCTGCCACTGTCAATTTCACATGCAAACAGAAAACTATGCAAATAAAAGAGAAATGTGAGCTTGACTGCAAAGAATGTATGAAACGTGGAGAGCTTTAATATATATATATATACATATATATATATAGATATATATATATATGTATATATATATATCTATATATATATATATATATATATATATATATATTTTTTTTTTCCATTAAAAAAATGTGACAAACTGACATTCGGAGATCTCTGCAAGTTTGTATCTTTAATGCCGGACGGACTTTTGAGTGCTGTGAAAAGCGCTGGCGAATGTTCCGATCAGTTCCAAGTCGACAAGATTAAGCTGTGTCTTTTCAGCCACATCCTGACTGCCGGAGCACAGGAAGCGCCGGGACCGCTCTGGTTATGTCCAGGATGGATCTGCAGGAGTGGACGGCTCCGGCTCGAGGAAGACATGGCGGTGGTGGTAGGGCTCGGAGGGCAGGATGTCCTGTTTGGCTGCTCAGCTTCACAATCGGAGCAGAGACACAGGCTGGGTCTCTGATTCTCTCAAGGAGAGGAAATAAAAAATAAAAAAAAACCCTGTAGCTTATAGCTGAAAACATTTAGCTTCTAATTCAACAAACTCGAGATGTTCATATAGAAATTCATATGTTCAACTCGTCCTATGATTATGAGTTCCTCAACAAAAAACAAAAAAAATCACTTGTTAGTGATGACAGGAAAAGTGTAAAGCAGAATATTAGAATGTTGCTGATAACGAGTTGTGCAGCCCAAATGAATTGCAGCCAGTAATTATTGGGAAGATATTGCGGATTTCTGCATCAGCTGCCACACTGATTCACAGTACAGGTCAAGGCAAGAACGCTCAAAAAAAGAAAAAGAAAAAAAAAAAAAAAAAAGCTCGAAGCCAGTCCTGGCTCCGAGAATGAAATGTAAAACTTCCACCGAATCCACACCTCCATCACGCAGTGGTTTCTCAAAGCTGAGGCTCCAGACCCTCTGTACGAAGCGAAGCGCTGAACAAGCGCAAAGATAAAAGCAATTCTTGAAAGATAACCAACATGTGGCAGAGGCAGCAGCGTGCTGTGGGATGTTTTTCTAAAGAAAGCAAAAGACTTTGAGACATGGACGTAAACCTTCCAGCAGGACAACTATGCTAAACATGCAATCCGATCTAAATCTAGATTAGCAAACGATGCCCAGAGTAGTCTCTTAAGTGAGGTGAACTGGATTATTATGTTGCTTTTGTGCAGCACAATCAGACTAGAAAATAAAGATATCGCTGGTCAGCAAACACACATTTTCACCTCGAAGTGCAGCGGAGCCACACTGCAGTCTGTCCGTTCTGCACATTTTGCATGTTCTACCTTTTCCAGATTTATTGTGGGGCACACTTGCCCTACTGTTCATGCCCCATCCAGGGTCACAGCTACTGCCCTTTAGTAAAATCTGTCAGGTCCTCTTTGACGCAGATCCTTTTCCTGTCGGGGTGAGATTTTTATTGTTCCAAGGGTGCAGCCTGCCAAATCTCGCTCCTCCAGTCCTTTCCTGTTTCCTCCAAAAGAGGAAGCGCCGCTCGGCTTCGGCTCGTTTCCATCCTGCGTCTTCTCTGGGACAAATCTGGAATGCTTGGCGCTGCAGAACGTAGCTTGTTGCGTGGCCAAGTCTTGATTTCAAAGAATGAAAAGAGTTCTTTAAAGAAACACACCCTTCCCACTTTTGGTCTTTGTTACGCACGCACGCACGCACACGCACACAAAATGGACGTAAAGAGGAGCGCACTCTGACAAAAACCCCCGTGATGTTTCACATCCCCCAGTCTAACATGTCCCATCTGAGCCGTAACCCTGGAACGTGTGTTGCTCACCTGCATCCCAGAAGTACAAAGTTCCCATGGTGCCTCAGCACGTAGGCTCTTTGTTATCGCTCAGAAAATAGCTCTTTGTGCGCAGCGAGTGCCAGATCGAGCATTCAGTCATGGTAGGCCCACTAATAAAAGACCAAACGCTGGACAACCGTCAGCAGTAAAACTAAGTTTAGAACAAAAGAAACATAACCGAGTCAGTGTTTTAGTCATTTACGAACAACGGTCCAGGTGAAAAAGGCAGGTCAAGTTACTAAAATAGAGGATCTCGGCGTGCAGGTCCACGAAACAAAATGAGACAGAAAAAAAGAAGAAAATATAGAAAAAATAACCGAAGAACAAAAAAAAAAAAATACAAGTAAAAAGTGAAAATGTGAAGGAAAAATGGAGAAAAGAAGAGAGAAGTATAACAGACAAAAAGAGAAAAATTACAAGAAGGAAGGAAAATGTGAGAAAACAAAATAAAAACTGAAAATGTAAAGGGAAAAAAATCTAACAATAGAGAAATATAACAAAAAATACAGAAAAAAAGAAAATACAGGAAAAAATATATCAGGAAAACAAAAAAAACAAAAAAAAAAAAAAAAAAGCTGTGAAGCGTCCTGGAAGATGACGTAGATATAAAAGTTGTTTCAGCACGCATACAAGATCAGTTTGCCACTTAGTCCGAATGACAAACGCGTCCTTGTTGTCTGACATCTCTCAGTCTGGGTAAAGGCAGAGGAGGAGCGGCGTTTGTCTCTATTCACACACTCTGACAGCTGCACCCCAAAACAGGCTTTAAGGCCTGTCTGAATGCAGATCTGGGAACGCAAGAAAGGCCTGCATAAGTCATCGTTTGGGCAAGCAGAACACCTCCAAAAACTCACCAGAAATCCTCGAGTAATTGTCTTTCAGATTCCATTAAATCCCTTAAAGTCCATTCGTTTTCATAAAACTCGTTTCAATTTTTCTCAAGAAAGACTTTCCAATGGCATGATACTGCCACCACCATGTTTCCATGTGTGGATGATCAGTTTAAGATGATGCATATATATTTTTTACCTCACTCTGACATAAAAAAAATACATAAATAAATAAAAAGCCTATCTATGATCTCCCTGCTGTGAAGAACTCCACAAAGCATCTGAAAATAAATGACACACATCTGGATTCCATTTATTTACATCTAAATGTGTTTGGTTGCATTGTTTCTGTGTTTTTTTAGTTGGGGGTATTAGAGTACAGGGGACGCTGTCTGCACACAATATTAGGTGGACGGAACCTAAAGTATTTGCATATTAACCATTTCTCTTGGTTTCATTTTAAGCCATTTTGAAGGAATTGTTATAGTTCTGATTTCTGAATTTGTGGATATTTTTCATGCTGGATGAAAAAAAAAAACGCTAATCAATAATAGCTCCATACTTTCTTTTTTCATATTGATTTCAATTAAATTCATCCATCTACGGCGACTTGTTCCCTTAATTCTTTGAGCAGCGGGTTGTCAAAATCTGTGACAGGACTATTTTCCTTTTCTTTATGAAATCCTGAAACAGCTCTTGGTCTTCCTGAATCTACCCCAACCTTTACCATTGCTCGAGCTTCCATTCCTTCATTGCAACACAAACAGAGGAAACGGGCTCCTGAAAATCTTTTGCAGCCTTCATATGGCTTCATCCTGCTGTGTTGGGGGCAACGGTTATTTTAATCTCCATACGGGAGAGGCCGCTTGTTAGAGGAACAGAGGGACATTTTTTAATTTTATTTTATGGGCCCTTTCTTATGAAACACTGACAAAAACCAAGCCATGTCAAGGCTTTTGGAAAAGAGTTGCAGAAGTGTTTTCGCTACATTTAAATATTGAGTTTTTCTTACATGTGGGGAATCTTATACAGCGAACATAACGTTTCGGCTTGCGTTGTGTTTAATGTTTAGGCTGTTCTTCAAACTGTAGGCGACTTCAAGGATTAAAAAGGTTTGCACTGGAGCACAGAATGGAAGGGAAGGGAAAAGAAACTCCTTATCGTGCCGCTCTTTGGCTTCGAGCTGCAATTTCCCAGATTTGATCTCAAACGGTTGTAAACATGAGCCTATGTGAGCTGCCCAGCCTTCGGCGGGGTGGCACAGAGCGACCCGGTTCAATAAATCGCCACGAGTAACGGCGGCTTTCTGCTGAGCTGCCAAGGCAGCACAAGGGCAAGAGGTGAGGAGGCTGAGGGCACTTTGGCCCCTTCAAGATTGCGGCGCCCCACAATGGGAGTCTGAAAAGTGCCTCAAAATCAGATTCCAGCAGGATGGAGAGTGTTTGTGCAGGAGAAGGCTTTTATCAGCGGCAAACACTCACAGGAAGTCCGGTTTGGGGATTGTCCGTCCAATTCCTGCGTTCCACAGGAAGCTCAGCATAAAAAGCAACTGAAACACGCCCAAAGACATTTCATTTGTCGCCAGCCGGCTCGCAGGGAGCACCTCAAATTGGTCGCAGGGGTGGGTTTAAGAGAAAAAAAAAAAAAAAAAGAAAAAGGGGGAAAAAAAAGCTGCATTTTCAGAGCCCAAAGAAAGTCAAGCCTTAAAAAGAAACCGGGAACATGGAGAGGTCCTCTGAGCCACGGGTCCGCCGGCTCGCGCCCGGGGCCGCCAGTCAGCCTGCGCGCGCACACACACCCGGTGAACGCAAACTGCCTGGGTAAGATCATTACACAGCTCACACACCTGCATCTCAGCAATGTTCTTTTTTCTTTTTTTGAATCAGTCTGTCGTGGACGTTCATTTTCAAAAGTATTACAGGGGTTTTGTTTTCACACTGTTAAAAGTAACTCTGATTTACACTAAAAGGAAGTCAGATTTAGAATAATCTGGCCACCTATTTTCCCCACCTCCAGGTATGTGCATGAGGATGCAGTGCAACTATACAAAAAAACATTTCGTATTACAATAATACATAGATATCTAGGGATTATATTGTAGCGAACAAATAATTCGTCATCATTCAAGTTAAATAATAAAGAATCAGATATTATTCTGGTTCACTGAATGCATCAAAGCTAAAACAAAAAAAGCATCTTAAAGCCTGTAAACACATCTGCAAACATCATGTGTTTTCATGCACTTTTTTGGAGTTCAGTAAATAGCAGATAAAGGTCAGGGGTGTGTGCTTCAAGGTATTGATGGAAAGAATCTCGCAGTTCCTTCAGTAGAAACTATAACTTCCGTCGGAGAACCAACAGGATAATTGTTTTCTTGTCTTTACGGGTTCATTGTCGGTAGACATAAAATTGCTTCCCAAGCAAAGGTTTGCATTTGCGCAGCGTAACGAGGTCATAAAGTCACTATTGCACAAGCACATATGCTCTCCGATGTAAATATATCACCCAAAACCAAACGTGTCTTAGTCCGGTACGTTAGTGATAAAAAAGCATGTGTTTATTTCTAAAGCCTTAGTTAATCATAACCATTCCTATGTGTAATATTTTGAACAATTTTTTAAAGTAAATATATAAAAGAATAAACAAGCCGTCAAAGCTTTATGAAATACCTAAATTAAATTCAATTAGAGTGCATCACACATAAAAAGAAAGAAAAGTTTATTATTTCTGCTGTCAATTAGATCCTAAAAGCTGAGACATTTGAATAAAAATGAATAATGAAGTAACATGAACTTCTTTACGATATAAGGGAAACATTTGTAAGACTAAAACAGAACAAACTATGAATTGGACAACTATAGGGACGTATTTTGCATCATTAAACTAGCTAAGTTTAGCTAAGTTTAGCTAGTTTAATGATTAGCTAAACTAGCTAGTCATTTTAAGACGCACATATCAAAAAATTGCACCATTGTCTGTTTTTATGAATATATTTCGTTGAACTCTTTTATTATTTATTGTAGGCGATTAAAAAGACCAATAAAATGAATTAAAAAAAAAATTAACTTTATCTTGCAAGTTTTTCGCAATTGAGACAAACACGATTTCTTTTGATCTTTTGGTCAGTATTAGTCACTCGGTCAATTAAGCCTCAGCCTAGACGCGGCTGACTTTCAGGCTTCTCTGCTGAAAGAGAAGCCTGAAAGTGACGGACCGGCTGCCGTCACTTTGTGAAGTTTAACGGGAGGTTCTGGACAAAAAGAGGGAAAGGGAGGAAAAAAAAAAAAGTTAGCGTGTAGAGTGACGTCACCGCGGGTCCCCTCCAAATCGCAGCGGGACCCCCAGCTGGAGGAGCGGGAGGAGGTCCTTCCATCACCCCCCCACGCGCTCTCTCTCTGACAGTCCGAGCTCCAGGAGAAACCTGACTGCCGGCGGAGCGTCATCGCCCCTGGACTTTTTACCTGGACTAGCAGAGCGGTTTCACCGGAGCTCCTTGGTTTCCGGCCGTCGTTACCGTTCCCGTCGTGTTTTACCGGACGGACTGCGGGGAAGGCTGATTGTTTTTGCTGAACGGTTTGTGGTTGATTTGTTTCCCTATCCGTGCAACGTCCTCGGTCTGTGCTTGTTCCTCCATGTTTTGCCTAAAACGGACGCTTCTCCCTTTCTCCGTCCGTTCGGTTTCATTCCTAAGAATCTGTAGCGTCACTTCAAGGTGTGGGTTAATGTTACGGAGAAGCGGAGAGATGATGGACGCGGGTCTTGGCGCTCGTGTCTCACCATTGATGTTGTGAAACAGCACCACCCGGTGGCGGATGCGAACAATACAACCGAATTGCTTGGAGTTTGTTTGAGTTTTAAGGCATATATTATTTTTGTTCTTTTGGGGACTAATCCATCATTTTTAAGTGTGTTTTTGACCTTTATTTGCACGCTTGTCTGCTTTTAAGGTCATTTTGATACAAAAACGTTTGGGGGAAAAGTAGTTTTTCTGAACAGAATATCGTTTTTCTTACTTTCAAATTGCGGTTTGAAAAAAAAATTTGATCAGTTTGTTAATTTCCGATTTAAATTAGACCAAAAAAGATTAAATAATGCATAAAAAAAAATCCCTGCAAAGTCTTTGCCTGGTCATATTTCAGTGCTTACACTGTGCACACCACAAGGGTTGTACTGACCTGTCATGCAGATAAGCAAATGAAAATGTGGTCGCAATGACCTTTACTTCACTTTTCTTCCTTTTTCCTCTTGGGTTCCTTTGCCGCCCACTGGTGGAAGGGCGTCCTGGGCAGAGAGCCATATTTCCCAGTAATGAAAACCCACCGGTGAGAAGCAACTCTTGTTTATTCACAGTTTGACAAATCTGCTAAAAGTAAATTAGCCCTGTGGCATCTGTGTCTAATGTTTCTCAAATTGGACCTTCAGATCAGAGGCGTTCACTATTGAATGTGACATTTTTGGGAAAACAAACAGATACAGATTTCATGAATTTATATCGAATCCAAGGTCTGCTTTATACATAAGTAATATGAAATGACCATGCGGTTGTCAAACAAAACCAAGCTGATGTATAGCTCGTGTAAGACGTTTATATGCTCACTAGTTAGCCCTACAACAGGTTGTCCAGCATGACTGATGTAAATGAGTTGTGTTGCTTCTGGACTCTTAACTGGAAGTGGATCGCCTCATCAAATTCTCCTTAGAGCCCCGCGAAACTCTGGGCTGGCTCCGATTCCGTGTTTGTCTCAAACGCGATCGAAAAATGTTTATCGTGAATCGTTTTAAATGAAATGCACGTGTAAAATGGTTTACTATTCCACTCCTCTCTTGCATTCCCCATCCTGCTGTAAGTTTCTCCCCTCTTGTGTACAAACACACTCGAAACCCACATGTAGTAGTCGTTTCGGAGTGGGCCCCCCTGCTGGGTCGCTGTGGTTTATGAATGAACGCAGGCTTACCGACGGATCTCTGGGCCCGTGGCCAGCGGGGAGGGATCACACAGACGCTGTCATCCGGGGATTATCATCGTCTTCAAGGAAAGTCAGCCTCTCCGACAGGCTGCACGGTGTTTCAACCTGCGATTGCACTCACAGGGCTCTAACATGCAGGGAGAGATTTCCCAGGGGTTTAGTGTCTGTGTTGAAACTCGACCCACAGGCTGGCAGAAGCTGGTCTCAGGTCAGCTGGGTTTCACAGGTGGTCTTGTTTTTTTTTTTTTTTTTGGTAATCCTGTGCAGTATGTAGTAATCTGTGTTTGTCTCTCCTGCCTGGTCATGTCAGAGTCAGAGAAGGTGTGGGCAGGGCCAGTCCCAGCGTTTATGAGGTCCTGATCAGGGAGACAGTGGAGCAGGCACCTTTAGTGGAGAGCACTTCCTGTGTGTCCATATTGGGAGTTGTTTTTCTTGTGTGCAATTTGATATTGTGTGAAAAGTAAGTTTATTCAAAAAGAAACAAAAAAAAATTATTTTAAATTAAGACTTTGCATGTGTGACTCTCAAAACTATACAAGTTTTCCCTTGCTATTTATAAAATTTACCACAAAATTAAAAAACAAAACAAAAAGATGATAAAGAACACAAATAACTATCAAAAACAGAACAAATTAAAACGTTTGAACATTTGATTAAAGAAAAAAGCCTGAAAAATGAAATCCAAAACTAGATTTTGTCACTTTTTTTTTTTTTTCCCAAAACAAACGCAATTAAATAACATGGAAGTTGCTGGTGATTTTTAACTGAAGAGCATGAAGAACACAGAAAAGCAGCACGAATGGAAATTCACACACAAACAAAATGCAAAACAGGAGGGGCATCACAAAACGCTTATGAAAAAACTAGGTGTGTCTCCATTCATTTTGTGAAATGTTCTAATTAATGTATTTTGTTTCCTAGTAGTAATTTATTACTATTATTTGCATCAATTTTAGCTACTGTTTTTTTTTTAAAAAACAATTCCATCCTGAATTTTTACTTTTTTTTATTTTTTATTTTTGGCACACCAAGCCTTCCATACCTCCTATTTAACCTATCCCCACAACGACAGAGAAGCATCCGCAACTAAAACACGCTCTTCTTCTCCCGCTGGTTCTCAACACGCGTCAATAACTCTTCTACAACTCTTCTACGGTCCACTCTTCACTTGATCTCACTCGACGACTTCCTGCTCTTGAGTTTTAGAGTCTAAAAGCTGCTCTTCCTCACCTTCCCTCCCCTCTTCCTTATCCACTGCTAAATGACAAGCTTGCACAGATTCCCACTGCTGTCTGCACTGATTTAAAGGCTAATGTTCTGCTCTGAGGCCGGATCGGCTCTCTGAGACACGATGCAGCTGACGCTCGCTCAGCTCAGTCCCGTCCCTCTTTGACTCTGCGGATGAAGGTGACCTGTGGCTTCGCAGGAATGAGGCCTTTTTGCCCTCCGCTCAACTTTTCCCAAATTTCCCATCTGGATTACGCAGAAGGAAATGTCATGTTTAACATGCCGGGATCTAAATTATTCTTATTCTTATTTTTTTTTCTTTTTACACAGGTAGCTGGGGCCATCGCAGACATCCTCCGTCATCCTCCGCCATCCTCCTCTTCCCTCCGAGAAAGAGTGCGAGAGCCCCGGCGAGGGAAACGTGGGAACGAGGAAGACGATGTACCAAGAGCTGCTCCTCTCCTCTGCCCTCCTCTTCCTCCATGTGATGGGCACTCCCCAATTCTTCGGGCATCATGGGTAACGGCACTCGTAACACTCTGTCTGCGTTTATCACGGCCTGCCATTTGGGACGATCCCAAACGGCAAACATTCATCAGGAGGTCAGTCTCCCAGGGGCCAAAGCGCAGGCGATTAGTTTTGCTGTCATTTTTAGAGCTGATTTGGGTGGACAAAAATAAACTAAACGAAGGGTTGAGCGCAGGCAGGCAGGCAGGTCAAAGGTCAGCTTTTAAACAGGACACAATCAGGAGCGATTGTACAAGCCAGGAGTTTCAAATAGACACTGGTACTGATACTGAGGTTGCTGCACACTGCTACTAAGCTGGCTGAAGAGAAGAGAAGGTAAAGTAGGCAAGAAAGCTGGCTTTAACGCGTCATTTCTTTTATCTGCTTTCCAGAAGGAGGGCGTGCAGCGGCGACCTCCGGCACAATGTCATCCTGGCAACAGAGTCCTACGCCCAGCCGGTGCACAAGCCCTACATCACCCTGTGTCAAGGCCATCGCCTCTGCAGCACATACAAGTAAGATGCTCACACTTTCGCTTTTTGTTTATTTCTCTTAGTACTCACACAAATGTACAGTGTGGGAGGGGGGGGGGGCCTTGCGATTACATGCAATTCTGTATGTATGGCTGGTAATAGATTGTTTAGGAATATGTAAGTGCTATTTTTCTTTTCTTTTTTTTTTTTTCTTGGTGGAATGTCTGAAATAAATTCTACAATTTAATTCAACTGAAGAAGATGACTCTTTATGCCTTCCCACTACATGAACAGGATTCTCCGGGGGTTCTGCGGGCTGGCCGACATTTTTCAAGAGGGGGCCATGGCCCCTCCTGGTCCAAATTTAAGAGCGCCACTGTAAAAATGTAAAAAGATTTTTTTTATTTATAAATAAATAAAAAAAAGTCTTCACCCGGTCACAGCGCTGTCAAAACAGAGTTTTAACCAAGGCGTCTGTGCACGTAAATAACATCTGACGTGGCTAAGTGTGGAGACGGAGCAACACATCTTCACTTTCTTTCACAAAAGGGCCGCCCATGCTCACAAGCCGTAACCGCACACAGCGGTGGGTCACGATGGCACATAGTTTTGAGTGGAATCTAAATATCGAGCACTTTGTGTAACGACAGGAAATGAGCTGCCTGCCCGCAGAGACCAGTGCTTTGTTTATCTTGGACTCCACGCCAACACCCTCCCACTTTACCTTCTCCACATTTTTTTAATCCCTGTTAGCTTTTCTCTCTCACCAAAGCTCACTTTCGCTTTTGGTCTGTTTTCTTGGATCCTCGTGCAAACATGTCTCCAGTCTCTAGTTTTAGCTTCAGTTTATTGCTCTTAATTCCCCCCCCCCGCCCCCTTGCACTGGCAAGCTAAACACACAGCATTCCCAGCAGGTTGAAACCAACGTAGCTGATTATAGATCTGACTTCCCATCACTGCTGCGAGCCTCTTCTCTTCCGAACCTGTAGCTTTACTGTTCCACCAAGTTACTGACACTCATCCATGGTCACAGAGAAGGCTCTGCTGCACCTCAAATGATCGGTGACCTCTGCGATTTCGCTTGTCTTCACAGAACAACGTACTCGTTAGCTTACCGGCAGGTGAGCAGGATAGCGTCGGCCTCGCATTTCTACCCGGACTGCTGCCCCGGTTGGCGGAGATTTCACTCACACAACTGCAACCACGGTAAAAAAAAAAGACGGTTTCAAAAATAGTTTTAAATGTGTTCACTGGTTGAACTCTGCTGCCATCTTTATGTAGCCTAACTCCAGATTATTTAAATGGATATTTTCGAATGTGTTCCCCAGCTCTGTGTGCAGAACCCTGCGCTAACGGCGGCACCTGTTTGAAACCCGATAAGTGCGCGTGCCCCCCCGGCTGGACGGGACACCGGTGCCAAACGGGTACGCAGAAATCACATTCAGATTCACCTGAGGAGCTGTAATCCATATGCATACTCAGGACTTGCTGTCTTTCTTTCTTCTTTTTTTCTCTTTTACCCCTTTTTTTACGGCTGTCAGATGTGGATGAGTGCGGCGGGCGGCAGCCGTGCGCCCAGCTGTGCGTGAACACAGCCGGGAGCTACAGATGCGCCTGCAGAGACGGCTTCACGCTTGCCGGAGACGGACGGTCCTGTCACCAGCTTCCGCCGTCTCCGACTCCGTCTCCGTCTCCGACACCCACCCAGGGCAGCCGGGAAGCAGTGGGCGGCCACGCCGACACGGGTAAATGAGCGCCGCGAACTGCATATCTCCATGTTCTGCAGCAGGACGGAGGAAGAAAACATGACCAGCTTCGCGGTCCATTATTACTTTTGGTACGCGCTATGCCACTCTCAACTCGTACCGTGAGTAATAATGCACTGCGACTGGTGCCGACTCCAGACTGATGTTATGCGCGGCTGGCTCCATGCGGTGAGACTGGGATCATTTGGACTTTGATAATGACTGCACGTCCTGTCGCTGAAGTAAACATCTGCATTTAATCCAGCTCCGGAGCTAATACACACGTTTTCACCCAGCACACTCCATTAGCTCCCTCAGAAATGTTGGATTTTTGACTCTTGATAGGAAAAAGTCTTTGAAGTATTTGTGCATTCTTCTCGTTGTCTTTCAGTTCCTCACATTAATTTCGCAAACTGAATTGCGTTTGATCGGGGCCTTATGTGACAGACCAACACAGAGTGGAGCATAATTATGTAGTGGAAGGAAAATCAGTGTGGTTTTCAAAAATCTTTCCCCCCAAAAACATTAATACAAAAAAATCTAAAACATGCCGTCATTTTGTTGTTGTTGTCAGTCAGAACTTGCAGTTACTGCTGCAAGCTTCTTCTGTTAAGATCAATTTTCAAGTTTTCCCACAGATTCTCAAGCAGGTTAAAGTCTGGACTTTGACTGGACCAGTCTTACTCATGAACATACTTCAGGTGACTCCTAAAGACAATGGAAAGGTGCAGCAGTTTTATTCAGGGTATTTAGAAAGACTTTAGAAATAACTTATAAGGGCCCCAATTATTTTTATTGGGGTTTTTTTTAAACTAATGCATGTTTTGAAAATGAGCTTTGCTTAAAACTCATTGGCCCAAATCATGTTAGCTGTTCTAATGCTTTTGGATTTTTCTAAATATAAACACTAGTCAAGTATTTGAAAATTATAAAATTACTGTACATCGTTTTAGAAACAAAGTGGAGCATAAAGATCTACCTTTCATCAGTAAAAAAAAAAAAAAAAAAAAAAAAATGTTGCTTTAGAGTGGGGCACCGAAACTGAATCCACCCAAAGGCCCCCATCCTTCTGAATCCGGCCCTGGGTACTCGAGTCACGAAGATTTAATGTCACACTTCTAAAGATAAACTATGTTTGGGAAACCAACTGGAAAGCTCTTCCAGGTCACAGGTGTGCTCTGGTTTGTGTTGGTGCCTCGCAAAAAAAATCTCAGTAAAAATACGTGCAAGTTTGTGTTTTTTTTTTTATTGTGGCAAAATGTGAAAAAGTTCCCAAGTCTTCTGCTCGGCAATGTAGCCTCAAAACAATACACAGCTGCCCCCACCTCTGACTCTGCTTTATGTCTCCAAATGTTCGAAACCCCAAGATTTTCCTTTGAAGTCCCATTCCGAGTCAGCGTTATTGCTCTGTTGGGAAATTATGCAACAACAACAACAAAAATTATTTGAAGTAGACGTAGCTCTTCCTGATTTCTTCAACTCTTTCCAGCCAGGGGGATTTTTTTCTTTCTCTCTTTTTTTTTTTTTTTTTTTTTTTTTGGTGAGTCACCTAACTCTGAAATCAAAAGGGGGAGATTTGGACGATGGGGGGAGCGGGTGGAGAACGCTGTCTCCTGCACTCAGAGTAGAAGAAATATCTGTGCATAAACGAGAGATTGCCAAATATCCCAGGCCTTCCTCCTCCTCCTCTTCCTCTTCCTCCAAACTCCCCTCCATCTATCAAGAGCCTCTTCTGGAAACTGACCACAAGCTCCGAGGGTTCACCTCCATGGCGACGTGACGGATCGGCCCAGTCGGCGAGAAACGCACAAGAGAGCAGAAAACGTGACAGAGAATTTAGGGATTTTCTGTTTCCTTTCTTTCTTCCTTTCTTTTTTTTTTTTTTTTTGCGAGCGCGTGCCTGCAGACGGGCTTCTGCGGACCATTTCGCTCGAGAGACGTCTCTCTTATTATCTGCTCACATACACACGTCGGAGGGATGTTGATGGAGATGGCGAGTGTAAACAGAGGCCCGGAGAGCCGGCTGTCGCTCTGCCAAGATGCTTTGGATCGCGTTTAGGCTTTCCAGCCTCCCGCCTTTTTACTTTCTTCTTTTTTCCTTCCACTCAGTTCTTGGCTGGGGCTTGTGTTCTCATTCCAGCCCCATCGACTCTGTCTGCTGGGGGTCACGCACCCCCAGTTTGTCCCCCCTCGTCCCCCCGATCTTTTCCCTTTTGCGCCTCCTCCTCAGCTTATTCCACTCCAGTGTGGACCACATCTGGGAGAGATTGAACATCTCCCCGTCCCCGTCTCTGGAAGGTACGCCCCCCCCCTCCTCTTTGAGGGGCTCAGAGCCAGACGCTACCGATTCACAGGAGGGTTTAAGCGTTTTGCTCGTCTATTTCTGGTCACATCGGGTTTTGTCCCCCCCCCCCCCCCCCCCCCACACACACACACACACGCACGCGCACACACACACACACACACACACACACACACACACACACACACTGTTCCCATGGCTTCACTGCCTTGCAGACAAAAAAAAAAAAAAAGAAAGAAAAAGAAAAAGCATCTGAACCGCTGGAACTTTTTCACTTCTCGGTCACAGAAAGTTGTGAATGATTGTGAAGTTGAAGGGGGAGAGAACAAAAAAGTGATTTTAGATAATCGTTTTAAATAAAAATGTCGGCTTTGAATTGAACCCTGGTTACTCTGGAAACACAAAGTGCCGTCCAGTGCAACAAATGACCTTCAGAAGTCGCTTTAATAGTGAAAAAAGTGTGTAATTTAAGTCCAACGTAAATACAGTTCTTCTATGAAGGAGTCGGTCGTTTGTTAGATTGGCATTTAAAAAAATAGTGTTCTTTAAGTCATTTTATTTTCTATTTGTGACCTTTGGAAAGATTGTGTATAATCCAAGAACGATAAAGATATAATCATTTTTAAAAATGTTGTTTTTTAGGGGTTGATTCTCCCAAACAAGAGATGTTTGGAAAATATAACTTTTAAGTGTTTGTCTTTTACTAACCACATGTTTGGTTAGTAAAATTTATTGTCATCAAAAAAAGACAAATAATAATAATAATAATAAAAAAAAAGAACTTTTGTGACCCAAAGGTGCTTTAAACCTGAAACTTTGGATGGCATCAAAAATGACAGCCGGAAAATTCAGTGGATAAAAATCCAGGTGAAATAAAATGTACACATTTTATATTTTGATTTGTAAAGATAATAGTTTGGATACCATGTATCATTTCCTTGCACATCATAAACTGCCACTAAGTTGTGTTGGTCCAGACGCTGTTTTTTTTTTGTTGTTGTTGTTTATTTTGCTATTCTTCTTCTTTTTGGTTTTGAAGTGTTTCAGTCACTCGTTGCTGCTGACGCTACCAATGGTGACGCGTTTTGTCTGCGTGTCTCCCTTCCAGGAGGAAGCTTCGGCCTGGCGGAGAACGTCACAGAGGAGGTCCAGAGCCTGAGGAACCGAGTGGAGCTGCTGGAAAAGGTAGACGAGCGAGCGAGCGAGCGAACTCCTGAACGCGCGTCGGTGCTAAATCGAAACCTCCTGCCGGCTCCGCGGGGAACCTTTCTGATCTCCTCTTGTGGCCGTCGTTGCCCCTAACAGCCTGCACCTGAAACAAAGCACCAATTATTTGGCTTTACAAGGCGGCTAGACCTTTGCACCTCTTTCCCCTCTCGCTTCTCGCAGAAGCTTCAGCTGGCGTTGGCGCCCTTCAGCAGCTTCTTCCCGCCGCCGCTGGACGACGGCTTCCCGGAGAAGGCCACCCTGCTGTCCCACTCCTTCCAGCAGCTGGACCGCATCGACTCCCTCAGCGAGCAGATCGGCTTCCTGGAGGAGCGCCTCGGCACATGTGAGCAGCCGAACGCTCGGCGTTTGATTCCTTGTTACTCTCAAAAGAAGAAGAAGAAAAACAAAACAAAAAAATCGATGGATTTAGTCCAAAATTGTAGGAAAAGTTATTTTCCAGGAAAGAAGATCTCCAAATAGCAGCTTAAGGTGCAGATAAGACGACTGTCTATGATGCAATACAGTTAATAAATTTATTATTATTAATAAAATGAAATAACAGGATTAAATCTTTAACGTGTGACATCGTATCGTCCCTGGCTGTGTAATGATAGCTTATATATAAAACCAAAAAACACAAACAAAGTGATGTATTTGCTCTTAAATTATAATCTAATTAAAAAAAAGAGTCCAGTAAAGTGTTTCCAGACGAGTTTCCTGGCCCAAAAATGTCATCTGGAGACATAAAAAAAAAATTAGCATGGAATTATAAATGATTTTTCCAACAATCAGCCTGAGGTTATCCAAATAACAGCCTTTCAATGCTTTTTTTATGACATGAATCCAGAAGGCTGCTCGTTCGTTAAAACGCCTCTAGAGGTGGGAAGGGTCGTCGCTCCGGACCCGGCACCAGATTCTGTTTGGACTCGGAACGGCGCGTTGAAAATCTCTTTGGTTTTTTTCCCCCGTAACTCTTTCCACGTTCTCTCCCCCAGGCTCCTGTCAGGAGAACTAGCGGTAAAGAGGAACGTCGTCAGGAGCCATCTCAGAGCTTTTATCACGCTGTGACGCACGCGCCCGCACCCGCACCCGCACAAACCTTTGAAGGTTTTTTTTTTCCCACCATTCCAAAAAGAGAAATTCAATGAAGTTTTTTTTTTTTTTTTTTTTTTTTTTGTCGTCGTTTTTTTGGTTTTCCAAGTCGAGTCTCTCCGTACGGTACCTGCAGCAGCGGGTCGGCCTCGCCGCCCTGCGTCGGTCGAAGCTTGACGCATAGCCGCTCGCATCCAGTGCAGCTGTGCTCTCCTGCGTCGGAGCTCCGCCCGGGGCCCGGGGCCTTTTGCACACACCTGTATTTATCTATTTAAGTTATGGCCACCTGTAGGCATTCCTAAGTGCTCTTAGTTTTGATCCAGTTTTGTAACTTTTTTTTGTAATAAAAGTCGGAATTTAAAAAAAAACCCGTGTGCGTTTGTGTTCGATCAGTGTAATTAATCTCTTCAAGTCATATTACAAGGTTTTGTCAGATGGTTGCTCCAATAATAACTGTGTTGCTGGTTACGGTGACCGTGACCCCGGCTCAGAATGAAGGCTGCATTTGATAGAAGTCAGATAAGAGGAGGATTAAAGCCTGAAGCAATAGCCGCCTGATCTGATGTCAGAAATATGTTGCAATTGCAAAACACACTCACAAAAAAAAAATGTTCCGATTTTTTTGTTTTTTTGAGGTTTTTCATGAGAAGCAAGCTGCCAAACCATCTGCTTTGAAGTGAGTGCAGACGGACGTTAAAAGTCGGTGAATCCTGAATTGAAGACGTTTTAACGTGGCTGCAACTTTTACAATTCCTTTTCTTTTTTAGACGAGTGGAAACAGCTTGCGAGTTAAATAGGAGCCGTTTCTACACTCAGCTTGTAAACGCTTGTAGTAAAGCGGTGGAATGAAGGAAAACATGTCCAAGAAGTCATCTTTTTTGTATCAACGCTACAAACCAACATCAGCTGGTGGAATATTAACCAATAAATGAAAATTTAATGCAAAGCAATAACTTCCATAGAGCCACTTAAGAAAAACAAAAACAAAAAAATGTTTATTTTTCCTCCAATGCAAAGCATTCACCTTTACCAAGAATAGGGCAACAGAATGTACATTCATACATACATCACTCACACAAGGCTCAGCTCCATTTCTCCTGTGCATCTAAATTTCACTTTGGCTTAAAAAAAAAAAAAAAGGTGAACGGGGGACAGATCATTTTCATGTCAAAATCCAGAATAAAAAGTGCTTTATTGAAGTTGGAAATATCTTAAAATTCTTTCCTACATATTAAAGAAGCGCCCAAAACTTAACAGTAATGATTGCTCTAGAGCCGGTTGCATCAATAGAAATAAAACAAAAAAATATAAAAAAGTTGTAGTAGTAATATAATAAAACCAGATAATTAACAGAATGTATAGGATACACTTTGTATTTTTGGAACAATCCAGTTTGGTAGAGTGCTTTTAAACATTTGGAGAAGTTGCTGTAGAGTTCAAATATTTCTTCAACAAAAAGTGATCGAAAGTAGAAAAAACGACAACAAAACATTTAGTTATTAGTACTGAAGCAAATTCAAATGCCATCCAGGCTCTCGTGTATTAGAATCCCTAAAACTACCGAGTACGAGCAGCAGCCTACAGACTGAATATGTACGTCTAGATGAATGAATCCATTATTCTGAAGGACTGCGTTCATAACAAGTTGGAAGAAAATTTGCAGCTCAAAGGAAGAACTTCTAGGTGCTTAAACCTGCTGCACGCTGCAGAACAGAACAGAGACGGCACCCTCATGAGAGACGAGCAAAAATACTTTAGAAAAACAACTTTTAATTTGAGTACATTGTTATTTTAACCCCTAGTGGTACCTATGACATAATTTATTAGTTTGATCTATTTTTATGCTTTATTTAAAAAAAAAAAGAAAAAGGGTTGATCAGCACTTAATGAAACTTTGACAGTACCTACATGATCAAAAGATGAGAGAGAGAGGAAAAAAAAAAACTTTTCTGACTTAAAAGACCATTAGTTAAACTCTACTTGGGAGTTTAAATGGAACAAAGTGCTTTGATCAAATTGAACCTACATTTTTTATTTATTTTTTTGGCACCAGTCACTCTTATTGTGAAGTACGGTGGAGGACCTGTGATGCTGTGGGCACGTTTCCCAGCCAGAGCGCCTCTAAAGTGTCCAAGCGATCATTCACTTTTTGAAATACTCAAAAAGGTAACTGGGGTATTTTGGAAGGATTTACAGGGGATTTTGGTAGGAATGCACCAAAATATTCAGTCAAAGTCTTTTGACACAAAACCAACCATCTTGCATTTAACCCTCTAGACCTAAAAACAGAAGATCTGTGAAAGGACAAGATTCTGGTCAATCTAGAGACGATTCCCAGAGAAGTTACGCTTCAACTTTTTAAAACATTAGACAAGTTCCTACAAAGTATGTGCAACTAACTTATTTTTATTTACTTGTTTAAGATGATCAGATTGCTGAGGAAGCGTTTCCCTGGTACATAAATAATATGCGACATTTCTAGTTCACCACTTTTCATAACAGGGAAGACAAGAGAATGTGCCTTTAAATTAAGTCAGACGTCTGTCTACATAATATGCAAATTCTCCAAATTTGCATAGCTTGAATGCATTGCAGACATTTCAGTGTAAGATCTGCTAATAAAGAGAAAAAAAACCCAAACATTTCTAAGGATTTTCAACCAACTTTTTAAGGGTTACCAATAAATGGAGGCTGCTGTAGCTAAAAATAATCATAAAAAAAAACAAACAAACAGTAAAGAACAAAACAAGATCCTGAACACTGCAGTACATTCTTGAACGGTGTTTGATGGGCAAATCAGGTGACCGTGTAAAGGCAGTGAGTAAAACCCGAAGGCAAAAAAAAATAACAGGAAGTCAGTCCGTCTGATGTGGTTAAATCGAGAACATAAAGACACAGCATGAAGATAAACAAAATATCAAAATGTCAAAGTGCAACAGCAACCAATCAAAAATAAGGCCAAAAATATTCACTATTTATTTCAAATAATGCAGTAATTCCTCTTAACTTAATCAGAACTAAAAAAAAAAAAAATAAATCTTTAAAGATGAACAACAACAAAAGCTTCAGTCACCCGAAAATAAGATTTTTAACTTAAACTCCTATCAGGTACAGGTTTGCTAATCGATCGAGTGAGACGAGAATTAGCGACGCGCCCATTAGATCGGCTTCATATTATTGGTAGACGGTAAATCAGTCAGCATTCCTCAGACGTTTTTATAGGAAATGTCATGGCACAGCAGGTAGCTCGCACTTTGGAACCGTAATGCTAAAACGGCATCACTTCAAGACAGAGTCAGTCGCCTTCTGACACATTTTAAATATATAGTCGTTCCTAAGGAGCTACAACATGTGGTTCGCTTTTAAAAAGCAGGAAAACAAATCTAATCCTATGTGGAAATAATAAATAGAGCAAAAAAGAGAAAAAAAACAACAACAAAAAAACAGAAGACCGCGCGAGGAAACTTGCTGCACGACGGTGATTTCTGCTGCTTTGAAAAAAAGAACACAAACACAAGACACCGATCACTTCGCTAAGCTCTTTAATCGATCGCTGATGGGGCGTCGCGCCACTGAGCCAATGTGAACGGAAAAGAGTTGAGTTCGTAGCGTTTCCTCCAAAGTCTGGTGGAGATTCCGCTTCGCTGGCCATTTCAGCAAAGAGTCTGGAATGCAGAAAAGTCTGAAAACACTAAAAAGCAAAGGAAGGATGAGGATGGGGGCGTGGTGAGTATATCTATAAAGCCGAAAACTAAACTCAAGGCAATATGAGAGGAGCACATAAATATCTGGAGACGTTATGGGGGATAAAAAAAAATGTCAAAGTTTATCCGATAAACAAGAAGCAACAAAACAAAACAAAAAATGGCGGGAGGGAGAAAGACGAAAGGAAAGCAAAAATTCTTCAAGATCGGGGAAATAAAGCCAAAGTACAAAGCAACAGTGAAGGCGGACAGAGTCATCCAGAAGGCATGCATGAATGACACACATCCGTACTGTTCGGTTTGCCGTCCGTCACTCCGCTCGCGCCGCGCCGAGCGCCGCCGAGGGTCAGGACTGACTGAGCTCTTCCGATCGGGCCAGAGGACAGAGACGTCTTCATCTCGTCTCCCGGTCCGGCCACGGGGCCTTCCGGGAGAAAGCAGAGAGGTCTGAGGGGCTGGGAGGTCTCCGACACGGGTTGGAACAAGAAAAAACAAGAGGCTTTATTGGCCAATATTTCAGTGCTTCAGGGGCCCGTTGCTCTTGGCTACCGAGTCGGAGATTTCCAGGAAAGCGGTACGCATCAGGCTGTGCGATTGGTCGGACAGCCATGACACGTCGTCTGAGGTCAGTCCCTTTGTCTCAATCTTTGGAAGGATCCTCAACCTGATGACCCCTGTATATATAAAAAAAAAAAACAAATTAAAAAAACCCGTCAATCATCACCATCCTACTCTTGAAAAACCTGTGCCTATGTATTAGGAACGTCCTAATCCGATACTAATATCGGAAATCGGTCTGATAAATGGCTCAGTTGTTCTCATACCTATTCGTGTTGACTATTGTTCTCTAACATCACTTGATCAATACTTTTCTAATGCTCCACACTGCAAAATAAGTAATAACAGTATGTAAGATTTGCACCGGGTCAATATCGGTATCGGCCAGCGCTCAAAGCTGTGATATGGGTATCGTATCTGAAGTGAAAAAGTTGCATCGGGACACTCTGAATAAGTTTAGAGCTCAGTTACCTGAATTGAACTGCTTTTCTTTCCGAAGGTAGAAACTGCTGTAGGAGGAGAAGACTACAGGTACGATGGGAACCTTACAAAAAAAAAAAAAAGGGGAGACAAAGAAGTGAAAATATCAGAATAGAAATGTCCTGTATTGAAAAGATCATCCATGCCTTTATTACAACCATTTATTGTTTTTAAAAGTACTGTGCAAATGTACGGGACTGGAGACAGTGAAATGATTCAAAGTGAAACAAAATTGTGTTAGTATGACCCAATCAAAGTCCAGATCCAACAGAAAATATCCACAGGACTCAAAAATACTGAGAGAGAATAAATTAGGTTCAGCTACTATGTAAAGTAAAATCCTCGTCCTCCAGGTGTTTAACTTTCCATCAGACGTCTTCCAGCTGCACTTTTCGCTCAATGCAGGTTATAAATGTGTGCCGCGTTTCAGATTTTTAAAAGTAAAATAAACTAATTGAATAAAACCGTGCATCTTCCTCCATCCACAGTCACATGTTACTTTGTGCTTCCACATAATCAAATAAAATCTCAATAAAAGTTTGTGGAAGTTTGTGGCCTCAGTCCTGATGTACACGTGAAGTCAACTGATACGAATCTTTGGCAGAAAGTTACGAACCCATTAGCTTAACATTTGTTTCCGAGGGTGAAGAAAGCTGTGCTTTCAGACCACATGTTATTTATTCAACAACGTGTTTTTTTAATTCGTTCCACCTGCATGTGCGCCACGAAACGCCACCGACAGAACGGAGACCTCCCACCTGCAGGCACGCGGAGATTAAAGATCGTAAACGCGCGCGCAGCTGAGCCGTGAATTATGCAGCAGTCAGTCTGTGCTCCCTTCACCCTCGCTCTAAACATCTGAGGCAATAAAAATATAGAAAACAATGTGCATGAGGATCAAAGCTAAGATTCCAAGCTACAAAAAAAAAAAAAAAAAAAAAAAAATTCAGGATGCAGATGCTGTAATCTATGTAGTCAGTAAGGCAGCATTGTAACTTGGCTGTGCTCCATGTAAGACGTTTGGCTCCCCCGTGTGTCGGGGAGCCAAAGTTTGAGAGAGGTTTTCTGGAATAAAGCCAAGTCCGTTTCAGTCCCTTCAGTCAAAGTCGGCGGAACGAGCAGGATGAAGGTGTGAATAGCAGCACAACCAGACTGACTCCAGTCAGCATGAGAGAACACACACACACACACACACACACACACACACACACACACACACACACACACACACACACACACACACCCACACACGCACACACACGGCACAGCGCAAAAAAGGAAATGGGAAACCAAATGATGATAAGTCAAACACACTTACTTGTGCCTGCACAGCCAGGTGGAAAGCCCCTTTTTTAAAGGGCAGCAAGTCGCCGTTCTGGTTGCGCGTTCCCTCTGGGAAGACCCACAATCGAATCTATAGAGGATCGAACAAAGAAGGAGAGCGAGGAGGGCGATTTAGAACCAAAGTCTTTGCCAAGAACAACCTCAAGCTATAGATGTGCCCCCGTGTTTCCTAAACACTTTGATTACCTGGTCATCGAGCATTGTTTTGGCAGCGTCGGCCATGACGCTCTTGGCGTCGCTCGTCTTTTTGCGGTTGATGAAAACGATGCCGGCGAGCCAGCAGATGAGGCCGACCGTGCCGGCGTAAACCAGCTCCTTCTTGGCTATCGTGGTGCAGCGGTCGGGTAAGATCTCCATCATCCCTGAGAGACACGCACGTTATTGCAGCATTAAAAACACAGAAACGCTAAACGTGACGGTTTATCTGCATTCGGCACGGTGCAAAATATGACCTAGTTAGGCGAAGAAATGATCTGATAACGAAAAAACATTTGACTTTATATGTGTGCATGATCACAAGCTGTAGTGTGATCATGCACACAACTGGGATAGGTTTTCAAATCTGAGATGTTTAGTAGCCAGCAGGGGGCGATTGGTGTGACTTGCAATCAAAAGCCAAACTTAATTTATTATTAGGGTTTCTGCACATCTCTGCAACTCCAATAGGAAAGAAATTTAACAAAATATAATTTGTAAATATAAATTTACAACAAAAATATACTTAAGAAAGTTCCATGTTTTATGTAGCAGTCCCATTCTTTTTCTTGTACAAAACAAGATCGTATGAGTTGCAACAGAAGTGAGCCAATGGTGAAGATGAACGTCGTCCAGCCAACGGGCGATAATTCACACTCATCAACGACAAACTCAAAAATGGGGTTTATCAGCAGCTAATTAGCGGGAGCCTCAACCGCCTCGAGTCGCAGGAAGCAGCGAAGACGTCTGTGTGCAACTTAAACTTTCACTTGACAGAAATGTCTCACAAGTAAACTATATAGAATATATGAGATCAAATATTCCTGCCACAACTAAATTTACAACCTGTGATTATGATTTAAGGCCAACCAAATATCAGTTTTTCTAATGAATTCAAGACATTTTAAAAGGACTTAACTTTAGATTTAGAAATGGAAGGCTTTTTAAGGATGAGTGGACACTCTATTGCCTCGTCAAGCATTTTCCTTCAAATCATGTGGTTCACTAATTTTACATCTACTGCTGTAGAATTACACTTTCAGCGTCACATACGTCGTCATCAAAAGCATTCACTCCCTTTGAACTCAGATGTCCCCGGTCTATCCCATAAGACACCGGTTAACTAAAATTATAGATGCACCATTCACAGTTTTCAGGCTGATTTCTGATCTTTAAAAAGTCCAATCTGCCGATTCCGATATTGGCCGATACTGATTTTTTTTTTTTTTTGTCTGAAAAGTCGCCAAGTTGTGGGGTGACTATTGATAATCGTGCACGCAAAGATTATGTTTCATTCAAGTACAGCAAGTACAAAGTTCCTATTAAGAAATAACATCTAGGCGTCTGGGACGAACTTTGACTTCTTCTACTTGGAGTTGGCTCAGCTGAAGTTTAAATCCCTGATATCGGGTATGCTGAAGGTGAAAACACAGCACATATCTTTATTGATGGGAGTTATCCTGCCTGCTTTAACAACCTCTCTGTAGTGAGTGATATGCCAGAGCCATAAAACTCAAGTGAAAGGAAGACAACGTCGGGGGAATAAAGGACAGAAAACTGAAGGGTGAGTGAACTTCTACCAGCGTAGAGAAAAAACGGAAAACTGAACATTACATCTGCTCCAGGAAGAGCTCTGGTTTTAATGGCCGAGTGCAGCTGTTGGCATGGCAACTTGGACGTCGAGTCAGCCTCCCGCTGAGCTTTTTTCCTGCACTAATGAGATGCCTGGCTCTCCTCCTGCTGTCACCACGCTGGCCAGGAGCCTGCGCTCATCACTCACCGACACAGAGAAACACTCCTCCTGGGCCAATAATGGGAAGTAAACACACCTAACCTAAATTAGTGTCACTTCACACTCTAGATTTAGGACTAAGCTGAAAGTAAAAAAAAGAAAGAAAAAAAAAAAAAAAACGGCACTAAAACTGACAACAAACACGGCAGAGTGGCCAAGAACTCGACCAGAGATGGTGATGAAATGCATCGCCAGACGTTCTAGTGAAATGCTGGGTTGTTATTTGTTCTAATTTTAGCAAAACCGACTCTACAAATCCATCCTCAGAGGAAGAATGAGGAAGGGGGGAATTGTTACCAAAAAAAAAAAAAAAAAAAGCAGAGATCTAAAGTTTGAAAGTAATATACTTGGCGCCGGGCCTCAACGGTGGTCTCATGCAGTCATGGTCTGCTCTGCGTTTCTCTGAATGAACCGACAGATGTATTAAATCTTGGACGGCGATAGGAACTGATCCATGCAGCAGTCCTCCACCTTATAAAGTGCACTTTCATACTGTTTGGTCAGAGATTTAAAGCAGACTGTGACGGCTGGCCGGCGTCCACAGGATCGGGATGAGTTGAACTACAGATCTACAGCAGACAGCCTCGGCGTCTCGGAGCACAAAGGTTTTCTACGGCAAGAAAAACTACAGGGAAGCTGCCGTTGATTGACTCGTTTTCGAGACAGACAAACACTGAGGTCTGTCCTGGCAAATAAACCATAAAATGACACAAATGGTCATCTGTCAGCATGTGAATGACTGAATGTAGTATGAAGGGCTTTAACCAACTTTATATCTTAAGCAGCTTCAATAGTTAGAGTTTAGATTTTTAAACCCCTCTGGAAGATTCCTGCAGAGAAATTGACATCTCCATCACACACAGCAGTGAGAGACATACGTTTAATATATATATATAAAAAATCTTTTATTCACTTATGTTTTTATAGCTGGCTTCAGTGTTCTTACCACAAATCATTACCTAACTTTGACGCCAACTAGCTTTTACGGTAAATCTTATTAGATGTAAATTCTTTCACAGCAAAGGAGCTCATATTTAGATAATTAAATAGAAATTCTTCATTTCCATTACTTAATGGATGCAAAATAAGCAGGATTTTTTTTTTTTTTTTTTTTTTTTTTAGGAAATAACTAAATGAAAAAGGGCTTTGCGGTTTTGTCAAGCAATAACAATTTCCACATTCTCTGGAAAGAACTGCAATACAAATAATGAATGTAACCACATCTATTTCATTACATTAAGTTATATATTAAGCAATGAATGAACCAAGATACAAAATTAAGAACTGGTGTGGAAAACCTGGACATATTTAAGACATGCAAAAATTCAGAGCAACTATAGCTGAAAAAGGGCAAATTTAGCCAGTATTTCCAATTGATGACTCAAAAATCAAGCAAATGTAATATTGATTTTTGCTAGCATAATATCCATCTGACTTAAACAATAGAAATTACATTGTGATCCATATTTACATACCAGAAAACTGAGGCATCTTTACATAAAGCTATCATAACCCGATAAATATGAACCCAAATCACTGTGTAGTGTTGGCTTGAAGGACTAAAATCCATCTGCTAATCAGTAAGAGACGAGGTCCAGACACTGTAGCAATTCAGAAAGTTATTCATTTGAAAGCCTCTACCTTCTTTGAAACGCTGGATTGCTCATTTTTACTGATAGATTTGCAGAGCAGAGGGTGAAAAAAATCAAATCCATATTGCTCCCATTAAGCACGAGCGGTTCTTTCTGTACATCTGCCAGAGAGATTGGATTCAGCAGATTTATATTTAGAACCCCCCTTTACAAGCTCAGTGGCACAATTCTTCCATCTGGGACTAATTGTGTGTGTACACGTGTATGTGTTCAAATTGAGGTTCTGTTGCTAACGGAAAAAAACAAAAAACAAAAAGAAGCATTCATTTCTACCATAAAATGGATCTTATGACCGTGTTGGTTGAAAATAAACTGAAAACCTTGTTCAGAGGTGACATGACAGGAACGACGACGCCTACCCAGAACATCCAGGGAGCTCTGGTGGTTGGAGATGATGACATAAGGCCCTTCTGTCTGCAGGTGCTCCCAGCCGCTCACTTCAATTCGAAGCCCAAACAAGTACTTGACATGACGGACCATCGAACGGATAATCCTGGACAGGAAAAAGGGGGAGAAAAAAAGAAAGTTATGACAGTGCTGAAAAGTTTAGGTTTTAGAATTAAACTACCATCATGCTGTGCTCAGACAGATATGTTAGCAAGTGCAATCACTTTATTCAGCAGATATTCTCAGCACATTCATGTTAAGTTACAAAACAACTTTTACCGTAGCTAAACTAGTACAAATGATAACGCTGGTGGCTGCTCAGTCAGCTCATTCTTGTGCTTTTTGTGGCTCACACCATCACTCCTTTGTATCATCTCCCACTAGATACAACTGCACTCTTCAAAATGACTAAAACATAGTTATATGTATAAATAAACTCAAGTTTTGTCTGATATCGGACCAATATAGTCAGTGGTGTTGGCGTGAACTGGGAGCACTTTTGTGTAGCACACCTGCTGACATAGGTCAAATTTTGTTGTTTTCTGATTGGTTGGTCACCTATCAGAGCTCCATCCATCCATCCATCCATCCATCTTCTGCCGCTTATCCGGGGTCGGGTCGCGGGGGTAGCAGCTTAAGAAGGGAGGCCCAGACTTCCCTCTCCCCAGCCACTTCCTCCAACTCCTCCGGGGGAATCCCGAGGCGTTCCCAAGCCAGCTGAGAGACGTAGTCCCTCCAGCGTGTCCTGGGTCTTCCCCGGGGCCTCCTCCCGGTGGGACGTGCCCGAAACACCTCACCAGGGAGGCGTCCAGGAGGCATCCTAACCAGATGCCCGAGCCACCTCAACTGGCTCCTCTCGATGTGGAGGAGCAGCGGCTCTACTCTGAGTCCCTCCCGGATGACCGAGCTTCTCACCCTATCTCTAAGGGAGAGCCCAGCCACCCTACGGAGAAAACTCATTTCGGCCGCTTGTATTCGCGATCTCGTTCTTTCGGTCATTACCCAAAGTTCATGACCATAGATGAGGGTAGGAACGTAGATCGACCGGTAAATTGAGAGCTTCGCTTTTTGACTCAGCTCTCTCTTCACCACGACGGACCGGTACAGCGCCCGTTTCACGGCGGACGCTGCACCAATCCGCCTGTCGATCTCACGCTCCCTTCTTCCCTCATTCGTGAACAAGATCCCGAGATACTTGAACTCCTCCACTGGGGGCAGGACATCTCCCTCGACCCGGAGAAGTGCCTTCTCCGGGTCGAGGGAGATGTCCTGCCTATCAGAGCTGATTAAGTGTAATAAAATTATCTGATTTTAGTAAACAGTCAATCCCTTGATCAATCTCTGAACCTCAATCTCTTGAGTTTTCAGCAATTGTTTTTTAATATTCTCTTCAAAAATCAAAACAACACACAAAAAAAACAGTATTATAGCTCATACGGTCAAATCTCTGAAAATCACCATCTTCATTCTCTCATTGCTTGACTACACAACTTCCTTCCTGAAAAGACTATTTATATCAAAGGTTTTAAATTTCCTTCAAACTAAAACAAGCTCCTGTGAAGTCTTTATGTAATAAGATTGAAAGGTTGATATTGGAATTAAAACAATGTATCAGAAGCCATCTGTGTACACAAGAATGACAAAACTCCAGGTCTGATTTTGATCGATTATGGAGTTTTCTTTCACCGTCTCAGACTTTCACTGCTGAATTTAGTGGCTCTGCTTTCTCTGGAACCGCTTCATCTAGCCTCACGCAACATGAATGTCCACAAGCAGCCAGGTTTGAAAAGCACCAACTACTCCATTATTATTATTATTTTTATTCCGTGGTGCTCGACCTTTGCTCTTTTTCCTCGTGACTGAACAGCCACTCATCCCACTCATCAGCGTAAACACAGTGCAAAAAAAACACATTTTTAACTAAGATGCTGTGACTGCATTTCGTGGTTTTGTCATTACACAGTTGCACCGAGATAAGCCCGAGGGCTGCAGATAAAGCAGAGGAAGTGTTTTCTAAAAGAAGTCGCAGCATCATGTGCGGTTTCTATTTTTGCTCAAGCTGGTCTCAGATGTCCCTCATGACTTCACCCTCAGGTCAAAATGTGTTTATTTTAGGATGTAAAAAGACCAGGAAGGGAAGCCCCATAAAAGGCTGTTTACAAACAAGCAATGGGGAATCTCATAGTTGCGGTTTTCACTAATCGTTATCCTCGACTGGTTTAGCTTGGAAATTAAAAGTTTGTCTCCAGAGAAATAAGAGAATTACTTTAAAAAAACAAAAACAAAAAAAAAACATACACATGCAAACCTAATGTAAACTTCCTTGTTCCCAAACTTAATCACACATCTGTTAAATTGTAAAGCTAGCATGTAAATCTGTCCTTTCACTTTTTATTATTACGAGTGGTACAAAATCTCATCAAGCCCATGTGGAATTAAACTGTCTTTTGTTCTGTAATGTGGAATAGAAAGAATAATATGTCTCATCTTGAGAATATAAACATTTATAGAATTTTTGACAGGGCATGAAAATAATACTACACACATTCATCTGATAAACTTCAAACAGCCTTTACTGGGAGGATCAAACCTCGCTTTTTCCCTTTGGTAATTCACACTCTTGCTTTAAAGGTAACCTTTCAACAAGACCTTGTGATGATAAAGTGCTCAGTCCAGTGCAAAAGGCATCGACACGTAATCACTCGCTGTTGCAACGACTGCAACACCAGTCCAGAGTTTTACAACCAGCCCAACCAGTTTTCATTAGGGCAAATTTCATTATCAGTCCAAAGGTCAGATCCTTTGAACTCATCAGGTGTGATCATGCTTAGGCAAGAACCAAAGTCTACAAAACTATTGCACTCCACAAAACTACTGAATTGACAAACCACATACCACACCTCAACTTAGTCAGCCTTTTATTATTTTTTTCAAGTTAAAGGTCAAGCTTGTCCAGGGCAGGGCCACGACCATAAGGGAGGAGGGACTGAACAAACGATTACATCATCAGAAATGCATGAATTCACAGATAAAGCAGTTTCACTGGGATTTGGGTAATAAGTGATTTTGTTTTTTAAATCATGCGGTTACAGATCAGATCTCACCCACTTCAGGAAAAAAAAAAAAGTAGAAATGGCAGCAAATTATCCTACCGTTTATATTTATTGTTCTTTTTTCATAACAATGATAAACTCTACATTATAATGTTTGCAAACTAATAACTAAAAGTATCATTAAGGCTGTTAGTTTTCATCTGTTCCTCACTGGAGCAGCAATAAATATTTATATTTGCAATTGTTTAGTTAAACCATGCTAACAGATGTATCTGGTGTCTTGACGTAGCATATTTGGCAATCTACAAGTTGTTTCTTGAGGAGTATTTGTGTTAGTGTGGATTTGACATGCTCTCCGTGTCAAAACAACCGACTACCAAAAATTTGAAGACAAAGAAACAGTAATGGGTTGTGACAAAATAGACCACATTGCTTCGCGTCAACGTCCTACAGTCTTTGCGCTGCGTCACGATCACATGACCAAACAAATACCGCATGGCCAATCCGCTGCTCTTTCAGAAACGCAAAGGGCAACAAGTTTAAAATAAACCTCGGTTGTCAAAATCAGTCCAGTTTTACTTAGCGGACCAATACCGATATGCCAAACAGTGACGAATATTGGTTACTACCAATGTTAATGTGGGCACATCATGCATCCGAAGCAAAAACATATCCCAAAATATTTGCAGCTGTTACTGGTGTGGTAGCTGATTCTAAAAAGTATTCGCATGAGGAGGCTGAATACAAATTTTTTATTTTTTTATTTTAATGAATAAATCTAAATGACATCATTTTCCTGTAGGTTTCTAAGTATACACACGCTATGTTGTGTCGGTCTAAAACGAAATATCCCCAAAACACACAGCATGACAAAACATAGAAGTGTTCAAGACACTGAATATTTCTGCAAGGTAATGCATGTCTGATCGTGTACACCGACTTTCTCTGTAATCCTCCTGTTTGAGCAAAAATACAACCACCATGAAGACAAAGACTCGTCCCCCACTGACTGTAGTACAATTGCACAATCTGTAACCGGAGCTCAAGCAGTGGTGAGCGAGAGAAAAAAAGAAAACCAAACGTCTATCTTTAATTGTTATCATGAGATCCAGCCTTGATAATGAAGACTGGACTCGTACCCAGAATGTAGCAGCAATTCAAGGTGATTCCCTGGAGAACAGTATGCAAACAAAAACACATGCACTAAGTTAAATGTAGCTTTTATGGGTGCAATGAACAGACTGAACAAATGTGAGTCTGTTTTGCCCAGTGAGTCGACTGAATGCATTCCAGGGATCCAAGTCAGCTGCAGAGTCCCTAGTCAGGCCCAGAATTCAGGCGTTTGTGTGGCAGCAAAATGTCTGACAGTCCCCATTTATCCTGTTGAATCGCTCGGCCCTTTCTGCACACGAGGGCCAAACGTGTACCCACCAAAATCTGTTCACCCCTCCGTTCAAGGGGTGAACAGATTGCTTTGTCAACCGAGTTGCTTTGTCACAGTCAACAAGTCCAGATAACCTTTGAGCGGGCAAGCACGGTGCACTGGTGCAACATGACACCACCAGACTGCAAAACAGTTATTCCAACTGTGCATTGAGGTAACTCTTGGGTTCTGAAGTCGGCACGTGAGGACCCGATGAGGTTACCAGGAGGATCTGCCTCATGACTATTCAGTAACCCAGGCCTAATCAGGAAAAATTCATCATCTGGCATCTGTCTCTTCGAGGCAATTACTGAAATGTGTGCAGCAGTCAATCAGAAAAACCCCTGGTCAGTAGATCCAAATACTTTTATTGGCTAAAAATAAAGCAACTGATTCCTTCCGTCGTCAGGAATGAGGTACACTTCTGAATGTATGAGATCTCAATGAAAACATGCGAAGTCAAGATTTGAGAAATTCAAATGCAAAGCAGCATTAGGATATTGGCAGAAACAAGCAAATGAAGGATTATTGTTGAGTACTGCAATGACTCTTTTCAATCTTTGGGTCAGTCACCAGTAGATTCCCAGAAGGTGAACGAAATTTGTCACTTTTCAACTGACCAGTGATCAACTATCCATAAACTAAGAAATAAATTAATTAAAAATCCAATATTTTTCTGACCAGTGAACACATCCCTTTTGCACCGTACAAAATGTGTTGCTTTGGAAGTTATTACAGCAGGAAGAAAACTCAAAGTTATCAATTTTCAAGGTGCTTTAAGTTAAAAGTGTGGAGAAGCAAAACTATGCAAGACAACAATTTCACAGGGTTGTCGAGAACAGAAAGCCAAAATTTAATGGGTGCTTATCGTTTTTGCACCTTTGCCATTTTGTAGGTTTGGTCGATACTTGCCGATATTTTCCCCACAACTTATAAACATGAACTTTTATGGAAGCACTGTCAGCAGTGTGGTTGTTGTTTTACTGTGTCAAAAGCGCAGGGAGATGCGTCTAGTATGTATACCAGAATAACAAATGCGAAATCAGTTGTCAACCATATCAGCACAAATTATGATATCAGTGCATCCCCAGAAAGTGTCTAAATTCTCTAGTAAATACACACACACACTGCTATTCACAGTTGATGCTGACCATTTTAGCTAGTTTTTGTGTGCGTTCTGTGCGATGTCACACACATCCCAATTATAAACATCAATGACAAGAATGCTAGAAAAAATATACATCTGAAACACTTATTCAGAATTCTTCCAAATAAACCAGAATTGGCTGGTCGGAGTTTAAAAACAAAGTTCAAAAATTGGCCACAAATTTATGATCAGTGCCTAGTGTCCATCACTTTCGCTGATTTTTTAGCTTCTCATTCACTGAAATTGATATAAGCTCTGGAAATGAAACAAGGAAGGTACATGCAACTGTCAACATACATTATTAGCATTAAGATCATAAATGCATGACCCTGCAAACTAAAATAGTATTGAATCCAGTCAGTCACTTCGCCATAAAATGACACGATAGATTGCACAGCTTTAAAGAACTCATCACAACCAAGCAGAGGTTCTCTCGGAATTAAATCCCAATACTCTTATTTTGAAACTCAAAATTCAATGAAAAAGCATGCATATTAAAGTGAAAAGATTTTAATGAATTATGTTTACACATAAACAAAAGTGGTATAATTGTCCTAATTGGTTTAGGCTAAGGGTTATTGTTTGGGGAAAACAAACTTTGCTTTCTTAACCAATACCATAAACATTACACAGCTGACTGAGATTGTTGTTGGCGGCATAAACAGGATGATCATTCTTGCCTGACACTAAAACAAACATCAACCGGAGTTAGCAACGTTTGCTAACAGTGACACATTCCTGCTGCCAACGTGTGAGCGCGGCTAATATAGCATACGATTAAAAATTAGTTGGTTTTTTTTGTTGTTGTTTTTTTTGGGGGGGGTTTTCGGTTTTCTTCTCTGACAGAAAAGTTGAACATTTTCATATATTAGACTCTCTCCTCGTCCCACACGCCGGCTAATTTTGTTATATTTTCGCAGAAAGTTTTGGCTACAACCAGAGCGCAGCCAGCCACTTCCGAATGTTTCATATCAACAACTGCTGCTGCTAATCAGCTAGCGGGCTAACGGCTGCTAACTGTCAGACATTTCCAACTCACCTCATGTTTTCCACGTCTCTCCCTCCGCTTTTCAGTAAACATACGGGAATCCCCAGTATGGCCAGGAACATCATCCAGGCCACGTAGAAGAACTTTTTGAAATAGAACACAAACGTGCTGCTGGTCCACATCAGGAGTGGAAGCAGCAGCAGCAGCAGCAGCATCCACACCACATCCATAGCGGTGCACCGGGGAGACTCGCGGCCAGCCGAAAGCGCTCGCAGCTCGGATGGGGAAGCCGCCAGCTACGGTCCAAGAAGGGAGAAGGGGCGCACCGCGACCCCGACGGACATTACACGACCGGAGAGTGTTCCCTGTAATGCGCAAGAGTGGAAGCGACGCTTGGACCGCGGGCAGCACGGAATGAACAGGCACCGCGGCTCATCTGTTGCTAAATGGCATCGTGAGGTGGAGTCAAATCGTCATCGGTTTTGCTTGCTTTTCTATTTCCGGTTGGTTCACGGCGGACGGGTCAGACGTCGCGAGCTGCATAATTAGTGTTTTACAGCTGGTTTATTCAAAATCACAAAAACCGCAGGCAGCAGAGCACCTGCTTAATGTTTATTATGATTATTTATTTATTTTATTATTATATTTTTTTAAAGATCCTGGGCAAAAAGTCACTTAAGGGCCCAGTTTCTACGAAAGTCACAAATGTATCATTAGTGCTAACATGTATCCTTACGCATCAATTGAGTCTGCTTCTTAGAACCAAACGCCATAATTTGTAACTATTATTGCTTCCTCTTGTGTCCATCTCAAAATACAATACCAACAGTAAGTTTACAGTATAACCCTGCAAGCATAACGTCTCAGCAATGGAGGTTTTCCCTACAACTGGTGCACTGCATTCATCAAACTGTCTGCAAATTCAAGTTGCCTCCGTGCCACCAGGGGCCCCTAAGAAGCCGCAGTGTAAATCCATAGCTTTGACTGGCCCTGCTGGAGGATTCTTTATTACCCTTCTGTCTAGTTCACCATCCAAAATTACCATTGCAATGATCTCTAGGTGTTTGCTGTTACCCCCTCGGCATCAGAGTGGTTTGACTGCAGATTAAAGCAGATGTTCAATTGGATTAGTGGTAATAATCCAGTCCCTGGCCATAATCTGACACTGCCCAGTCGCCCTGACAAAGACGTTTCGCTACGTCGAGGAGCTCTACTTGACATGATTTGGAGGATTACGATGAAGTGGCAGATAATCCTAATCTAATGTGTGTAGCGATACGGTTACTGTTACTGACCTCCATTTAAATACAGCTTAAATACACATAAGAGAGAGAGAGAGAAAAAAAACATCCTTAAGATTTCTTCATTTGTAGTATTTTCAATCATACTTAGTAAACTTCTTCACACTTTATTGCTATAATCAAACACTTGAAGGCATTTATTTGCAATTATGAAGTGAAAAGAAAAGCATACATTATTGATGATTTTCAAAAATGTTTTCATCAACAAGACTGAGTAATTTCAGACTTTCAGATTTATTATATTTTTTCTCTGATTTGGCTAAATGAGATCCAGTGCAACGCCCCGAATTAGTAAAGACGTCCCCACATGTGCGTCGCTTGCAGTGAAACTCAGGAATATACACTGAAGCTGGTGGTCAGAGTGTGAGAAAATGTGAAAAGGTCAATGGGTATGGATACGTTTACCTGGCTCGGCGTAAGAGTAAACTCCGTCTGTAATGTCAGACTGTTCAAATTTGACGAAATACGCACTGTCAACAAGAAGTGTGGAGTTGGCCTGGTGGGGCGTGTGAATGTTTGCGAAGGAAGTGTGAGTCAACAATCTGTGGCCATGAGTTAAATATTCTAGCACTTGTTTCTATCAACGCACTTCCACAAAAACTGCAGTATTAAAACAACAACAACAAAACAGAATGATTAAAAACACCAAAATGAATACAAATATCACTGCTTTCCTACGGTACATTGTGTTCTGTGTTGTAAATTGTATTTCGGTTTTATTGCCTGACAAATAAACAAATCGCAAACCACAAAGCAACCAATTATTTTCCAGAATAAGTTTTTTTTTTCCCTTTTTTTTATGACCTTATAAATAAACAAATAACCTTTAGTGTGTGCATCTTTGGGTTGCTAACCACAAATATCCAGAGAACATACAGTACCACTCAATGGCTTTTTGGTTGTTGTTGTTTTTTTTTTTTGACATAAAAAAGCCATTGAGCGCCCCCTGATGGTGGACAATATTGCTGAAGTTATGATATGATAGTTCATAAATGCTTTTTTTTTTTTTTTTAACTTCGACCAAAACCCTTATTGTATCACAGTGCACCCCATAAAGGTCTGCACATGCTTAATAATAATAATGAAGCTGGACAAAATAATCAAATGACAGGGCACTTGCTCAACATGTATTTGATTTCACGAGGCATAATACACGTGCATGCGTGTTGTGTTGTTCGAATTATTTTTACACATGAAACAAGCAGTGTCTTAGGCTTAAAGTTGTAAATATTTTTTTTTTCCACATCACACAGTCAAATTCATACAATAAAACATTTTTTGTATCATACAAATATTGAACTACGGACGTTTCTTCATTACACCAGGATGAAACAAATTAATCCAGACTCTGTTTCCTGTATAATTTAATAAGCCGCGAGCAGTTCCAGTCACGTGAGGGATAAGTTTATTAGTTACGTCGATAGCGTCCTGGGCAACGTGATAAAAACTGGTGGTTTTTTTTCTTCTCTCTTTCACCACCAGATGGCAGCACTGCTGCAGATACAAGGACTACACCGCTGACACCTGACTCCTAGCTGCTTAAAGAACCATCTACAGAGAAGTAAAATGATTCTTCATAATAAACAAGAGGATGTTTTAATGCCTTGTCTTCTTCAAGGGACACTAAGCTTCTTTGCCTGCATGTGAAGGGTTTTAGATGTAGTTGGTCCTCACAATGTAGTATTCGTTGGACCAACAGGCCTTACAAGGAGAGAAATCCTGCATACTCACTTTTTAAGGGTTTTATTTTGAAAGTTTATTTTTCACTTCCCAATTCAATTATGCACCTAAGTATTTGTGTTGCTCTCTCATTACATCCCAATAAAATACACTGAGGTTTGTGATCACGACGTGACAAAAAAAACAAACAAACAAAAAAAAACCCGCATGTGTAAAGTGAGAGCTGACGATATGCAAACAACCACAGGCCAGGAGGTCTGAAGTTTTGAATAAAGTCATGGCAATGGAGAAGGCAGATTACGATTGTGCAACTTGAAAACGCGACATCCTGTGTGCGCGCAGTTTCGGGACCGAGAGGCTGCCTGCTGCAGGGCGAATGCCACGCAAATTCACGCGAGGTTATTGAGCTGCCATCGAGAGAAAAGTGGGGTTTGCTCACCAGAGGTTAGCATGCGTCCCACTGGGAGTATTCAATGAAACATCTGCCACGGGTGGCGACCTCTCCCTGAGCCTCCCACTAACCCCCCACCCACCGTCTCTTCGGGGCTCCTGCATTTCTAAACAGGGCCTCTCCTCCCTGTTCGGTTGCGCAGGAGATAGTGAGTGAGCAAAGTATTGGTGGTTGAGGCTTTATTGGACAGCCCCCGCAGTGACACCCCCCGCCATGCTTCCCTCTCTCTTTCTCTCTCTCTCTCTCTCTCTCTCTTTTTCTGCTGCTAGTGCACGCGCAGGAACAGCTGTCATTGAGTAGCGCGCTGCGTATCGCGAGCCTATCCACTTTGAAGATTATTATGCGGGGAGCTTCTAACCATCCGGCGTGATTCAGATACGATGAGGCACTGAGAAAAAAAAGAAAAAAATCTGAAAGGAGTGATACGTTTCCCACTGCTAAGAGCTGGTGACAGGCGACTATATCTGAGAAAAAAAAAAAAAAAAAAAAAAAAAAACCCCGTCTGTCTGCCGCTGTTCTCTCTGTATGCGCGCGTGTCGAGAGAAAAAAAACACCTCCGTAGCAGTTGTGGATTATTCCGAGGACACCGCGCTGAAACCATGAGCTGGGGGACGGAGCTATGGGTGAGTCTCGGCCACACTTGTACTCTCTAGTTATTCAGCGTGGGAGGCTATAACGGTTCAGAGATGATAATAATAATAATAAAATAAGCATGCCCCCCATTTTCCTTCTTTTTTGTTTTTTCTTTTACCGCTACTGCGACGCTTTTATTAGCATGCGCCGCTGTGCGCGCGTGCAGCCTCGGGGACGTTGAGGCTGATTTGTCGCGATGTTTACCAGAGATAATGCGTTTTCTCCCTCCGTGTGTCACGGTGACGGCAGGGAAGGTACGGGCAAGAAAAAAGAACCCTAAAAAAATAATATATATAAAAAAAGCCCGCAGCTAGCGCTAGCTCACCATCCATTTTAGTTCACATTTGTGCGTTTCAAATCACGCTTAGCACACACCCCCCTCGCAGTTTCAGTGTAATAGATGAGCGTAAGGTCGTTACAGGCGGTCTCCTCGCGATGCTTGTGTGTTATTACAGTGTGACGGACATGTACCAAAGCAGGTAAATATCATGCACATGCAGGGCGCCTTCCACAGGAAGTATCTCCGCTGTAACTAGAGGAAGTACACATGGTTCTTCCTTTCTTCAGTACTCAATGTTGCAGACTGCTTCGGAGTTACCGCACGCAATGCTGCTGAATTTTAGCCTGTTTAATGAAACAGTGTTTGCATGTGTTTTTGTTTTTTGTCACTTCACAACCACCCACTTTCATGTATTTTAGGGGTTTTTACACGTGATGCACAAATCACATTACTGCACAGCAAATACAGATCTGAAAATTGCACAGTGTATTTGTGTTCAGCCCTCTTGAGTTAATGGAAACAACTTTCTCTGTAAATATGCAAATGTTTGCCTTAACTTAGTAGGTCAAGCTCAGTCAGGTTGACCATTTTTTGCCACAGATTCTTAAGTAGGTGTAGGTCTAGACTTTGATTAGGCCCATTGCAACAAATACGCATGCTTTGCGTTCTAAACTTGCTGTGATGCTGCCCTGGGTGTCACCAGGGCAGTATTTACCCTCCATCCATACTCCTGTTCCTCAAAAAAAACCCAAAAAAAACATTAACACTAACAAATAGCACTAACTGACCTATTTGACTTTTTTACAGAACAAGGGTATTAATACAGCTCTATAACTTGCAGAGATTTTAACTTTTGTTACTGATTCTGGTTAAGCTGGATGTTATTTCGGTGTGTCAGAGTAAAAGGCGTTGCAGGGGTCTTGTACAAATTCAACTTAGTTGTGATTGGTCATGTAAAATACTGATGAAATATTTTGAAGTTTGGGGTGTGAATGTGGAAAAGTTGAAGAGACGCAAATACTTTGGCAAATGTGTTTGTTTAACATCAATCAAGAAAGATATCTAAAACCTTTTACTTTAGTTTCAGCTTTTTAGCACCTTATGTGAAGCTCAGATTTAGGCCATATTTTGGCCTAAATTACCAAAATCCACCTGTGTTGTCTACAAACTCAAGGCTGACCTTGCGTGGCATCTAATATTCCTCGTGTTCATGTTGGTTCATCATTTTTCCAAACCTTTGTGCGGTGCACAGCAGCAGGAGGAGACAAAGCAGCAGCCCCAGTGACCTCACTGCAATGCATTCCTCTGCTGTGATGTCACGTTTCGTCTCTCAAATCGACTTTCAAGGAAGCAGGTAGGCCTTTATCAGGCCTGCCTCTCTGCCGCTGTTACAGTATTTTGCCGTATTTAGATGTAAAGGGTTGGAAGAGGAGCAGAAAATGATGCAAACAGCCCTGTGTCCGAGTGTTTTTATGAGGTGATAATAAGCAGCTCTGGGGAGTGGAATTCCTTTTGTCTGGGATTTCTTTAAATATATTACAGCTCATGTAATTTTATTGGCCGAGAGTCTTCCATTTGGCACGATTCCTTACTCATTTTTGAATAAATGACGGTGATATTTTATGTGAATGTTTTCTTTTAAGTGATAGACCTTCATAAGACTTGGTTTCATACGTGTCTTCTTGAAACACATGATCTAAAAGCTTGAAGCACCTCTGAACTTTATGTTGTGACTTAAGCTCAATATTTGGCGGTAATGTTCATTTTTATCAACAACGGTAGAGTGGAAAGAGTAAAATCTCCTAAAAAATAAATAGTGTCCTTGTTGTATCTGGCAATGAATTCCTCAATAGGGGAAATGATTTTTGGTCCCTTTAGCCAATTACTACTTCCATTTCAAACGTCTAAACAAGCCATGTCTTAGTTAAGTATTGTTAATGTAATCTTAAGACAAATATTATTAAAAATGCTCAAATGTATGTTATAATTTAACCACGTATATTCTAAAGATTTTATATTTCACCCTAGGTAGGTTGTGTTCAGTTTCTGAGCATCGTTTCAGCCGGATGGCCAGTATGACATATTATAAGCCTTCAAACCAAAACCAAAACCAAGTTTGAGCATCGTGCTGGTAGATTACATTTATTGGAGTCATATAATAAGAATTCCTCATTATTGACGATTAACTTGACTACTATACTAATGGATTTCTGATACAGGTTGAGTGAAGAAGGAGCCAGACTCTAGAAGTGACTTAGAAGGGCGGTAGCCCAGGGCTGCATTTTCTGGGGTGGCTCAAATACTTTTATTTTATTTATTGTTTTTTTTTTCTTCTTGTTGTTGTTGTTTTGCAAAGATTGTACTTTATATAAAACTAATAGGTTCATATCAGGTGAGCTGTATTGTTATTATTTTGGAGTTTTTATGAGGAAGATTAACACTCCAGATATTGAAATTTATGAAGCTATATTCCATTGTTTTTGGGAACAATCTGGATTAACTCACATTTACAATGTGAGAGTCACTAGTATTGCTCAGTCACACACAGAAAAGCCAGTATAGCCCAAAGGTGTTTCGCAGGCTTACACACGTACAAGTTGTCTCTGGGAAAATGTGGGTGAGTTTTTTTCTTCTTCTTCTTCTTTTTTACTTTCAAAGCTTTGTTTCCTCGGCACACTCAGTGGAGCCAGACAGTTTTTCCTTTAATCTCAATATGTTCAGTAAGGAAGCAGAGAGTGCTCGGCACATCTCCGTAGGTGGCTCGTGGCATTGGAAAGTGTGCACAGCTTGACATGTTGCGTCAGAGTAGCAAAACATGCAACCTTCCTGTCTCTGGCAGCAGCCATGCTTATATGCAAAGCAGTATCTTTAGTACCAAAGGCTAAAATTAAGCTTAGTCATTATGCACAAGGGTGCAGCTAAGCACTTTGTCATGTAAGCAGGTCACCTAATAAGTGTCTGTATTTTGTATGCAAAATAGGATAAAAGGACAATTTGTCACTTTATCACAATAAAGTGACAAATTGCTGTGTTTTGGTCATTTAGGAACTCTAAATGTGCAGTACATACCAGGTGAAGTTTCCCATATTTTGTTTTGCTCAAATCACAAACTTAGGATTATACAGACTAACAAAGCTCTGTAATTGGAAGGAGAAAGAAAAATGAGAACAGGTTTTCAAAATCTTTTACAAAAAAAAAAGCATCTGAAAGTGTGGCTTGCAATTATGTTCAGCCCAGTTGGAGGAGCACCATTACCTCTTTGGGTGTATATTTCTACTAGCTTTGCACGACTAAAGACTACAATTTTGCTAATGTTTGTCAAAATAACTCTGTCAAAGTGGATGGGAATCCTTATAAACAAACTGGGGTAAGGTATGGACTTTGACTATACCATTCTAACAAGTAAAACTGTGTTCCCAACTTGGCTTTTTTGTTTTTGGATTTTTTTAAGGGAACTAATTTTGAATCCATGTTGTACTCTTCAGCTTTTTATCTGATTTGTCTATTCCTTTTAGTCTCTTAGATAAAATAAATGTTTTTAGTATAAGCTTCTTAAGTGTGATAACAGCTTGGCTAAAAGTAAAAAGTTGCTCATTTAGCAAGCTGCAGCTCTTCGCATGAACTAATTCTTGCGTTTATTAAAACAGCGACCAAGCACTCTGTCTTTATCACATGCATGATACATTTCGATGCACTCATCCTGTTGTTCCTGTCTGCGAACAGGAAAGCAAGTGATAGGAAGTGAAGTTAAACTAGAACAGGGTTGCTTAACCTCTCACCATCCCCACTGTGGTGAGGCTGCATGCACCAGACTGTGATATGCCGTCCACTTGCCGTTTGATTAAAAGCTTTCACACCTAAGTGAAACATTAGTCACATTAAGGCTGAAGAAGACTAAATCTTAGCTGAAGTGGTTTAAAAACTTTGTGATTGAGAGAATGGAAGCAGAAATGATTGTGACAGATGCCGTTTGTTTTCAGCTTTTGCGACTCGCCTCAGGTAAAACAGCTGTCACTCAGCTCCAAAACGTTGAATACCTTCAGTGCAACATCACAGCAGTGATTATAGTATTCACCAGCTTTATAAACACAGGCTGGGAGTGTTTGTTGTCATCACCATTCTGTACTTGAAAAATTACCAACTAGATAGCGCAGGAATTGTTGTAATCTAACTGTAGCTTTTGGATTGAAGGATGAAATTTAGACAGAATTCAGCTCATTAATTGAGCTGTGCTGACACTCCTAGTTGAAATGCACAGGCAGATGGCAGTTTTTCAAAAATGTTTTGTGCAACCAGAGAGAATTGAGAAATTGATGTGAATCACGTGCATGCAACTTTTCCTTAATAGGGATAATGTACAAATCCAACCAAAGAAAAAGGAAGTAAAATCTGGCAGAACATGTGACGGTTTGCAGTGAAACCATAGTGAAAACAAGAAAACATTAAATGATGCAAGAACATTCTGCAGCTACATTAATTCAGTGACCCTTTAATGCCAATGCTAGCTCTGCTTTACAAAAAGACAAGAGACTTCTCAGATCTAAAACTGGAACTGTGTCAAAGGGGCTTCGCAACCAAAAACAGCACAAAGTGTAAAGCGGAAAACCGTCCAGCTGTCACATCTCTGCACCTATAACGTCTCACTTCCCACACATGGTTCATTTGGGAAGTAGATGTACGTTACCTTGCATATCGATGCATCACTGCGTGGAATGAAGGTGGACTTCTCGGCAGATCACAACGTATTGATGAGGCAGCATGGACAAGGTTGAAACTCTGATCAAAGAGCAGCAGCTTAAGGTGAGTCAAACGCTGCAGGGTCGCTTGGTTATGTTGTTTAGAAATTTTGCAGCATTGGAGACACATTTTCTTGCTCACTTGTCATTCTCGATTAAATTTTGTGCAAAGGATTATCTGGAAAGACAAGGGATATTCGATACACTTCGCCAAAGGGGTCTAGACTTGTTTAGGTTGTGCATTCCCAGCTCTGAGATGTCTCAGCTGATTTCCTTGAAGTGTTATTTAGACTTTGAAGCAGCCTGTTGTTCGGCTGAGATTTCCTTCTGCTCCTGTATATCGTCATGAGTCACCCTGAACTCCCCGCTTTGGGTTCAGTTGCATCCCCCCTGCTGCTCGCTCGACATCGCAGGACTTGAAATATGAGCTACCTTGTTTCCATCAAAGCCTGAGAGGTTGGCCAGCCTACAGCAGGGCTCCTCATTAAATCTTACAGTCATCACCACACACCTGCAGACTCTGTGATACTACCTCAGGCCCCTTTGAAACAACGTGACGGTGAAAGGATGATGAACATTTGAGTGCAGTCTTGAGAGTAGAATGAAGAAGGATTTAATTAGAAAATGAGATGTGGAGATAAACAGGTGGCGATAATAGATTTAAACCAAGCTTTTGTCAAAGGAAATTTATTGAACATTGATTTTGGACTTTGTCTTCTAAGTCCAAAAAGATGTTCATTTAAAATCTTTTATCTACTGTTTTATCAGTTTGTAAGCTATGTGTATGGAATAAGAATAGACTGATGAGATCCTTACTTTATAATTACCTTGTGTAAATAAACCATTGATTCACTGTATTTCATAAAAATGTGTCATAATTAATCACTCAGCTCCTGCTGTTGTCGTTCTTTGTTGTGCTCAAATCTATTTTTGCTAGATTTGAGCAGAAATAAAGACTTGACACTTATTAAATTTAGCTGTAGCTTTCAGTTGAGCTTTGCACAGATTATTCTACCTTTTTCCTGTTCTGCTTTTTATAAAGCAGCTCCAGCAAAACCAGAAAAACTACCTTTCCTGCAAAGCAGCAGTGTAAATGCTGGAAGATAAAGCATTCATTTCAATTTTGATGAAACACCTGACATGAAGTAGAGATCCTAATAATGGCTAAGTGTAAAAATGGGCGCAATCAATAAAATAATGAGAATTTTACGAAAAAAACTTCAAATCTAAACAGAAGTAGTGCTTCAAAGTGTCATGTAGGTTAAAAGGGCAAAGTTAATGCCATTGCTTTTGAAACATTCAAGCTTCTCAGACATCCATGTGACGTTATTTACAATTATCTAAAAGCTGAACTCTTAGAGGACATATTTTCCTGTGTTTTCAATAGAAATAGTTAATTTATTGTTGGCGTTGCACCCAGCCACTTCTACTAAAGGAGAAGATAGACTAACTTGCGGCTCACACCACACAGATTCTCAAAGATTGACAGCAACCATGTCTTGACCTCTCTATTTCCACCAGCAAACACATGGCATCAACTCTACTGCATGGTCATGTATAAAAGCAATAGAAAACTTTTCAGGGACAAGTAAATGAGTTGTGTTTTTATATTTTACTTGTTTGTCCAGACTTTCAAGTGCTACCCTGAGCTAATGCCCATGTCACCCATAATTACAGCTACATCTGGTTTGTCTCATTCATGTTTGATCGAACAATGAATTATAAAACAAGTGAAATGATTAAAAAAGCATATAAAAGTTGAAAAAAGCAGCTGTCAGAGCAAACACCTGATGAATGAGCTAAATGTTATAACAGGGGAGATTTATTCATATAAAAACGATTAATCAGGTGCTCCTCTTGGGTTGCATAAGGATTTCTTATGTAAGTGGAGCTGTTTTCTCACCTCAAAACTGAACGATAGCCGTTGCTGGAACCGATTGGTCATCTTGTCTTCGGAACAGTGACTCAGTCCCTTCCTAGCACCGTTTGTTGCAGCCTCTAATGTTTCATCAGTGCCTTTTTTTTCCTTCGTGTTGTTTGCACAGGCAGTCTCTAAGCACTGCTGTCATACTTTAAATCAGCCATTGTCCTGAAGCCACTGATTGGGCCTTGCAGTCGTCCGTGTTCTGCTAATTACTACTATATTGTTCTACATACCGTCGATGTGATTTGGTCTTTAGGTGGCGAGTGTGTCAAGTTTCCTCAGGAGTGGCAGCAGAGAGCATTGTTAGCTATTTATAGCAAGTCAAGATGGATGATTGTGAACAAACAACTTTCTCAGGTTTTTGACCTTTAGTCTAAAATTACCCACTGTTTTAGGCTATCCTTCAGTGTAGTTTGAAACCGTAGCTTATAAGGATAACAGACTCAGGATCACTTATTTCTTTTTTCTACTGCTTCGTTACCGTCCTGGAAAGATGGAGGAAAATACAGCAGCAAAGATGTCTGTTGAATTCATCTTAATACATTTTAAACTCTTACTTATGTGTGAGCAAACATGACAGCAAAGAGCTGTGGTCTCAGTTCTCCATCTGTGCACATTCGCGGTCTGAGGCCACACATCGGTGAGTTTGTTGCTTCTGTAGCCAAATCGGAGTCACTGCGCTTCCTTAAAATCCCCGTTTCCAGGAGGTGCCACATGTGGTCAGTTCATGTGCAAACACTTTCACCACAGATTTTTATTTTTTTTGGACTTAATCCGAAATGAGTCAAAGCCGTGTTGAAAACTGAAGGATGTCACCGTGATCTTTTGCTACCTCAAAGCAGTCGAGCAGCTGAAAATGATTCCAGCACTCACTCCTGACCCCTCTTGAATCTCTTCACATTACCTCCTCTGCTTTTGTTCCCCTCTCATCTGGCTGAGTCATTCTCCTAATGGACAAAAGTTTAGATATTTCCTCATTTCTTTTAAAACTCCACTTAATTTGTTAAGTAGAGTTGAGCTTTTGTCCAGTTTCTTCTTGTGCATGTGAATCATGACAGATGATTACCTTCTTTTAACTGAATTGTACAAAAGTGGTACATTGGGTGCATGAAATGTAAGTTATGCTAAGCAACAGACTTAATTAGATTAGGATCTGATTCCACTGTTGTAATCTCTTATTGTTTCATTCATAATCAAATTCTGTTTCTGAATCAGTGTTTTCCCCTCGGTACTCTGCCTAGCATGAGATGTGTCATGTACAACATCATGTGAAATGCGCTGCGAGGAAGAAAAAACATCCTCCTTGAGTCAGGCAGTCCAGTGCCATCTCTTCTCATATCCTGAAATGAGGCATGCATGGGTGGAGTGAAAGGGCTGCCACGTAATTTAGAGAAAGCCTGGGAAACTCCAGCAGAGATTTTGCTAATTTAGTTGCAGGGAACCATGTATTATACACTTCTTAAGATAATAACCCCATCTCGAATGGAAAGTTAGATTTTGTTTACATTATTGAAAAACTGAGGAAGAAATGGTGCTGTATGGTTCCATGTCATGTATTTCTAGAGCTACCATGCTCTAGAGTTTAAAGTTTTTTTTATGAAAACTTATTTTTGGATCTGGTAATAGATATAAAAATACCACACATTTAATGTTTTATGACAAACTTTAAAGCAACCACTCATTTCTTTATCTGAACTGCCATATTACAGCAGTATAATTTGTGCTATCCTAAAGCTGCTCTTTTCTACGTCCTTGTTGCAGGAGGCTATGTCCATTCAGATCTACAGCTCTAAATCATGTCAGACCACCACAAGGTAACTGAGTGGCCAGCATGGTTAACTGGGTGTTGAGCACGCTGGTTACTACTCTCCAATGATAACACAATTATGTAGTCCCCTACTTATTTCAAACAGCCACTGCTCAGTTACCTGTGCAGGCCTGATATTCTCTCCTACGACAAGTACGTAGCCACCGCTGATGTGCAACAGTCTAAATTTTGGCACTAATACAGTGCTGTAGTATCTTGCTTCATATGTTGACGTATCTAAAAATGAATTCTATATGGGTTCATGTGAAGAAATTAAGCACTGATGTGCGTATTGGGGTGAAAGATGAACAATTCACAGTACAGTGTGCTACAAAGCAAGTTAATTTTTGGCATGGTGTTATACTTATCCATTACTTGACCTTATTTAGCTGAAAGTTCAATTCTCTGCATCGATGTAGTGAGCGCCTCCAGTCAGAGTAACTTACTCAAGGCAAGGCCAAATTCCCACTATATGTCAGTCACTCCAAGCTTTCAGCATGCCGACGTGAGGGAATCTTCACCAGTGCAGACAAAGCATCTTCACAGAGTAACAAGATATTAAGTTCAAGGTTCTTTATTTTAGTGCATGAAATCTTCAGTCCAGTCACACTGGAACTTTTTGTGCAAAGTTCATTGAATCAACACTTAAATGGAAACCCCCAAAAAAACCAGACAGCGTGGAGCAAATTAATAATTTAAAAGTTCCTTCTGTAATGTTCCCCAGAAAAGGAGTCAAATTATCTTTTATTTTTTAAGGTAATATTTAGAAATAGTCTTCAGGCCTCTGAGTGGTGAGGTGTTAAGACAATATGTGTGTTTGATTGCGGTCTCTTGTTTTTTGTGAATGTTAGAAACTTCTAAGCGACAAAGCTGTTAAGACTGAAAGGAAAAACTGAAATATATTACTCAGAACTTGGTTGAGTAATTGTAAACTGTGAACTGTGGCTACATTTTCTCGGACTGAGTTCTGACTCGAGTAAGTAAGTCAGTGAGCAGCCCCTGCGTGTAAGCAGCGTCTGACCTGACAGGCTGAAAAAGTATTTGACTGATCTATTTATGAACTGAAACTGTGCACAAGCCCCGAAGTGAGGCCTTAGAGTAAAGTGCATAAGGAACATGTTTTATGAAGTCTCTCATTTACATCCGCAGTGTTTGCCAGCTGACTTAATTATAATCTAGTATAACTATTTTTTTATGAGTTTTTTTTTCCTCCAAGTTGCAAAATTACTGCTGCAACCTTGGTTTGATTTAAAAACAACTCTTAATCATAAAGGGTATATTTTGGCTCTGCTGAGAAACATGCCATTCTAAGTTTTTTTTTTAGTGCAGCTAGAAGTGAAACATGTCACAACAGCATGGCTGCTTTGACAAGAAGTTTCACCTAAGACCTATGA